>OY982574.1:4588482-4813482 GCA_963859945.1 Euplagia quadripunctaria | reverse complement strand
TCCACCGGTTCGACCCACTGCATGCCCAAGCGTAAAACGTACTTAGGGCCCTAAATCGACCAAGTTTTATTGGCTCTTGCTTACAACGGAATAGTACCTACTTAATATTATCTATTGATATAATGATTTCATCGTAAAATAAAGATAGAGAAGCAGTATTACCGTTAACAAGGCGTTGAACTTTACTTAATTTAACATAGTTAGGCTAATCTTAATAAACTGTATGAAATAAATCACCTTTATCGCCCACATGCATAAGCTTGTATACTACATGACAATGGCGTATGTATGGGTAAATAAAAAAACTGTCAGATGTGAAAACATAACTGACACATCTGTCATCTGAGCGTGACAGTCACGCGAGTTCAGTGCTTTTTCCCCATACCAAAAGTGCCCTACGTGCCTAAAGAAGTATTTACTTCAAAAATGCATAATTTAGTCGTCAGCATTGATCTTATATAATTTTATCTCTCGATTCGTTCGTCCAGAACTCTCAGGATGTGATTTTAGTTGCATATCACCTTTTTTAAATATGATGTTAACCACTATAATTTTTTTCAGCAATGGATTCCAAACGGTAATTTAAAGTCGCCTATTGGCGCTTCGGAACACTTTTCCTGTTTGTATGTTATGTTTGTGTTGCAATTATATCTTTATACATATATTTCTTCTATGCGTGTGTATGTCACTGAACTCCTCCTAAACGGCTGGACCGATTTTAATGAAATTTTTTGTGTGTCTTCAGGAGGATTCGAGAATGGTTTGGATTTACAATTGAACCCGGTAGATGGCGCTGCGATAGGGTGCCAGGAATAATATTTTTTACGTCCTGGCAGGACAACATCTGTCGGGTCTGCTAGTTTATTTATATATGCGGACTCACTTGCTACTTCTACAACTCAACTTTCAGCTACAGCGTTTTTTGCAATTTTCATTGAGAATCCCTTCTCATCGTACGTCACAATTATGTATAAAATTTATACATTCCAGTAACTACCTACTCATCAAAGTAAGACATAGAAGCTTCCATTTTCTATGTCCATCGGTTAATTTATGACGCACCAATTTGTTGAGAGTTTTATCTTACATAATATGTGATGCAAATGATTCTATATTGCGTGTCTACGAACATCAAATCATGGCGTACGTTTTTTGTTTAACTAAACCAAGAACTTGCTTTTGTTTAAAATATCTTCTCTAAACACAGAATTTATAATGTGAACAGTCTCTATTTAAATTAGTCTACTAAAAACTGAACGTACAAAATTAGGAATCGGACTATAGATAATATTAATTTTTGAAATTAGAATCTTATTGGTTTAAAAAAAAAACAGTTTTAAATCACCTAACTTGGAACATGGAGGCATCATTTTAATTCAGAGTTACCAGTACATTAAAACAGCAACTTTGTACATAAACTTTGGCGAAGGTTGAATACCAGTTAAAAAAAAATATTTCTAACAGTAGTTCAACAGTAAAGACACACGCATTACTGCGTACTTTATACTTGATCGTAGGTCCCCTCCGTGCAACTTCGCTGCATAATAATGCACTGATCTTTCACGGATGTACTAGGGAGCATGAAATTAAAAGGGTATAAACGGACATTTTTTCTTTTTTTAACAGCATGGGAGGTCTCAATACCAGTGTTTAAGGTACTCCCGCGTTGCTCACACTAAACCCTCGTCCCTCCATAGAATACGAAAACCACAACTTATATACAAAAAAAAACACAAATACAAAAAAAAAATAATGCTGTTAGAGCTGCTCAACCAAGGTTGAGTGGTGGTGGTGGTGGCACTTCCGACTCGTCGAAAGGCACCAAACCCAGTGAGAATCTGCTCTGCTAGGTAGCAGTAGTACACATTGGGATCATTATTTACAGTATTTTTAAATTCTATTTGTTAATTTTTAGTGAGATGTTGAATGACTGGCTAAAAGAAAACATCAGAACCTGGACAGAAAAAAAGTTGATTGACCCATAACACAAGGCATGACGTCACGTTTAGTGTTGTCAAATGGTTTACTTTTAATTTTAATTTGATGATTATAAAATAATTTCTGATTTACTGACTGGCCTTTTGACCTAGTGGTTAGTGACCCTGACTGCTATGCCATAGGTCGTGGGTTCGATTACCACCCGAGTCTGAGTGTTCTTTGTGTCCGTTATTTGTATGTTTGTAAAGTCCCCCGCGACACAGGAGTTATTCCTAATGCGGGAGTTGCCTTTTTAAAAAAAAGAAAAAAACAGAATGTTGAGTTTAATGTAGACGTAGTATTTACATTAAACAAAAGGCAGAATATGCCTCAGTTTTGAGTTTTTTTTTTTATGGTAAGTGACTACCGTCGCCCATGGACACCTGCAACTCAAGAGTCACAAGTATGTTGCCGGCCTTTGATGTGGGAGTACGCTCTTTTCTTGAAGGTTTGAAGGTCGTATCGGTCCGGAAATACCGCAGACGACAATTTGTTCCAGAGATTGGTTGTGCGAGGCAAAAAAAAACTTGTTTATTTTATTTTTTATTTATTTATAAAGATCACATGCTGAGTATGACGGGCTGATTAACTACGAACAAAGGTTCTTCGAATCTGGTTAGTTGTACAAAAGTGAAATATGTGTGTGCTCGCAAAATAGAACAAATAAACCATTTGAAAAAAACTTTCAGTATTAATACGTAAATATAATAATTTGTACCCCTTTGGAAAAATTACGGTTTATATATAGAAGAAGTGCAGTAAGCTATAATTTTTAAACAAAATCTTTTACAAATTTAAAAATAACGTGAAAACGGCTTCATAAAATTACAAAGTGTTGACCTGTCATGATACGTATGTCTATACAATAACAGTTCAAGTTATAATGGCCAATAAAAAAACCTTTTTTTTTATGGTATAGGAGGCAAACGAGAAGACGGGTCACCTGATAGTAAATGACTACCGGCGCCCATGGGCACCTGCAACTCAAGAGTCACAAGTGAGTTGCCGCTACTACTAGGGGAAGAGGGGGGACGAGCGTGAAGAGTCGAGAGTGGAGGAAAGGGGAGGAGAGGGGCGAGAGGGAAGGATTAGGGCCTCCGGTAACCTCACTCACACGGTGAAAAGCAATGCAATCATTGCGTCACTGCCAGTTTTCTGTGAGGTCGTGGTATAACACCGGTCGAGCCGGTCCATACGTGCCGAAGCATGGCTCTCCCACGAACAAACTTCTTTTTATTTCAACAATTTTCGGTTTTCGAAATTCGACCAATAGGTGATCTCGAGTTTCATTTAATTGTCAATATAAAAATGTTGATCAACATACAATATGTAGAAAATACGACACTTCTATCGAGAGGAGCTCTGCGTTACATTATTAAGTGCATATTAAGATGGCGACTCATTTGGTATGAGCATGCGGCAGTCTGCGTGGACATTACTGTTCTTACATGACGTTTTAAAATGTTCTACACGTTTAAATACCAAAGGTCTCACGTGTGCTGTCCGCATATATTATTCCACCAATGGTTTTCCTTTTCCTGCTCTTTAAATGCAAACAGCATTTAAAGAGCAGGAGTGGACTTATAAATGAATACAAAGAATAATAATAATGTAATTACTCGACACACCTCACACACGGCTGATCCCAAACTAGGCAGAGCCTGTACTATGGTAACCAGACTGCTGATAAACATTCTTATTTATTACTAAACTAGCAGCGCCCCGCGGTTCCACCCGCGTAAGTCCCGATCCAGTGTGAATATCGGGATAAAAGTAGCCTATATGTTAATCCAGGTCTCCAGCTATCTACATACCAAGTTTCATCGCAATCGGTTCAGTGGTTTTTGCGTGAAAGAGTAACAAACATCCATCCATCCATCCATCCATCCATCCAAACTTTCACATTTATAATATTAGTGGGACTAGTGAGATACACATACATATTTATTCATATAACATTTATAGAATGAAACATATTTATCCGTCCTTATTACAATATTTAATAAAAGAAAAATAATTTAAAAAATAATAATTACATGAGATAACTATTATTACGTTGTTAAAGCCAGTATTTTTTTTTCGCTGCAAAAAAACTCACGCGCTATACAACCCTAAAATTAACCCTTGCCTGCAGTTGTGTTTTAAATCCATATTTCGTGCACGGATTCTCTAGCTCATTTGCATACACGTTTGTTAATATGACCCCACATTTTTTCATCTTACTTTGGGTTAACTAAGAAAAAATAACTGCTGTAGGGTTAAGTTTTTTCTTAAATGAAAAAAAATAATTGTCATTGTGGAAATGAAAGTTTATTTTTTGTTTTGAGCACATCTGCTCTTTTTTACAAGATTTTTATTGGTTACTCGTTATGATTTGAGAGTGTTTTATATTCCTATAAGTAATTTGCATATAAACAATTACGCATTGTTATAGTTTTATGCATCTGCATTGGTTATAATACAATTTCCTGTGACCTCTGTGTAATTGCTAGGCGTTTATTTCTGAATTCGTAAAAATAATAAAAGAGGGCATAAATACTATTATTTTTTAATTACAGAGTAGTGTAAAGTGTAATAGGCTCACAGAAATTTTAATAACATGAGAGGTTTAAATGACGTTACGACAGGATACACTTGCTCAGAAGACGCCTATTGACTTTGTACTTGATGCCATTGTAACTGTCGAAAACCATAGATTAAAAAAACCGGCCAAGTACGAGTCGGACTCGCGCATGAAAGTAAAGGCACCATCGTACAAGAAAGATCGAGCAAAAACCGGCAAAAGAATCATGTTTGCTGTATGGGATTATACATGGGAGAGCCATGCTTCGGCACGTATGGGCCAGCTCGACTCCGCTCGATACCACGGCCTCACAGAAAACCGGTAGTGAAACAATGATTGCATTGCTTTTCGCCGAGTGAGTGAGGTTACCGGAGGCCCTAACCCTTCCCTCTCCCCTATTCCCGTCTTTCTCCTCTCCTCCCCCTCTCCCACCTTCCCGCTCTTCCCCCCTCTTCCCCTATTCCCACCTTAACTGTGACTCTTGAGTTACAGGTGCCCATGGGCGGCGGTAGTCATTTACCATCAGGTGACCCGTTTGCTCGTTTGCCCCCGATACCATAAAAAAAAGAAAAAAATGGGAGCCCCACTTAAATATTTATTTTATTCTGTTTTTAGTATTTGTTGTCATAGCGGCAACAGAAATACATCATCTGTGAAAATTTCAACTGTCTAGCTATCACGGTTCATGAGATACAGCCTGGTAACAGAGAGACAGACGGACAGTGGAGTCTTAGTAATAGGGTCCCGTTTTTACCCTTTGGGTACGGAACCCCAAAAACAGTTCCATCTTAAATTCATACGCAACATAATAAGGAACAAACCTTTTTGTAAATATATTAAAAGTCCCACCACCACAGGTTTCAAAATCTATGATGAAATTGTGGTAAAAGAAATTGTGGTCAGTTTGCCTGTGTGTGACCACGGCCAGTGCAACCTGGTCGAAACGTCAGGCAATTCACAGGAATGTAATGCCTATTTCTTGATCGCGTTAGTTCTCGTATATCTATATATTAATACGTGAAGCGAAAACTTTGGATCCCTTTTTACGAAAACTGGGCGGACGGAGGAGTATGAAATTTCGCACACTTATAGTTTATACAGAGAAGAAGTGACGAATGCTAAAGTTTTTGAACAATATTTGCTACAAAGTTAAAAAAAAATGCAAAAACGGGTACATACAGCTGTGAGTGTCCAGTATATATTTTGACCTGTCATGGTACAAAAGTCTATACAATGACAGGTCAACTAATATTGGCCAATGAAATAATGGTCAAAATTCGACCACCACGGGATCTCTAGTAAACATAAATATATCATGGAACGCGAAAGTTTGTATAGCTTTGGTTATAGACGGAAATGAATTGATGTTATTTAGTCTCGAACGAAACTTTATATTGACTAGTTTTTAGTTAGACTTTATATACACTACTAGTAATTTAAGTATAAGTCTAGTAATTTCCAGTAATAGTAATACTTACTTAAAGATTGCCTTCGCAAAAAAAGGACTCTAGAAAATCTTCTGTCAAACAGTCAGTAAGTACACCAAAATTTTGCATATCTGCCTTAAAGTGATCAGAGATGACCTAGACGTCTTAATTAAACATTAGCAGATTATATTTCTACTCCAGAATTGAATTGTTTGTTCGTTAATTAAGTCTTTGGAACAATCGCGAGTAGTAGCAAGCTCATTTAACAATTTAACAAATTAAAAATTAAAATTTTATGCTTGGGAGAGCCATGCTTCGGCACGTATGGGCCGGCTCGACTCCGCTCGATACCACGGCCTCACAGAAAACCGGCAGTGAAGCAATGCTTGCATTGCATTTCGCCGCGTGAGTGAGGTTACCGGAGGCCCTAACCCTTCCCTCTCCCCTATTCCAGTCCTTCCTCTTCCGCCCTTTCCACTCTTCCCCCCTCTCCCCTCTTCCCACTCTTCCCCCCCTCCCCCTCTTCTCCTACTCCCACCTTAAAGGGCGGCAACGCACTTGTGACTATCGAGTTACAGGTGCTCATGGGCGGCGGTAGTCATTTACCATCAGGTGACCCGTCTGCTCGTTTGCCCCCTATGCCATAAAAAAACGCCGATAAAGTGTGTCTTTGTGTTGTTTGTTGATGGTTTCAGGTCGAATCAGGATCCTCAAGGTAAGGCAATCCATCATTGTCAACACTGATGTAAGGAAGAGAGTGTTCTAAAGCTAAATTATTTTACTGCATAATAACAGTTCGAAATAAAATACATTCCTTCCAGCCTAATCCTAACTAATATTCAAAATACGAATGTAAAATTGTTTTTTAATATTATACGCCTTAACTGCTTATCCGATCATCATGAAATTTTACATCTACATTGTCAAGGGTACAGAAAACGACATAGGATACATTTCATCCAGAAAAAGTATTGTTTCCGAAGGATATAAAATCTACAAATATGGAAGCAAAGCCATGGGCAAAAGTTAGTATTTGAATGTAATAAACAATATGTTATTTGATATCATGTATAAGATTAAATGGTCGTTTCTTGAATGATGAAATAAATAATGGGACACACCTAGGTTTGATTTACGATATACGTAAATAATCTAACCGCATGATTTAGTGTCGACAATTGAAATTAAGAATTTTTATTTATGTATGACACAATGGCTGTGCAACGGTTAATAAATATCTACACACATAATTTGAACTTAGAAAACTTGTTCTTAAAGCACATATTTCTTTGCGTGTCTCGAGTACATCTACAAAGAGTATTTGACAGACTTTAGCGGTTGCCTATAATTTTTTTTAATATCATGCTAGTCAACAAGTCCAACTCGGCACTGGTTGTGGTTAATATGTATGATATCTTCGATCTACTCATACATATTGTAACGAAAGCATGATAATTTGTGTTAAAACAATGATAAATTTATACTTAATTTATATTATTGTAGAAGAATTTGCAATGCCACTAATATTATAAATGTGAAAGTTTGGATGGATGAATGTTTGTTACTCTTTCACACCAAAACTGTTGAACCGATTGCATTGAAACTTGGTTTGTAGATAGCTGGAGACCTGGATTAACATATAGGCTACTTTTTATCCCGATACACGGGATCGGGAATTATGCGGGTGAAACTGCGGGGCGCTGCTAGTACCTATCATAAATGTGAAAGTTTGTATGGGTGGATAGATGTTTGTTTCTCTTTCACGCAAAAACCACTAAATCGATTGCGATGAAACTTAGTATGTAGATAGCTGGAGACCTGGATTAACGCATAGGCTTTTTATCCCTGCACTGCTAGTTTTCTATACTCTTGTGGCAGACTAATGCGGTACCGAAGTATCAACCTCGGGTTGCACATCATGCAACCGCAGGAAATACAAACAATCAAATGTGTACCAACTATAAACGAATAAATGAATTGATTGATATTTAAAAAAAAATCACTCCTCGTAAGATCTGGAGGTTTCTCGAATAAGTCTCAGCAGTGAACTATAAAGCAATAGTGCGCTACAAAAGATCAGAAATGGTCGAGGAGCAACAGACACTTTAAAAAAAATTGATATGTTTTTGTGACGTAGTTTTGATACGAGAGCCTATATTAATAATAACCATAAATTTTACTGGAAGTTTCTCTTCCAAAAATACACAGAATAGTAAAGAAATAAGATTTAACTACTACCTTTTATAACCTACTAGCTGCGCCCCGCGGTTTTACCCGCGTAAGTCCCAGTGGCAAAGGAATATCGAGTTCAAAAGTAGCCTATGCGTTAAACCTGGTGTCCATCTATCTACATACCAAGTTTCATCGCAATCGGTTTAGTAGTTTTTGCGTGAAAGAGAAACAAACATCCATACATCCTCACAAACTTTCACGTTTATAATGTTTGTAGGATTAACTTTTATACAAACTGTTATTTAATGTTCATGTATAAAATTATACCAACATGAAATTACTAGAGCAGTTACAAGCATTTATAACATAAGTAATTTAGTTCGTATTAAAACCTTGTAATGGCACATAAGCCGTTTTAACAACTATTACTCTACCGAATGTATTAGCTATTACACTATAACCGGTTATAACCGGTCCCAGCTGGTTCCACAGCCCATCAACTTTTTCAAATTTAGAGAACATCGATATTAAGATTGGGCGTTGAGACCGGTCTCGCTGTTGACGGGTTAGCGAGTCACTTTGTATATAATAAAAATAACTTTTTAAGATATAGGACGTAGTTATTATTCATTAGTTTGAAATGAGTCGTTCTCGTTATCTCGACGGGTACAAGACTGCATTTTTTTCCGATACCAAGTCTCGCTATCTGTTGATGGATATGGAACTTTCGAAACGAAAAGCAATAAAAAGGAGGTTGAATGATAATTGTCTTTAAGTAAAATGGTAAACTTCATAAAATATACAATTTAAAGTAATGCAGCTTAAAATAAAGTGGGCCGCGCTTATTTTGTTAAAAATGTTTTTATTGAAATTAAGTATTAAAAAAACACAGACAAGAGATATGTTGTCTCTATAAACACATTCAACACTCAATACCTACCAGAGATGTCACTCGCAAGTCCAACGATACTCTTCAACGGTAATCTATCGACCTCAGTAATAGTAATACAACACTACACTAATACATTTGTATTTTGGTTAACCGCAGTTTTCTACAAACACTTAAAAAAGTTAAACCGACTTCAAAAAGCACTAACAAAGAGCATTGAATAGTGAAAAATACACAATAACATTTCAAAGGCACTGGACACCTACCTAACGGTCTATTTGTAGTCGGTGCCAAGCCTGAACGGAATAAGCACTATTTTGGGATATAAACAGCTCAATTAAGAACGAAATATAATTCTAATGGAATATCTGAATATATTGTTAATTATCAAAAACCAACCAATAAACTTACTAGTAATTATGTGCAATAGTCAAATTATGCAAATTTATCAACGACGTAATGAAGCGAATAAAATTCAATATCGTTTGAAACGTATATGCCAGTTTGGCTTGTTTTGCTCAGCGTCAAGCCCCTCACAGCCGCCGCGGTGGACCAAGCCTATCTATCAAGTAGGTACCTATTTGGTTTGGAACCGACTTCAAACAGACCAGAAGGTATCTAGTGACTTTATAATGTTACGTATTACATTAAAAGTGTTACATATATTGTAGTCTTTTCAATTAAGTTTGTAATCATGTAATTCTTTTTGAAGTCGGTTTAACTTTTTTTTTAATGTTTATTTTTCGATTTTTAGTGTCAGGTATTTAGAACAGTACTTAGAGTAATGTTAGTAACCGAACTGCAGTACGTTGTATTATATTAACTTTAGTTTAATAATCCCGATACTCCATTTAGATAAGCTGATAAGATTTTTAGTTTCTCTAGCAACTTGCTACTTGTTGATTGAATGAAAAGAAACATACAGCCGAATATAGAACTTTCTTCTTTTTGGAACTCGGTTCATCAGAATGACATTCATCACTTTATTTATTTACTTATTGAAAACTTTATGCACTTTATGCGGACTTAATGCCTAATAATTATAAAGGCAAAAAGGCAAAGGCATTCTCTGCCAGTCTAATGTAGAAATGAATGAAGTAGATGCATTAAAAAGTATAATAAGTAAAATTTGGGAAGAAATAAGGATAAAAATTGGCAAATAAATAAATATATACATAGATACATACATATATGAATATATAAATATAGTTAAATTTATTATATATACAAAATTATTTATATATTTCTAATGTTCTGATGACTCTGCCAATTGACCGAAGAGGAGAGCACGATCCCTTGCCTTCAACGACAGGCGACTAGGTGTCATCCTTATTTAATGCTGATTTAAACTTCAATGTTCCTTAATTTCAAGAAAAATCAAAAACACACTACATGTGCCCTTTTTTTTTTATCGTGTGGAAACCCCCTCAGGTCCCACCAGGGCTGCCAGTGAACTGGTACGTCGGAATCGAACCGACTAAAACCACACGGTGTTCCGTCATAAATGAGTCTATTGCAAAGGACTCGGGTATACCCTAGGAAGGAAGTCCGCGAGAAACATGTGCCCTTAATTTTTGAGGGTTTTCCTAGTTTTCCTTTAGATACTCTCATCTTTAAATCAGCGTGTAAGATTGAGCTACGCGAAAAACTTACAAAAATATCTTTCTGTGGATACTTATCACAAAAGTAAGTTCATCATTAAGGATTTATAGTCATTTGTTTCATTCACTAGTTCACTATTATTGACTAATTTTTAACCGACTTCAAAACGGAGGAGGTTTTAAATTCGATTGATATTTTTTTATTGATAATGATTAAATGAATTACGGTTGAATTTTGACCTCTGGGCGACCTTTAGTATGTCAAAAGTTTTATCATTTTCTGATAGATTTTCTGATAAATCCTACTAGATCCGTCTAACATCATTATATCAACAGGCACCGCTTTTAAGCTTTTTTTGATATTGTATTAAAATCAATTACACCGTTCATTTTAGTCGAAGGAGTATCATCAGTTTATGTGAATACACCCTTATGATATTATTTTTCTATGTGTAATTGTTGCAACATAAATATTGAGATTTTTTATTTTAATTAAAGACTAAATCACAATATTTATGCCGTAAATCATTTTTAGGTGGTACTAAAACTAATTTGGTTATTTCATTATTGAAATAGCGATCTTATCATTTTCACAATGATAGTTGATAAATATTCTTTTTTACATTGAAATATTACAATACATTATGTACTATGTATATTTAAAAGATTATTAATTTCTAGTAGAATATATACCTATACATTACGTTATCAGAATTATACAGATTATCGAATAATTAATTGTAAATTTTGACGTCACATGCTTTTTCAAAACTAGGAGTATATTTTATCGACTTCATTACATTGAAGGGTACATAAACAGAAATAAATCAACTCCGAAAACAATATGTGTAAATGTAAGGAAGCGATTAATTCCCTGATGTTGTAACAAAAATGTTTACGAAAGCAGTCTACAGAACTACCGGTCTAGAGGGTATTAATTATATCTGTCATACTTTTTACATTGGGCGCACTGAAAATTCTGCGCTCCTGTCCGCTCATAAATGTTTAAATTTCGAATGTTATATTTTTTATACTGGAACTCAATCATTGATTAAAGAAAAATTGGCGGGAAATCGCGTGTCTTTTGTTTTTTATCACAAGTTGAAGTTCATCGTCCGTAGCAAAAATGGAATTAACGCGAAAAGATTTTAGGGCGATGATTTTTTATGATTTTAAAGTTCACTGACTCCGCAAGAGTAAGGTAAGTAAGGCGTTGGTACGCAGAATTTAATCGTGGTCGTGTTTCTCTCCTTGATGAAATTCGTGAAGGTCGGCCCTCAACTGTGATCACTGAGGAAAATGTGGCTACCGTCAGGCAACTAATTGAAGAAAACCGGCGTATCACCTATGAGGAGATTCGAGCACATTTAGGGATTGATATGAGCCAAATTCAAAAAAATTTACATCAACATTTTGTTGCCGCTGGATTCCTCATGAACTCACCCCAGAACAAAAACGGACTCGTGTTGATTGGTGTAAAATAATGTTGATAAA
Organism: Euplagia quadripunctaria; assembly: GCA_963859945.1. Taxonomy (NCBI): domain Eukaryota; kingdom Metazoa; phylum Arthropoda; class Insecta; order Lepidoptera; family Erebidae; genus Euplagia; species Euplagia quadripunctaria. The sequence goes on along the minus strand of OY982574.1, from coordinate 4,801,359 downwards.
GTACGATCACGGACGTTCAAATTCTGTGTATGACAATGTGACAGGAGATGAGACATGGTTATATTATGTATATGGATATATTATATACCTGTTGGAAAGAAAGTAACAGTCTTCTGTATGGGTGTTCGAAGGTGACAGCAAACCAATAAAATTGAGGCAGGCGAGAAACGTAAGGCCATCATTGTGAACGAATTTTTGACCAAAAACTCAACAAATACCATCGAATATTCACCGGGTATGGCTACGGCCGACTTTTTTCTATTTTCAAAACTCAAATTACCACTTCGAGGTACCCGTCTTCAGTCGATAGAAGATATCAAAGAGAATTCGCAGCGAGAACTGAAGTCGATTTCGGAAAACGCATTTAAAAAATATTTTGATTACTGGATTATTCGTTGGCGTAAGTGTTTTTGAAGTGTATTTATTGTATTGCCTACTTTGAAGGCCATACAATAAATTTGGAAGAATTGTTAACATTTTGTGTTTTATTGAGCTTTTCCCGGTAGGTACTTTCTTGACAGAGTAGTATTATGTTATATTTAAATAATATACATGTATACACAATAATATACAATATAATAAAATAAAATGTCATATTTTTTACTACAATATACTTTAAACATTTCCCACCTCTATAGTCTGCGAAAGAGAGAGCAGAGCAGTGATTACCAACACCCACGAGTGGGTGAACCATAATATTAAGTCGTCATGGATGTGGGCGAGACGCCATTTAATGATTAAAATTTAAAATTCAAATCATATTATTAATTCAGAAGCTACCACACACTTGTATAAATTTAAATACATAGGTCATTGTAGTATTAAAAAATATGTCTAACTAAAACTCCTAAGTACTATTAATTACAATGAGGTAGATTTAAATATTTGTTGTTAACGGTTTCCATGTTTGGATGCCAATGTGATGATAGTCAACGTCAAGAAGAGGGGAAAAGAGGCAAAATTTTATTTAACATACATACTCGTTCCAACAGGTCTTCTTGGAAGTCATTAGGGGAGGCCTATGTCCAACAGTGGACGTCCTATGGCTGGAATGATGATGATGATGACATACTCGTATATAAGCGGCAATTTTAGAAGATTTATTACGTGAGGCATTTCTACAATATATAAAAATTTAATCTTTAGTAACTGAATTAATAAATTTGATAAAATTATTTTTTTATTTATTAAGTTTTTATTAATTATTTAGTAATTATTTATTAGTAAGTAGGAGACAGAATAATTTGTTTCATACATAAAAATATTTTTATAGACGGGTCCTATTTATATTGAATTAATTAACATGTGTGGGTCTTTTGAGATTATTTATAAGCTAAGATTATAATAAAAAATAAACATGTTAATTCTATATGCAATATCCATCATATTAAGGCCGTTATTTTTGTACTTTAGTTTTTTTTAACCACTATAAAATAATTTTTAATTTAAAAACAAAATTATATGGTTATGTAAATTTTGATAGAATCGTAATTTGTTGTGATATTTTAACGAAAATATAAATATTTGCCTTTCGCTATAATCAGCTTTTCTAGAAAATACAACAGTTCTTAAATACACATATATTTGATCTACATAGAATATACATGTTCCGAAGAGACGACAAGAAATTCGCACACTATCTGGCGAAATAAGTATGTTTTAACATCTCAGTCTATCCCTTCAGGCATATACAGACATATTATAGTACCTACTTATATAAAAACTATAAAAACAACATTTGATTTAATCCTATATATCCGCCCACACTCAGACCCCATCTTCTAAGCTTGACAAGATTTACTATCCACGATGAGGAAATTTCAAGTTTGAACTTTCATTTACGCACTACACCGACGATATTTTTTCAACAATTTATTGTTAACTGCCTTCGTTGTTAAGCTTCATTCAATTCTTTTTTTTTTAATTTAAATTACGAACACGAATGACTTATAATGAAGTTAGTTTTGAAATTGGAATGCAGGTGACAGAGCGACATATGTAGGCAGGTCGTTCTTTCCTTTTCATAGTTACTAATTTGTTTCATCCAGAAATATACATATATCAGAACTTTATTAATCACCTCTAGTTTTATGCAATTGACTTTTAATCAGACATCTTCACATTGGCTCTAGAGTAAACTAACTTTATCGCCAACGTGTGTAAGCGTGGCAATATTGCCGACCAACATTTACCAACGATGGCGCCAACGTGTGGAGTTGGGGTGAGCCATCTCGTCGTCAATTGTGAAAAGTTTATAAAATGGTGCCGATTCTATTGTAACACTCACCAAACTAAAACCTGACTTAATTTCTTCATATGAAATCAATCCTGTCTTCTTCACAACAAGGTCTATTTGTTACTGGCATCTATTTCTCAGCGGCACTAAATTTCACTAAAACCTGTCAACGTATACTCAACTTTATTTCCACGCAGCGAGAGTCCCCAGTTATTCAAATGCCGTATAATTAACATATAAAAACTTGTTCAAAACGAACTAGAATGACGTTATTTTAATCGACACCTACGAAGACGCTTCCTAAAAACACACAGCAAAAGAGATGGCATTCAACGGATAGCGGCTCTCGCTACGTAGTATTAAAGTTTATTTAAGCGTGTCAGACTTTAGTTGACAAATAAATTGTTTATTTCGATAGCGACATAAGTTACCTACTTATTTAAATTTGAAATAACACCTTGTTTCAAAGTGCACAAGGTTTCACAAATTAAGTCAATTATAGTCAAGAGAGTAATACAACAGAATTCTCACCAATGTTTAATTTATAATTGTACAGTTGACAACCTACAATACTAAGTATTTAAAGAACAACCAAATTGAATACGCATTCAATTTGGTTGTTCTTTAAATACTTAGTATTGTAGGTTGGTACATATCCTAAACTGGTTACAAAATCTTTATAAAAAAGAAGGAGGATTTATGTTCGGCTGTATGTATTTTATTTCTGTAACATTATCCATGGTGACATTTGAAGTTGTCATTATTACTGTCTTGTTTTAGCATTTTTTTAAAATTATCTTTAAAAAATAATGACACATTATAACTTCGTTTTTAGAAATGACTAGCTATGAATTTCTTTGCGTGACTCTTTTCTTACAGGCTCCACCTATGGTTTAGGGGACCAGACATTATAAGTAATTGGGTAGTTGCCTATGTCTAAAATAAATTATTTCATAGTCTTCATGAAATTAAGTCTTATACGAGAACTTGAAAAATGATTCGTTTTATTTTCACATTTGTTTTTATTTTTAAATGTAAATCCTAACATTAATAGAAAATATTTTGTTAAGTATGACCACTACTACGACTACGACTACCATTTTGACATTTAATACAAATAAACTTCTATTTGACTTGACAGTCAACTCCCGGATTGTAAACTCTGGCACCCAAGTGTCACTTTGTGTGCCACATGAGAAAAAAAAATTGTCAGTCGTAGGACTGCACGTCAGAAGTGAAAACACATACACACACATATATACACATACACACAGGCATCTGTATATATGTCATTTGAGCGTCACGCGAGTTCAGTGCTTTTTCCCCATACCAAAAGTGCCCAACACGCCTAAAGAAGTTTTCACTTCAAAAATAGTTTTTTTTTGCACAGGCACAGTCTATGTACCTCAGAGCCCGTGTACAGTCAGGAACACAAATTACTTAATACCACCACAATTCTGTATTCGCTACGTAAGCGTAAGTATATTCATTATGAATGTTAGTGTGTCCGCAATTTTCTTGAAAAGTAATGGACTCATTTTCATGATTGTTTACTAACATATTCTAGATATTTTCAGGAAGTTTTTAGTTTTAGTATATTTTAGTTCTGCGGTGAGGTGATGACCCGTGGGGGTTTCCACACGAAAAAAAAAAAAAAAGAAAAAACAAAAAAAAGTATATTTTAGTTATTTATTATTTTTTTTTCACAATTAATTTAGTTGAAAACAGTTTTTTTGTTAACATATATTTTTTAAACGGTAATAATAATCAGAATAGGGTTATTAAGACAGGAGAAATTGGAAAAGTTGTCTAAAAATCGATTTTGATTCGATTCTTCGGGACGACCACGACAGATGATTCATCTAATCAATAAAAATAGTTTTGTGTAGTTTTTAAGCTAACAGAAACTATCATAAGCGTTTCATTCATCACCGAATTTAATTTAAATTTATCATCACCGAACCATTCATTATTTTTTGTCGACTGACAAAATTATACGTATTCAATACATTGATTTATTAATTAAATCTCCTACTAAAAACACGGTATTAATTTTAACATGTCTATAAATAAAAATTTTGGACAAAGAAAGTTTTGCGTGGGTTTTGTTTCTTATTTATGCATGAAATAAATTTTAATAACTGTGATTTACGATACATCAAACACGATGCATGGCGCAATTTGGTAGATTCCTATTCAAAATTAATTATTTAGTCTGACTCATTCAATGTAACATATTAAATTACTGCCAAAATTGTTCGCCGGTTTTCCTTTACGATAGGCTAGTTTACAGAGTTAAATTAAGTACCATACTCATATACTATGAGGTTTTTTTTTCTCTTTCTTTAAAACGCATTAGGAATATTCTTATGTCGCGGGGGGGCTTCACAAATATTTAAACAACAGACACAAAGAACACCCAGACTCAGGACAATTATTTGTGGCTCACACAATTTTTGTCCCTTGTGAGATTTCAACCCACAACCCTCGGCGCGGCGTAGCGGCGACTTTTTTTATGCCATCTGTGGATTCTGCGCGATACTACTGTTGTATACTAATTATCAGTGTATTAGTTCGAGCAACTTTCACAGATGGCGCAATTTTAATTTCGAGTTTTTACCAACATATCATTTTATACACGTGTAATTTATAGTTAAAAAGTAATATTATTTTTAATTAAGAAGTAAGCATGTTGTGTTATATGTTCCTTTGTTCTTCAGTGAAAATCTTATTTCGTATATGATGATGATGTTGATGGTATCATCATCATCATCATCAGGGATTCATTACGACACCTTTTTGTGTAGAATAATATCAAATAAATTAATACTTATTAATATTTAATAGGCTTACAAGTCGGTAAAGTTTAAAAACAGTATAATTTACAGGATTTTATATTTTTTTTAAGAAACGAAAATCAATTTTGGCCTGTGGTCCCCTTTTCGTTTTCCTTTGTATACAAGTTACTTGAAATCGAGCACATCGCTTGTCAATTGGCATTCAATTAAATGAAAACTAAGAAAGTAAAGAAATATCTTCTCTCTATCTATCTTCTTTTATTAATCTACTTTTAGTGTACAACACAGAATAAATAAATAAATAAAAAAAAAGCAATCTAACTAATAGTTATGACTGGCCTGTTGGTCTAGTGGTTCTAACTGTTGAGCCAGAGGTCGTGGGTTCGATTCCCACCCAAGACAAATAATTGTGTGACGAGCATGATCATTTATTCTGTATCTCGGTGTAATCTATCTATAATATGTATGTATTTAGAAATATTTAAGTATGTTTATCAGCAGTCTGGTTACCATAGTACAGGCTCTGCCTAGTGTGGGAGGTGTATCTAGTAATTATTATTAATAGTACATGTATTAAATACAGAATATTTTGATACTTATTATAAATATGATTTTTATGAATATTCTGAAAATCACCTGAAAAAAGTAAAAAAAAAATAAAGTTGAATACTTAATAAAAAAAAGCATAACATATTTAAAATCAAGATAATACATTTACTTATTAAATTTTATCATACATAGGTACTTCTTTCGCAGACACGTAATATAAAAATACAATAAGACTATAAATTGTTTTACAAAAGATATTCAAATAAATCTGCAACTGTATAGAAACACTACAACTAGTATCCACCATGGCCAAGTCAAAGTCAGAATTTAATAATCTCACACACTTAGCATACGCTACGCCACCGTGAGAACACGAACACAACAAAACACACATATTGAGCATCGATTGATTGCTACTACATTTATGTAAATGTACGCATTATATATTCAAATCTCACTTCTATTCCCAATGGGTATCTCTATGTAGAATAATCTAACCCAAATATTATAAAACGTTGTATGCAAATTTTTTTACGGCACATTCAGGTACAGTTGACACAATAAATTTAATGGACAATGTGATGTGTATCTTACACGGACGTGAAATAATATTTAGAATTTCACTTATTATTGAATGATTGTTACATGGGAATATACCTACGTAATAAAGTATTGGAGTTTAAGTCAAAAATAAATGGGGCAGGATACTCTATAGAAATCTATTAAAATAATATATAGATAACATACAGATATCTAATAAATAGATACATGTAATTAAAATTATTGATTTCATTGTATAACATTTATTAAACATATCATTTTATTTGTCATTTCAATATTACATTATAAGTTTATAAATTCTTTAAATATTGAATCAAACACTGGTAAATATTTATATTTAATTGACATTTTAATATTGAAATTCATTTATATTTTTTCGTTAGCATAGTAATAAATTGCAATATAAAATAAAATAAAAATATTTAGTTAATAAAATTCGTAAACTAGATATATCGCAAACACCGTTCAGTTTTACCCAAATCAAAGATTCCGATAATTTTTTTTCTATGAGAAACTTCTCAAAAAACTCCATAAAAATGTTGAGTACCCAATTTCCACGTTGATTGATCAGGAAATCGAACTCAAACATACGGATGCCTTCACTACTCAATCAACCGACACTTAAAATCCAATCTCCAAAGCACTTCTATTAAAAAACACATAGAAATTTCCTCTATGAGATTTTATACCTGCTATATCGGTAGCCAATTTAAGACCCGTGTACACTGCACACTAACTGTCCAAGACCGATACATTTTTACTACCGTGAAATCATTTTTACGACCGATTGGCTTTTTAAGGGTTTATAGGTATAATGATTATATTTTATAAGTTAAGAAGGAAGTATTCGTATGCGAGAGCCTTGGTGATGATAGTCATTTATAGGCTTTAATGATACTTTTGACATGGTATCATAACCTTAAATATCCGTATACACATAATATTATGGTGTAATGCTATTAAAAAGATAGACATTTAGGGTCAGCGCAAAGTACGACTATGTACGTATGATTTTGATATAATTGATTTACTATGAAATTGATACCTAAAGGAAGTCGTTGCTCTAAGAAGGACGGAGGAAGAACGTTCCAAATTTAAAATATATCATATCTTTGGAGGTATGATATATTTTGAATATGGAACGTTTAAAATATAACGTTATAGTTATTCAAAATACGAGTAGATGTTTGTATCCGTGAACGAAAGTTAATGTTTATGACTGTATTTCGCAATAGATTTACACCGGGCATAGGCAGCCATGATAGTTTATAATGTTTTAGTGTACGTTAAACTCAAATTCAAATAATGAAAATGTGATGTAAGGTTTATTTTTAATTGAACTCAGATTTAGAGTTAATAAGAATATCCATAAAAATTGAAAGCCCTTTTCACTTACATAATATTTTGCGACATTTGCATACTTCTGACCGCAGTAAAAAGTTGACATGAAATAAAAATATTTACCTACACACAACTCGCAGGCCCTCCCACATGTGGCAAAAATATCAGCGCGCGCCCCCATACAAAAGAGCATTGCCGAATCGCCCTTTGCCAATCAATCGCGACATCGACTCACGATTGGTTACCCCACACGTCCCCTACACCACAACCATTTCACGTTAACCCCTAAATCACATCCAGTTCCTTACCACCACGTTTAAAACGACTAGGGTGCGAGAGTTCAACACAAAACGGTTCACCACACGCATGATGCAATAAAAAATTTATTTTCCATGATTTCCCCCGTTTCGGCGATCCTCGGTTATCCTCGTGGGGATTCGACCAATCAAATTAAATTCGCGATTGACGTTCCACCGTTCGAATTTCGAACAACGCATTCAAATGTCAGCAAGATTATTTAAATATTAACATTATGCAGAAATAGAATTTCAATTTAAAAATTAGATTATCATTTAAATTTGTTGCTTTTTCAGACTTTAAACTGTATATTTTACATGTTTGGAAACGGATAGGTTATTTAGATAACTTCATATTAGAGGTGTATATCTGAACTAATAGCTTATGAATATATTAGAAGGCAGATATTACGTAACCAGCCTATATTATTACTATCTATAGAAACGAATATGATGTCAACAACGTATTAACCCGATGCAAGTTATCATAAAAAATATTTATTATGTAAAATTCAAATTCTTTACACGGTATATGAATACCCAGTCAAATCAGTATCTTTTTACTAAAGGTCAAAAGAATATGTCCGGTACATTTTTGAGTTCATTACCTTAGTACTAAGAACATACGTACTTAGTACTAAGTAGTATGTACCATGGTACACAGTACTTAATTGTGATCTCTCGGGTTTTGACGTTAAAACTGACGTGTTTATATTTTAATCGCGATGCTCATTGCAGGTTGTTATTGCGCAATTAATTTCCTATAAGTTAAAATTATCAAATGTAACAAAAATAAAAGTTCATACTTAAATAAAAGAAAATTCCAGAACCTGGACGGAAAAAAGTTGATTGACCCATGACACAAGGCATGACGTCACGTCTAGTGTTGTCAAATCGTTTACTTTTAAGTTTAATTTGATGATTATAAAATAAATCAGAAACGTTAAAGTACAATTGTTTTATAGGAATATACACGTAGTCATAATTTATAACTAAATGAATAGTCTCAATAAATGCTATTAAAGTATTGATAACTACAAGACCCCGAGCGGCTTCTCTCACGTGTACATATTTATACATTTTAAGTTACTCCTTTTAACACCAGCTATCTGCCAGTGAAAATCCCTTGGAAATCGGTCCACCCGTTCCGGAGATTAGCCGATTAACAAACAGATAGACAGACAGACAACAATTTTAAAAACTGATTTTTAGGCATAGGTATCGTGCAAATAACTGTATGAGCTTAAAAAAAACTATTATTTTAACATTACAAACAGACACTTCAATTTTATTTATTTGTATTGATTATGTAACCCAATCATAATCAAATCTAATAATCTAAAAAGGTTCTCAAACTCTCTAAAAACATTTACATTCTTAAATAATTCAAACTAATCTATATTTTTGTTTTTAAACTCTAAATACAACCGTAAGTACATACAATTATGCAAAACTTGCAAAAGTGACACAGTTTTTCTGGTATAAAACTGTATATTTGTTCTTAATATCTTTTTGCTTTTTCAATTTCGAACCACTTCTAAAACCGCAAGGAAATAAAATTAAAAACAATTACATTTTTAACAGATTAGAATAGCCTCGATTATTTTTAAAATTTTAGCAACTGACGTATTTCTATGCATCCAGAGTAAACTAAACTAAAGCTTTTATTTGTTAGAAGTTAAAGTTCACATTTGCGTGTCTACAAATATTTGAAAGCATTAATAAGTTTGTTGAAATTTTGTCTTATAGGACAACGGAGTCCTTTGCGGGGGATCGAGACAAAAAAACAACACTTTATGAAATCTGTTCTGTGTGAATAATAATTATGTTTAAGTGCACACACATGTTGTTTATTTCACATCACAAATTTATTTTTTAGTCTATAATAACTTCTGTCTTCATAGTACTTAGTACTAGGCGAATAATTAAAAGTATATGAAGATTAGATAATAAAATGTTCAGGGTTACCCTCAATATAAATCTACGTATTATTGATTCAAATAAACCAACAGTGGGAGAACCATGCTTAACAGTGGGAGAGCCATGCTTTTAACAGTGGGAGAGCCATGCTTTGGCACGTATGGGCCGGCTCGACCGGAGTGATCCCATACCACGGCCTCACAGAAAACCGGCAGTGAAGCAATGCTTACATTGCTTTTCGCCGAGTGAGTGAGGATACCGGAGGCCCTGACCCTTCCCTCTTCCCCTCTTGCCTCCTTTCCCTACTCCCACAAGGCTGGCAACGCACTTGTGACTATTGAGTTGCAGGCGCCCATGGGCGCCGGCAGTCATTTACCATCAGGTGAACCGACTGCTCGTTCGCCCCAAATAAAAAAAAAACCAACAGTAAGTTTTAAGTTTCTTACACTGTTTGTAATCTTTTTATGTCTCCGTGTTAGCCAAGAAATCGGTAAAAGACCTTTTACTAATAATAAATAATAATAATAACTTGCGACACCTCACACACGGCCGTCGGATCCCAAACTAGGCAGAGCCTGTACTATGGTAACCAGACTGCTGATAAACATACTTAAATATTACTAAATAAATACATATTGTACATAAATCACACCCAAACATAAAAAAATATCCTGTACAATTATTAGGTTTCGGTGGGATTCGAACCCACAACCTCTGGCTCAGCAGTCAAGATCATTAACCACCAGACCAACTGGCCTTCGCCATATAGAAGAGTCAACAACTGAACGTAGCGGTAACTTTCTCCATTCCTTGATTTGTGTTCTATTTCAAATATACCATATGGTCAACGAAGCCCCGACAACAGCTTTAGGGCTCACGGCCAATGATCATCTCGGCAACTGGGTTAATAAGAAATCAAAAAACAAAACAATTACATGAAAATATAATTATAACTATATGTAGCCAGCTATCAGAAAATAGATATTAAAAGCAATCATGGAGCCCCTCAAACTAGGAGCCGTATAATCGTTTCATCTCACACGCACTTCCAAACTTTGATGCCCATACCATTTTAATTTAGTCACTACAAAAGGATAGAAAATTTGTTCACTATCACATAACTTCTAAGTGCGGTAATTGCACCACGGTTGCTCTGTAAACGCATTATCCCACTAATATTATAAATGTGAAAGTTTAGATGGAGGGATGGATGGATGGATGTTTGTTACTCTTTCACGCAAAAACCACGGAACCGATTGCGATGAAACTTGGTATGTAGATAGCTGCAGACCTGGATTAACGTATAGGCTTTTTATCCCGATATTTCCACGGGATCGAGACTTATGCGAGTAAAACCGCGGGGCGCTGTTAGTACTTACATATTAGTAAACTGGCAGAATCATCAGAACAGTAGAAACATATATTTTATGTATCTATTACTTATATAACTATATTTATATATTCATGCATGTTTGTATGTATTTATGTAAATATTTTCCCGTATATATATTTATTTCTTCTGATATTACATTCATTCGTATACTTCATAATGCACCTACTTCATTCATTTCTGCACTACCTTAAGGTAGACTAGCAAAGAATGCCTTAGGCATTAAGTCCGCCTCTGTAGATACTGTGCTTAGTGTTAAATAAATAAAAAAATAAAAAATTACAAGAAGGCAGTATATGTTGTACCTATATTGTTCAGTTTAGTTATGTATATAGAAATATGTATGATGATATAAACAAAGAGCAGGAAAATATTTTTTTTTATTATTTGAATAACAACTAAGAAGATTAACTGTGTTCTTAGTATCAGTGGGACTCGTTTTCCTTACCTTTGATAGTAATATAGAGTTAATATGTTTTATATTTTTTTATGAAATGGTTAATTGTGACTGTGAGTGTGTGAATATAGTTCCAAAATCGAACCTATTAAGACCATGGTGCACCATCACGGGCTCTTATAACCAGGGCCCCGGGGTAACATATGAAGGAAATCCGACAGGACAGCTTAGCGAGCAAGACTCAAGTGCTCGTGGAGGTTATCGATAGGTTCAGCTCTCATGATCTGTAGCATGAATTACTGCTAATTTTCTTCCGTTCCATTCCTTCCCCTCTCTGTTTGGCGGTCGTCAATTCCTTACAAAAAGAGCAGTTTTATGTCAGTATGAGAAATTACTAAACCAAAACAAGGTTACAACGACGAAACAAATACAACATCATGGGAATATTGCGTTCAAGGGTTCATCTTGTCTTTAATAATAAATATCGTAGAAAACACATTTTTTCCAAAATTACATAATTAAAAAACTCTTATAAACACTTATTACACCACATACCAGTCAAATTAAACGCCAAGCAACTGGTCGCCGGCGTTGTCTAAACAATAGAGCGGTCGCCGTCGCCAGATCACCTATGATTACGTAGGGCCTCGCCCCTATTATATTAACATGCTAACCCTTTCGATTCATTACTGGCGTACCTTCGTACCGGCATTCAAGTCAGCTTGATTTTTTTTATTTCGTTCCTATTATTTTATAGTGTGACGTCGGTTAGAGTAATGGGACAACGACGTTTTGATCATAATAGAAATTTAGGAAAATGCCACGATTTTTATAAATATTGAACAAAATCTACGCTGTTCTGAATATTATATACACCAGTTGTATAAACACTCATTTTTCTACAGTTAATTCAATATGCGTATTTACTCAGCTTGCATTGATTGAAGTTGTGTTCTAAAATTTTACCTGGAAGCGTAAGTAAATAGTAAGTAAGTGTTCCATAGTTTAAGTTTAAGTTTAGTACCGCGATACGAGGTGGAGGTCTTTTTTTAAGTTAGTTTGCACAAAAAATAAGAACATCCTCCGCATTTTGAAATTAAAATAACAAGTTTCCTAATATGCGAATTACCTTTATGACGGAAATTAACGTCAACTATTTTTAAAATTATTATTTTAAGAAATGATCAAAATCCTTTTAGCGCAGTATACAATAGTTCAACGTTACTATGACGTATCGTCGTACGTTAATACACCATTTAATACCATACAATGCCCTGCTCTTTGTTTTAAACCTTGTGGCCCGTTGAGCACACAAAAAATACCGTTTTTGTTAACAGAAACAATGCAAGGAATCTCTTTGAGACTGATTGTGTTTAAATCGTATGTAAAATATATTAGGTAGCAACAGGCATGAGGGCTTCAAATTTGGGGTGACGCAAAACCTTTGGTATTTTTTTAATAAACAACTGACTGTGTTGTGCGCTCGTTTCCAACTAACATTCCACCTTATGCGTTACCCAGTAATCACCGGGACCGGGTGCTTGAAACGCTCGCAACAGCATGGCTACCACCAGGGTTGCTAACCTGGTTCACACTCATATCAAGTACCGGTGATCCTACTTCTCTGCTACTCAGCAGAAAGAGACGCCATTGTGGCGGTATTGAAACTATTATTGAAATATATAACTAAGTTTAATAGGTTATTTATTTGCCAGATAAAGAATACAATTGATATATGTATAATATGAGTAATTACTTGTATCTACTTACAACATTATTATGTCAGTAATAGTATTTTGATTTTACAATGTATTCATAACAACAAGGAAAGTGAGTCAGCCTGTGACCACGGCCAGTGCAACCTGGTCGAAACGTCAGGCAATTCAGAGGTATGTAATACCTTTTCGTGATCGCGTTAATTCCCGTATAAGTACATAATTATAACAACAAGGAACTTGGTCAAACCTGCCTCGTGGAAGTAGATTTATTTATTTTATTTATATATTATTACAGAGAGTATACAAAAACAGGAAGTACAAATTTATGCATACATCAGTTAGAATTTATGTACGGCTGGTACTTAAAATAGGAACACCTGAGATGGTGGGTATAACAGATTTTTTTCATAATTAGTTTTTGTATGTATACAGTCGTTGAGCCAGATATTCTCAGTAATGTTGTATACTTGTCTATAGGGTTGTCAAGGTCACACTTTTTTTAGACTACTAAGGTGGCTCCCATGTGCCCCTCTTGTTGATCAATAAGCTAAGTGATTTTAACGACACCGGTGATGATACATTAGAAGAAAGGTAAATAACAAAAAATAAGGCCAATAAAATACTAGTTCTGGGTAATAATGAAATCAATATTCTAAAAACTAACTACATGAATAAACATTATTAATAAATATATCATTTATTACGAGAATTTGTTGAAGTGACTTTCCTGTTTACTTATAATACAATTTATAAAACACCAAACAGACACATAGTTTTTAAGTAACTTCCTTATGAAGCACAGGTTAGTGACAAGCAGGTTTAATACCTGGCAGCAGAAACTTTTATATCCAAATCTCAAAAAAGAAAAGAAAAATATAAAATGTCAGTGTCAGAAAAAAGAGTGACTAACAAAAAATTCTTAAAAAATAATGTAGTAAAAATATTTAAAAAACCATAGTGTAGCATTAAAAATAAGACGTAACGATGTTGGACGAGAAATATAAATAGGCAAGTTCTATAGAGCAAACAAAGAATGTATGACATACCAGAAGATTGTTTGTTGACGTATGACCCTGAATATTTGGACTTACATTCAAACAGCACAGATTTTGAAGACTCACATATTCTAAGAGTAGCCCCCAAAAGTGGTAACCATAGTCTATTCAATAAAAAAAAAATATTCAAACAATCCAGCAAAGATAAAAATGTACTACTATACAACAGTGAAATGTCCAAAAGTAGTTCTAAAGTATTGTATGAAACAGAAACAATTTATAATGACAGTGACAAAGAATCAGAATTGTATAAAAGCTACAACAATAGAAAAACTCAAATACTACTCAGTGAAAAACAAATCGAAACAAAAAGTTCGAAACGTCATAAAATAATACCATGTATATCAAGCCTCTTCAAAAAGTCAAGTAATCATTACACATCAACGTCGGTTATAAAGAAAAGCAGGGTAGAAAACAGTAGTCAAACCTACCATGCCATTTCTGAGCCTAGAGCATCTAAACCTCGTAGACGACAACAGTATTATGCAGTCCGACCTGTTTACAAGGTTGAAAGGAGTATTTTCGCCCAAACTACTCCGTATAAACAAACAAAAAATAATCGTGAGCCGCTACCTACCCAAAACACATCTAGAGACGATTACTTTAACACTGTTTATAATTTAACTTCTTCATCCGAAGCACAGCATCAATTGCGTCAAATAATAGAGACAAAGAGTAAATGGAAAAAACAGGTTGATAACAATATTCAGAAAGATTGTAAAGTCGGAAATTTACTAAGACGAAACCAACAGGACGAACAGCAATTAACTAATCTAGCAAAACGGCAACGAAAATTTCCATTCCAAGTCTATGCGACCCCTCGGCAATGCACTACTGGATTAGGGCCTAATTCTGATTTGAGTAGCAGCACTAGCGCAGTTCCTTCGACATGTTCAGGCTTCTGGGACTATCTCTTCACTAAAATTAACAATAAATACCAAAAAGTACAAGTCTACAAGTCTTGTAAATGTTGTGCCACTGAAAAAGTTATTAAAACCAGGCCTTGCTGTAATCCTGTCTGTAACGCTCGCGACACCTCAGCAGAACAGCCAATATCATGCTGCAAAGACCATTTACATACGCGAGCAGTGACAAACACGTGTTCTTGTAATGTACCAGATTCTGCAAATCAAGAGCCATCAGAGCCCCTGCAGACTGAGTCTACGCCTGCTCCGACAGCTAAATTCCATATTGCACCAAAATCTCAAAGACAAAATACATCATCAGGAGATGTTGACCCACCGTCCTTGGAAAAAACGGAAGTGCCAGAGACATTTACTGACAAACCTCAATGTCAAATGGGGCACACTGATTTAACAAACGCTTTAAATAAAAAATATAATGGTGAAATACTCTGCATTCACAATCCTCCTTGCATTGTAATTAATGGATGTTTGAATTTACCACCCCTTGGGGAAAATCAGAATAGACAAACGCCAATGTGGCCGGTAAGTGACTCTTCAAAGCCTAGCTATCAAAAGATATATAGGAGTAAACGTTCTAAAAAAAAGATCAAATATAATCAACAAGATATTCTTGAAAAAGACCATGAAAATGCGGCTGTTGAACGAAGCAGCCAGTACCATAGTTATGAATTTAAAAACCAAGCTGACAAGTCAATAAAAATGGAACGCAATAGCATTGACCAAAGTTGCCAGTATTTACCACAAACCGTAGATCAATTTCAGTTGACTGAACTAATAACAGAAGAAAAAAACATACAAAGCTATTGTAACCACGCACCACCTTGTCAAGTTAAAAGAAAATGCCATAAGCCTAAATATGGTCCGATCTTGAATTCCAATTGTTTTCATGTACCAATGTGCGACGACGTACCTGTGTGCCTGTTAGATTCAAGTGACACGATTCAGATCAAAACGACGTGCCGACACAAGCCCAGATGTGTTGAAGTGCCAAAGTGTAGTATAGATTATTTTGTACTGAATGCGAAAGGGGAGACTGGTACCCAAGTGCGGTCGAAAACCAAGATGGTGTGCCGCCATGATCCCCCCTGTATTATGATATCAAAGTGTTTGGCACGAATGTGTGCCGAAGGTTATATGTCTCATGATGCCATACCGAGCTGTGTGCACCGGCCTCGCTGTGAGATGATCCCCGCTTGTTGCAGGAAATCAGTCAAAGAAATGGTTTCTGTATGTTCCCAACACCCGAATTCGTGTCGTATAGTATAGGAGACAAGGTTCAATTTTACTAGTCCAGTTCGTAATTATTTTTAATTCGTATTAAGTTGGCGTTTACGTAGCTAAATTGTTAGACCAATAATGTGTTTTACTGATTACATACGTAGTGCCGTAATGTACCAAAGGTTGAATATTTTATGCTGTAATCAATTAGTAGTCGGTAGAAGTATTTTTGGTAATTCATTTAGCATAGTTATATGGACATATTGAGTAGTGCATTAAGCCCTGAATTTTACTCTTTTCTATACAAAGGTGACAAATAAGTGCATGGTCTGCCTGCTGGTAAGCGGTAATCGATATCTATATACGCTTGGAAAACCAGAGACATCTCTCGCGTGTTTCGTTCCCAAGGAGCCGTTACAACCTTTGTTAGAATCAGAAATCAATAATCTCAACAGTGTTTTTGTCAGTGTATTATAATGTCAGTGTCTGTAATATAGGTATTTCTCTAGTCTTATCTGTAAATTTAAACAGAAAATATCGATATGCGGTTTTAGGAAAGGTAATTTAAAATATGTATATTCAACAATCAATCCATGTCTAAAGTTTCAATAAATAGTGTCCCTTGTCCACGAAAGTTTATTAAATATATCGTAACACACAATGCTCTGAATCGACACAGCTTTGTTGAATGTGCTGAAACAGACTAATTGTCCCAGTTTTAGTGTACCACTTATATCTCAATTTATTTTCTTCGTTTTTAGGGTTCCGTACCTCAAAAGGAAAAATAGAACCCTTATAATCCTATAAGTGTCCCGTTTTTCCTTTACTTTGTTGTCCATCTGTCTGTCTGTTTGTCTGTCAAGGCATACAACCACGCATTTCCAAGATTTTTTTTCTCATAAAGTTCAAGTTTCGGTATCAAATTAAAATTAACATCAAATGCCTGCGGTCCCTTGAAGCTGTAAAAACATTATTCTCCTAAGACAACGCTATTAACAGTTCAGGCTATTTAAGTCTTATATTTTAACCAAATTTAATATTTAGTACTTCCTAAGATCTCACAACGCAAGTAAAGGAAAAAATCAATAGTCGTTAATTGCTTGTTATATCACATATAAAATACTTTTTGCGATTACAGACTTATTTTGCGCTTGGAAAATTTAGTGTGACGTATCGATGTATGGGGCATTATTTTATACAGGCAAAGTTAAGTTTGTCTAACACATTTTGTGGGAAGACATACACGGAAAAAATTCTTTGACGATCTATCTACATGCAAGTTTTTACGGAACCCTTGGTCCGCGAGTCAGACTCGCACATGTCCAGTTTTTTAAGGCCAATTATAAGGGCGTTTTACGCCCCTATAATTTAGAGATCATTTTCTTCATCATATTCATACGTACAACCACATACACACATACAAACTCGCATATCTCCAGAGACTTCCATAAAATACGCCACCTTCATCGAAACCCCCCTCCATCTTTATTTTTTACTTCTTATTAAATGACTAGCTGCCCCCCTGTTAACTTTTGCTAAATTTTCTAATTTTCCGCGCAACTTCCTTAATTTTTTCTTTCTTATGAACCTTCTCTTGACAATAAAAAACATTAAAAAAAATAATTAACGAAATCAATCCAGCCGTTCACGCGTGATGCTGTGACCGTGACCAAGGGAAATAGGGATTAATTTTTATATATATAGATTAAAAACTATGTTAACTTATTTGCATTAGTAATATTGAACCTATGTTTTCTAGCATAAACCGTCAATAAAGTCATGGATACCAGTGTATTATCAGAACAAACTGTTAAAACTATTGAGTGTGAGACGTTCCCGGCATATGTGAATTGTGAAGTGTTTGGACAACAACGTTACAGTGCTATAATAAAAAGTAAAGTTAGTCAGTCTATATTCGTTTTATTTTGAATCTTGATATAACTAAAAGAACACGTTTTAAATATTCACCTCCTAGTTTCATCATCAGACTCGTCAAAACGAATCAAATGAGCACAAACTCAAGGGGTTTATTAGTAGCCACTGAAGATTTCCACTATCTACCTCCTGGCACCATCATCATATCAGCTTCAAGATGAACTGTATATACTCGTACATACATTAAAATTGACTTCCAAGATTTTTTTCCATGTTGTAAGTAAAGCTAATAAAAGTGTATTAAAAAAAAAAAAGAGATAATACGCTTTAGGAAATGCTTTCAAATTTTAGAGATTTGTATACATCAAAATAAAGAAGGGCTTTTAGGTTGTGCTCGTCTATATTTTCTGTTTTAAAGGGACTTAACTCGCATCATCTAAAAATAAACAATATCCATTTTTCTGATTGTCATAATATAAGTATGTAATACTAGCAGCGCCCCACGGTTTCACCCGCGTAAGTCCCGGTCCCGTGGGAATACCGGGATAAAAAGTAGCCTATATGTTAATCCAGGTCTCCAGCTATCTACATACCAAGTTTCATCGCAATCGGTTCAGTAGTTTTGGAGTGAAAGAGTAATAATAATAATAACTTCACACATCTCACACATCTAATCCCAAACTAGGCAGAGCCTGTACTATGGTAACCAGACTGCTGATAAACATAATTATATATTTCTAAATACATACATATTATAGATAAATCACACCCAGACACAGAACAAATGATCGTGCTCATCACACAATTATTTGTCCTGGGTGGGAATCAAACCCACGACGGCTTAGCAGTCAGGGTCACTAACCACTAGAAAAACAGGCCAGTCTAAGTAATAAACATCCATACATACATACATCCATACCACCTCACAAACTTTCACTTTTATAATATTAGTAGGATGGTACGGGAGGCAGCGTTGCATTTTTGATGGTGGTTTCTGGTCGCTTAATTTTGTGTGTAGTCGATAGCCTAGAGATAGCTAGCAATGGAAACAAGCGTCGGCTGCCAGACCCGTGGTGGACCTGGTTGTGAGACGATTATTACTTATGTCAAAAAAGGTCGCAAAAAACAATTTCAGGTCGTTTGAAAATTTTCTCAGTAAATATTTATATAATGACAATATTAAAAAAAAATCAGCTGAAAAACTAATGGTGGGTTATACGTCAGCTGATCATATAAACCTGTATAAAAACATTTTATGAAAATTATTTCAGGTTCAATGAAGCTTATACAGTGAACTGTTCATTTTTTATTAAAATATTAAAAATAATCGTAAGGTATACACTCAACGGTGGTAAGACCGTCAGCTGAGGGTTTATACGCAAGCAACGCAACCCAATGTACGACGTAACTGACTATCTTTCCCCCTTTATGCAAGTAATTGACGTACATTTTACTTAACATAGTGTCTAAATAATGTACTCTAAAAATGTCAAGCGACCTGAAATTAATTTAAACTAAAATTCATGAGTTTAAACATTTTTTTATAACACACAATCTTCTTTCAATTCATAGGGTAACCATCTTTCCCCCGCTATGCAAGTAGCTTTCGACAGATTTTTTAATAACGAGACAAAAGTAACCTCTAGGCAATAAAGCTAAGTGTAATTTAAAATAAGAAGCAGCCATCAGCGAGATAAATTGATTTTTAAATGTAACTTTACATCCTCCGAGCCTTTTTCCTACTTAGTTGTTGTCGGCCTTCAGTCTAACTATGAAACCACCGAACCTCGTTATTTTACGTGATGCAACTGCCATCAGACCTCGACAACCCAAGTACTAGACGATATCGAAGTTCTGTAGACCAGGTTGTCAGACTTTTTTTTTGGATTCCAACTTTCGTAACGAATGCCACAGATGTTCGTATGGCAACCGGGACCGACGGCTTAACGTGCCCTCCCTGGCACGGAGTTAAGAATGGTCACCCATCCTAAGACTGACCTGGCTATAATTGCTTAACCTTTCAATGTGGTACCCTATTCCGACCACTTAGCCACGAGCCCAACTTGTAACTTTACAAAAGAAGAATTTTATTTAGGCAGTCTAAGTTCATGTTAACACTAAAGTTGTCATGAAGTTGTTATGTTCACATCACTTTATAGGGTTCCGTTCCGCAAAAGGAAAAAAGGGACCCTTATAGGATCACTTTGTAGTCCGTCTGTCTGTCGGTCTGTTAAGACCTTTTTCTCAGGAACCCGTGGACACATCAAGTTGAAATTAATACCATATACATAAATCTGCACTCCATTGAAGCTGTAAAAAAATCAAGCTTTAGCAAATTTGACCAAATTTGAACATTTCGCAGGTAAATCAAAACCTATAGGGTACTTCCCATTGACCTAGAATCATGAAATTTGGTAAAAAGCAAGGTCTGACAGCACAAGTAAAGGAAAAAATTCTAAAGTCGTTAATTTGTTGTTATATCACATAAAATAATAGTTTTTGTGATTACAAACTTATATTTTGCGGTTGCATTCTTGACTTTGTCATACATCGCAACCGCAAAGTTAAGTTTGTCTTTTGAAAAAGGCGAGCTTAGCTTAAGTCTTTGAAAATTTGTTCACGAAATGGACGTACGTAAATTTGTACGGAACCCTCGGTACACGAGTCAGACTCGCACTTGTCCGGTTTTTTTCAATTATTACCTTTTAAATCTTCCGGTTCCGTAAATGAAATTAATACAAATATTTTTAAGGTATATACGGAAGACGGACTCACCTGTACCAGTAGTGCTGTACCGTAATTAAAACCTTGTTGAAACCTCAGGCAGAGGTTTGCCTGAGGTTTCAACAAGGTTTGTAATATACGGAATAAACGGATACGGGATACATATCAAGTATCCGTTTATCTAAACTAGAGCTGGCCTAGTAGTCGAATCTTGACGTTTATTCATTTGTGGTTATTTTCATTGGCCAGTAAATCTTAAACTGTCATTGTATAGACTTACGTACAATACGTACCACTTACGTACGTACACTTTATTTATTAGGTTCACCAACGTCTGTTTACACCATGTACCATGACAGGACAACATATTATATAATATACATTTACTGGATGCGTGTAGCTTGATGTAGCGGTTTACAGGTAATTTTTAAATTTGGAACACATTGTTCAAAACTATTAGATTTCTGCACTTTTTCTAAACATATATAAACTTTGACTATTCCAAATGTAAGGTTTCCTATATAGCGAAATTAAAAAAAACCGTACAAAGAATGCTTTCATTAATCGTCTTTTGAATATTTCTTTTTACTTGTAAGTACTAAGCTAATAAAATAAAAGATACTACAAGAAGAGTCTACTCTTCTTGTAGTATCTTTTATCTTTATTTCTTTTATCTATTAATACAATACTTAAAAATTTTTTTAAACAAATTGGTAGATCTAAAACTCGCGTTGACAAATTAAGAAGCTGTTCAACTTTATAAATGTTAGTATATATATGAATATCAAATTAAGACAATTAATTTAAACTAGTTTCAGTCCCATTAACAAGGAAATTAAAATACGTATTTAATAGTTTAGTCAACGTTTAATTGGTTTTTCCCAACAATCCCAACAGCGCTAGTCATTATATTATGAGCAAGCCGGTGACGATAAGTGTAATGAATACCAATGATTTGTTAGGCGTGTGTTTGGTGGCAAATACCGGTGCCTATAATAACTAATACACTCAATATTAGCGGTGTGCCAACCCTTTAATAATAAAAACTTGACACTTTTCACACACAGTCTTCTAATCCCTAACTACGCAGAGCCTATACTACGGTAACCAGATTGCTGATAAACATACTTTTATATTTCTTAAATTACACCCAGACCGAAAAATTTATCTGATCACACTTATTTGTCTTATTTGGGAATCGAGCTCACAACCTCTGGCTCATCCATAAACTTAGTATATTACGCTAGTATAGTAAGATTATGCGGATACCGCACCGTGTTTACGGAGGTGGCATGCGGCTTGGCCGGGACACCCCCGTGGGATTTGGAGGCGGAAGTGCTCGCCGAAGTATATCGGCGAACGGCTGAGTTCCAGGCGGGAAGCGGCAGCTGGCCCCCGCCCGAAGATGTACGCGAGTGGCGTGAGGCCCCTCGCCGAGCCACCATGACTCGTAGGTCGTCCCGGCTGGAGGCTCCACGTGCTGGCTTTGCCGCCGTGGAGGCGCTCCAGCCGGTCATCATCGAGTGGGCAGGGCGGCAGCACGGGGCCCTTTCCTTCCGACTGACGCAGGTTCTTTTCGGGTACGGCTGCTTCGGGAAGTACTTGCACTCGGTCGCTAGGAGGGAATTGAGTCCCGCCTGTCACCACTGCGACTGCAGTGAGGACTCGGCTCAGCATACGCTGGCAGTTTGCTCCGCCTGGGTGACGCACCGTCGGGCTCTCACTGCAGTCATCGGAGAGGATCTCTCGCTACCGGCCGTCATACGCTCCATGGCCGGTAGCGACAGGAATTTTACCGCGGTCGCGACCTTCTGTGAGGACGTCATCTCGCAGAAAGAGGCGGTGGAACGTATCCGGGAGGACGATCTCCACTCGGACTTAATTCGCCGCCGGCGAACTGGGCGTCGGAGGCGCTCTTACCAGCGCCTCATGCCGCCCTTAGTGTGACCGCGGGTGGACTGGATCGGTTTTCTCCTCCACCCGCTATAGTGGCCCCCCGCGAGGAGGTGGCGTCCGCGTGTGCCTGGACGTCGCCTAATTGAGAGGTTTTTACCCGAAGATGGTGCCTGCGCTTTTGCGGGCAGGCGCTAAGAGGGTTCCGGATGTCTTAATAAAAGCTGTTCCCGGATCCCTCCTACTTAAGGCGCAGTATGGCACACCGTGTGGTTTTAGTCGGTTCGATTCCGACACACCGCCCCACCGAAAACCCCGGTGGGGTGACGGCCCGAGGGGGTTTCCACAGGCACATAAAAAAAGTTTACTAAGTTTAAGGGCTTATCAGTCAGGACCACTGACCACTAGACTGACAGGTCCGTCAAATCTAACCAATCCCACGTAACTATAGTGGTATTCCATAAAAAATTGAAATATCCGGTATTTCATTAGCTATTTGGCCACCCTTGAAGTCTCAAGGGTTGCCAAATAGTTGGTAAATGAAGTGTCATTAATTTAGATGTATCGAGGTTAGTTGTTATTTGTTGTATTAATTGCTTTCTGCCTTTTATAGCTCTGGATACCAACAAAAATAACGTCAATGACATCCAAAATGCGCAATATATTAATAATCGTATCTCGTTCCCTACCACACTGTAAATGACTCATGTCGCAAAACCTCCCTTTCTAAACGATCATTAGCAAACAAAGATACTCGTAAATTACCAAATTCAATTGTTTTCACAACAGAATATTTAATTTCAATCAATTCAATGCAAATCGAGGAGAACCAGACATTCCTCCACGTTATACACGATTTACGAATACCAAATACATTTAAATTGAAGAAAAAAAACCTGTTTCGGTGTCGACCCTATAAAAATAACTAACTTATAGTTTAGAATTTCCTAATCTATAGGTGCTCGAAAGAGGAATTTTATCATTTCGGTCGTCTAAAAGAGAGAACCAGTCGTATACGATACCGCTGTAAACAAACTATCAACACTTTTTATTCAAAAATCAACTTTAAAACGTAGGATTTGTGTTGATTTTTCTTAGAGGCAAGTTAGAGTTATGTAGCGTTTCGTAATATGTACGTATGTGATCAAAAACTAATGAGTAGAGACCGTTGAACTTGCGTCCAGTTTGGTCACCGCATGAATTTAGGGATCCGTTGTAATGATGATAAAACTGCACATTCGTGAAATGATCGGATAGAAAGTAATGTAGTAAAAAAATATTTTAGTTTAAAAGCTACCGGTTGTTCGGTGTAAAATGTTTGCGTAAGGCCTTTATTTTTTAGCGTTTAGTAACATTCTTAGAGTAGGTACCATAAACACTTTTTATATGATGAATTTGAATTCTTCTAATTCCAAAACTGTTTCGCAACTAACCAGTACTTTAAATAAGTTTAAAGTATTAACTGTTCTTATGTCACAAGCCTTAAAATATTTTAGTTAGTAAAGGAAAAACCAAACGTACAGGACTTTGCCGCGTCTGTATAGGAACAGCTGACCACACACCTACATAGTTTAAAAGGAACTACACTGATGCAAACTCATCATACCTATAAGTACTAAAACCATTGCATACATATTTGAAATTACATTTAATTTAAATCCACGATGAACAAGCTAACTTTTTGGGATTGAAGATAAACTAGTTGCAATTTCATCAGCTTTTAAAAGAAAAGGCCGGGCCAGGTCATGCGCCGGCCCTGGTAACGGGGTGGACCCAGGCCATACCTCGGCCATTTGCCGATTGCTGCTTATCGGAAGGGAGAGTGAAAATCAACCTTTAAGCGTATCGTGGCCGTTTCAAGAAGAAATACACGTAGATATTCCTACGCCGTGCTTTGGCCGTGGCACCAATCTGTGGCCCGGTGTAACATGAAGGACATACATACATACATAATCTCACGCCTTTCTCCCTTCGGGGTAGACAGAGAGAACAGTCCGCCACTTGCAAAGTAACTATTATCTTATATGTGCCGCCACTTGCTTCTATCACCCTTACATACCTCGGGGACTTCCTTTACTGTCATTAAACTCATACAAAGTTCGGGTGGCTCTGACCTTTTCTTCAGAACATCACCAATTAGATTACAGGGTATGTTTTGCGAGGTCGCCCCGTAATGGCCTTCCTACTAACGTTAACGTACTATCGCGAATGACTTCATACAAAAGTATGCCATAAATCTTTGACTGGGGCCAGGCCAAGCCCGGTTCAACACGCTAGTGATGTAACGAATATTCGCAATTTACAAACTTTCAGTATGACCTAAGCATATTTTTGAGAAAAGTACTTATTCCTATGTCTTATAATAGTTGATTTGCATATAGCAGATTAGAACTAGTATTTTTAAATAAAGTTTATTTGACAAAAACAAAACATTTTTTTTTTTGAGAATAGGGTTTTACACCTTCTCTTAATGTATTTTAATTTGATTCTAAGGCAACAGTAAACAACCAGACGTTATACTAAAATTTTATTTAATCTATTTATGGCATTCAAATTCATTTAGATTTCCCACTTTAAATTTCCGCCCGTAAGTTGATGAACACGCTAGACCGCCATGTTGCTCATTTGTAATGTCGCCATGTGGGCAGTAAATTATCACAATTTTGCCAAAAACTGAAAACTTTGAAATTAATTATAAAATTTAATTTCGAAATTTATGAACTGAAACCAACATTTTCCAATTACCTATTGCCTAAATTACTCTTACCATTATGTTTTCTGATCATTAAATTTATACATAAAGTAAAATACCCTATTAAAGTTAATAAAATTTAAAAACCAAAATAAGGTGTTTAAAAAAGTCCAGTTTTTCAACTCTTTCACTGGAAACTTGTAAGTGTAGTTACCAAATATTCTCTGGCTACACGAAGAAAAATAGCATATTTTTGCTACCTTCGAAGAGGGTCTTCTTCATTTTGAATACGTTTAACCACTACATATTCATTATTTTTATTTAATCAAAACTTTAACAGGATTTGGACTTTCATTTTCTAAATCTCCTTCGCTTTCACTAGAATCTATAATCATTTTCGCAGTGCTCTTAATATTATAAAGATTTGTCTGAAAGACTGGTACTGTAGCCAAAGTTTTCCTTACCCTGATTAGTAATTTTAGAACGCTTTGGATTTGAACAAGAAGCAAGCTTAAGTTGTCATTCCCAATTAAATGTAAAATATTTTTCATGATCTTCTATGACGGGAAAATTTCATTTTGTACCTCGGACCAATAAAAGCCGACGCGAAGTGTCAACTTTTCATATTCTCATATTTGTATACGCGAATACTGGAAATAAATATTCGCATTCGCATTCGCATTTGCGAATGTGAAAATCCAACATTCGTTACATCACTATAATACGCATCCAGGGAGGTCGCGTGTTATAGTGATGTAGCTAATGTCAAATAATTGGCTAAACCCAAAAATATAATGCGTTTTAGTATTAATTTCGTATTCCAAGAATTAAAGATTAACATTATAATGCCAGTTTGTTACTCAATTCGTGTCTGATCAGCAATCAAAATCAGGGAAAATCGTGGCCAAAATGATTAACCGGTTATTACTTAATTATGAAACCAATAAAATGCCAGGAAGCCGTCCAAAATGCACACAAATGATCCTTTCAAAAAGTGTAATTTTTAACCAACAATAATTTTACAACAATTTTAACAACAAAATGAACATGGCTTACACAACGAACTCTTGCGCCGCCTCCAATTTAATGGTACCTAGCGACTTTGATCATGTGATCATGTCGTTGATATATCGAGTGGCCACATGTCCTCTATAATTTTAGTATGTTTTATATGTTAACAAGGTCAAGCAAAATTTCCTTTGGGGGGCTTCCATTACCGTTCTAAAGACTACCTCATAAACTTTTTTTCCTATCTGCAAGGAATGGGAATCTAAATATTACCATTCTTGCAGTATCTCTATCTTTACTAATAAATGCGAAAGAAACTCTGTATGTCTGACTGTTACTTTTCACGCTTTATCTACTCAACCAATCGTCGTGAATTTTGTACACACGTTGTCAGGGGAAAAAAAAGATCCAGTAAAAAATAACTATACCCGAGGAACAGAAAAATATAACTTTTACGCGAGCGAAGCCGTGGTCAGAAGCTAGCTATGAAATAAATAATCAAAATGTCAGTTCAATCAATTTTAATACTTTTTAAAATTATGTACTTACTGATTCAAAAAAAATGCATCCTCTCCGTCTTAGAAAAATTAATTCTAATTTAAATTTATCCAATTTTTGCACAAAGGTCAGCATTTGAAATACATTGGGTAGAAATCACTACATATTATAAAACAAAGTTCCTCGATGCGTCTGGCTATCTGTTCGCAATAAACTCAAATACTACTGAACGGATATTCATACGGTGTTCATCAATAGATAGAGCGATTCATGAGGAAAGTTCAGATATATAATTTGTTAAGGTTTTGTCTAAATTGGTTGAAATATGACCATGATTGTTGAAGATGTCTCTGCTACCCGTGCGAAGCCGGCCGGGTTGCCAGTTAAAAATAAATCGTACTTCATTTATATCGCGGGACAAACTATATTTATTACCGTCTCAATACAAAAAACTATAGTATTAATCACATGCTCGCATAGTAATCATGAACACGTAATACAGTGGGCGTTGAGGCAGTTCATTTAATTTCCTAAAAAAACTTAATAATTACACTTGTAATGTAACATAGCCTGACCAATAAACGTTCTCACGAAATAACCAACATACTACCGTACAATCCCTTCGTGATGCAAACCAATAACTAACAACAATGTAACAGAAAAGAAAAGTATTCGCCCCGTTTTTTTCACCTATTTTACTGGCTTCCGTGTAAATTTGTAAAAAAAGCAGAATTCCGAAGTGAAGATAAGATTGTGCGAGCAATATTTTGTAATCGTAATGAAGGCTTTTGTAAATTGTACCTGTTTTTCTAAGTAAGGCGTGAATATTGTTTATTTAATCCTTACTCCTTATTTTAATATTATAAATGAGAAAGTAACTCTGTCTGTCTGTCTGTCTCTCTTTCACGCCAAAACTACTGAACCGATTTAAATGAAATTTGGTACACAGATAGTCTAGAGCCTGAGAAAGGACATAGGCTACTTTTTAAAAAAGGGGTGTAAGGGGTTGAAAGGTGGGGATGAAAAGTTGTATGGAAGTATCGTCATATTTAGAGCTAGAAGCTTGAAACTTATTTTTTAGGCTGTTCATTCGATATAAATACACTATTCGGAATAAGTAATGATTAAGAATTATATTACTTTTATGCTACTAAAATATTACAATCAGTCTCTGTTATTTGAAGAGAAACTTCTTAAGAATCGTTGTGATTTGAAAATTCGATGAAACGAAAAAGTCACACTAAAAAGAGACAAACACAATACAATAGGATTTAGCTTACGAGAGAATGAGATAGAAGACAAGTATACAGCACTAAAAAGAGACAAACATATTAATAAATAGGATTTAGTCTGCTGCTGCTGCTGCTAGTTTAGAGAATGAGATAGAATACAAATATATAGTGTTTCCTAAAATCTTCGTATGCCTCCACGTGTCTTTGCGCCTGCGTACTACGAAACCTTCAGAAAATGCGTCATAGTCAAAGTGTCATTCACGTGTATCATTTTTGTGCATTTGCGTATTAAATTTCGTTGGTTAATTAATTTAGAAATTTCCCTTCTGTCGTGTGTGAATTGCACACACACTTTTTTTATATAGTTAGAAGGCTCGGACTCCCCGGCAACAGCCAATTTGAGTTTAAGGTATTCAACCATGACCTGTCGAACTATTGCTTTTACACTCCCCAGCCCATCCGTATAAGCGATATCCCTTACCTTCCATTGCCTTCCCTTCTTATCTACCTTTCAATACTCTCCCAATCTTTATTTCCTAAAGTGCCCGGTTCACGGCAATAGGCTAGCCAAATTCCGTGAGTTAGACCAAATTCCGTGAGTAAGACCAAATTCCGTGAGTGAGACCAAATTCCGTGAGTGAGACCAAATTCGCTGAGTGAGACCAAATTATAGTTGGCTATATGTGGGTGTTTAATAGGCCTCTGCTACCCTTTCGGGGATACAGACGTAAGTGTATTAAAAATAATAATAATAACATTTATTGTCAACATTTTTAATTACACAAATTTTCTTATGCACTACAAGTTTTGTATTTGTTGCAAGTAGTTGTAGCTTCTGGTACTGAGCTGGGCTGATTGCCTGTATTTCAGTACACAGCGGGTATGTATGTTTTCTATCAGTCACTCATAAGTCTATTCTAATACCGATACTAATACTTTAAAGCTAGTGTTTAGTGACTTATTATTAGAATATATTACGTAATGTGTGCTTTATAATCATCTATATATATATTACCTAGCTGCGTCCCGCGGTTTCACTCGCATAAGTCCCGGTGCCATGAGAATATCGGGATAAAACGTAGTCTATGTGTTAATCCAGGTCTCCAGCTATCTACATTCCATGTTTCATTGCAATCGGTTCAGTAGTTATTGCGTGAAAGAGTAACATACATCAATACATCCTCACAAACTTTCACGTTTATAATATTAGTAAGATACGTAAAAAAAAGTTCTTTGTACGTATTTTTGAGAAAATTTTGCCGACGGATATTAGGTAACCACTTTTATTAGTATAGTACTTGAAATTTTGAGTGTGTGCTGCACTGTAGTTTATTTATTTGCGCAACTTCGTCTGCGTTTGTAAATTTTCCCCGTTTTTGTAACATTTTTATTGATGCTCCGCTCCGCTTCGTCGTAGCGTGATGTTGTGTAGCCTATAGCCTTTCTCGATAAATGGATTATCCAACACTGAAAGAATTTTTCAATTCGAACCAGGAGTGCCTGAGATTAGCACGTTCAACCAAACAAACTCTGCGCACTTTATAATATTAGTGTAGATTAAGGACCTCTTACAAGAAACACAAGTTGCAATTTTTAATCTGATCTTACGCATTCCCAAGTTAAGGTAACGACGTTTCACTTTCAAAGAACCTATTTTGATACTTGAGAATATGCTGACTCTATAGCAGTAATTGGCAGACTAATATATGATAGTAAATAAAAATGTCACAGAGGCTAATTAAGTTATATGTAGATTAGCAGACAAGTCGCATAGCATTATAGATATCGCGTCTACTCCACAATTAAAACTACCTGGTTTTTCTATTGACTATTAATTTCGATGTAAAATGTAAATGTAAAATAGTTGTTTTAAATATTTATATATTTCATATGTCACATCTGTGAACCGTGCCAGGTGATACAATCAAACCTCCAATATTCCGGCAGGTTGTAATTTAAACATATAAAAAATATGTAGAGAGATACTACGTTGTAATATATTAAATATCAGTATTAATAGGAAGGTTCCCTGTGACTACACTACCGTCACTCAAGCTCAGGTGCCTCGACTCGCAGCAGAAAAACAACACTAAGGCTGCATTTCCACCAGAGATGTGCGAAGATGCGTAGCAAGGGATGTGTTTGTTAAGAACCAATAGAATTGCTTCATTTACCTAGCCACGCTCAGTGCAGCTTCTGTGGAAATGGTTTAGCGGAGTGAGGTTTTTGTACGTACAAAACAAGCAAAGGATGGGTGCGAGGGATGTATGTGAGAGGTGTGTCCGAGAGACGTGTGCGAGAAACTGCAAGCAGTCACTAGACTGTGTTTGTTAGAAGTCGATGTGTATTGTACGGAAAACATGGATCAGTGGAAAACATACACGCTACACATCCTCGCACCGCTTTGCGCACCGTTTCACAGTGTCGCTACGCATCCTCGCACCGCTCAGCGACCTCGCATATCTGGTGGAAACGCAGCATAAGCCATCTCTGTTCCACAAGCTATTTTTATTTGTGTTTGCCAGCTCAGCAGTATACAAATAAAGTTTGCTGTTTCTTTCGCTCTAGAATAGATCAGTTGAAAGAACCTTGTGCTATGTTGTAAGCAATGGTTACTAGGACTTCACACACTGTGTTATGAGAAGAGCCAATTACGTCTCCTGGGTTACCAGCACAATGACTCCAACGGCTATGGAATACATTATTGGGAATTGTCCGATTCAGATGAGTAACCAGCCAGAGCTGTTGGCAAAACCGTCCATTTTAAATCTTTCTTAATTTCTACAACATTCAAATACTTGAACACTCGTGAAAGCATGATACAAGCGTGCCACCTCTGGCCCATTCTCCAGGAGATTTTTTTATAGATTTTTTTTCAAGTCGAAGAACCACAATACCTGTATCCATTGCCGGAGAAGCTAACAGGTGAGAGGTCTGTGGAAAACCACTTAAATCACTCCTAAATAATCCAGAAACGTTGAACCACCTCTCATCCGAGCTGTCTGCTGATCAGACCGCTTATTAAGGTAGATACCGAGCAGCAGAAGGTGTCAGAGAAGCAGCAGCGCCTTCCCGAAGGACAAGAACAGAGAACCACCTGGCTCAGCATGCCTTCTTACGTTGTCATAACTATTAGCAATTGAACAACAAAACATTAATAACCAAAAGCTCTGATCATTAATTTATGAAGTTAACCGTGAGTTTTTTATCCTGGTTCTTTTCTCGCTGGTTTTACCAATCTGCATTAAAAACCTGGCACTATATGAATAAATATAAAATGGATTTAATTTCACATAAACTAGTAGGCAGGTAGGTACATTAGTTACTATGAATAAAATAATAGCTTGGATTTCCCGTGTGCGGTTAAGTGAAAATGCCAACAAATAATCCGAATTAGGTAACTCACCACTGTGTATATGAAATTACTAGCAGTTCCCCGCAGTTTCATTGCGTTTATGGTCACTGCTCGACTTGTAAGGGTCGTAGCGTGATGTTACATAGCCCATACTGTTCCTTATGAATCTAGCTATCATACATAAAAAGATTTTTTCAAATCCAACTGTTAGTTTTAAAGATTAGCACGTTAAAACAAACAATCGAACAAAAAAACTCTTCAGCTTTTTTATATTGGCTATACTTAAAATTATGGTTATTGGTATACAAAAACCTATTCTATTCAATCAATTAGTCTATTCTAGTCCACTGCTGGACATAGGCCTCTCCCAATGTGCGCCATAGTACCCGGTCCTCCGCCTTCCGCATCCAGTCCTTCCCAGTTACCTTCCTCAGGTCGTCGGTCCATCTAGCTGGGGGGTGTCCTTCCTTTTCTATTAAGTAGATAATAATTAACTTAAGTACATGATTAGATAATAATATAATGAAAAGGAAAGAAAGGAGGTTAAGAAAACATAGTGAGGAAATCTGTATACCTAAGAATTCTCCATAATGTTCTTGAAGGCTTGTGAATTCTGTCACCAGGCCATCGAGCAGGGTTTTATTTTTATTGTATAGGGGGGGGGGGGGGCAAACGAGCAGATGGGTCACCTGATGGTAAGTGACTCACTCAGAATCACAAGTGCGTTGCCGGCTTTTGAGGTGGGAGTAAGGTCTTTCCTTGAAGGTTTGAATGCTTCTTTTTTTGCATTGTGTATTGGAATATCTTCCAAATCACCTGATGGAAAGAGATGATGAAGACGAAGATGGTACACGCCTTTCCAAGAGAAACCTATTTACTCTACTCTTGAATGTTCCAAGATAAGCAAAATAGACTCTTGCAGTTCATTTCAGACCTTGGCCACTCGAACCAAAAAGGAGCTGTCAAAACGTTTCGTTCGACTTTTTGGTGTTTCGACAATGAAAGGGTCTTGAAGGTCATGAAGGTCATGAAGGGGAAACTTCTGTCTGCGTCTAATCGGCCGATAGAGGAATATAGAGGGTCCAATTAGTTCGAAGAATTATGGTTATAGCTTAATCCCTCTCGTATTGAGAGTCATGCTCAACATTAGGAAAGTCTAAACAGGATTGATATCGAATTATATTCTTTGACAGTACATTAAGTTAAATTAAAGCAATTCAAATAAAGTAATATAAAATACACTAATTAGCGATTACGATGAACTTATGTTATTTATATTAAATAGTCTCTAATTATTATGTCTGTAGTATGTCTCTTATTAACGAGCTATTACTACTGTGACTGACTATTTTATGACTATGACTATTTTATAATAGTCATAGTCATAAAATAGTCAGTGACAGACAAAACTACAGGTTGTGATCAATGTAATAAAACAAAAAAAACTTAAAAAGAAAAAGAATGTGTGCAGTGTTTGAAAGTTGTACTTTTGAAGACTCGGCAACCGTAATACCTTAGTATAAAACAGTGGGACAGCAGGAGCCCTTTCTTAAAAAAATATTTACACTACGCCAAACTACAAATCGCGTAAACTTTATGCACCATTTAGTTACTAAAACTAATGGCGCGTAGCTAAGACAATAGATCACGTTACGTTATCTTTCAATTAAACTGTCATGTGAAAAATACTCGTTCTTCAACAGTTATTTAATGCAGTTGTCGTACGATGTTAATTCAATTATCAGCAATTTAAATTCTGTTCATTTATTAACAAACTAACAATTCCCGCGCGGCTTTGCTCACGTGTAAAATAAAAGTAGCCTTTAGTTACACTAGTTATCTACCAGTGAAAGTCCCGTGTCATCGCTCCACCCGTTCCAGAGATAAGCCGGAACAAACAGACAGACAGACGGACAGACAGACAGACAAAAAATTTAAAAACGAATTTCTAGGTATAGGTATCGTGAAAATAACTGTATGAGCATAAAAATAACTTATTATTATATTTTGATATTACAAATAGACACTTCAGTTTTATTTATTTGTATTAATGTATTGATGATGACAATATGGGCCGAAAGATTTCATTTCAACGCGGGACAATAGATAATTACAAAGCATTTACGTACTTACCCACTGTTTAAAAACCCGTAGAAATTAAAATAACTAACATTCAATGTACCTGCAATGTATTTAAAAACTAGTGAAGTAACTACCACTAAGATACATACAAGTTAAGTGAAGTGAAAAAAGTCGTACTTTGAACATAAAAACCTTTGGGCATAACTCTGTTTATAATGATATTTACTCGAGATCACATCACACAAAACTGTCGAGAGTGTCAAGTACCTAGGCAGTGTATTGGCAACTGATGGCAATATAGACGCAGATGTCGAGCATCGCGGAAATACTGGCTGGCTTAAGTGGAGACTGCTGATAGGCGTGCTATGCAATCCAAAAATGTCAAGAAAAATAAAAGGTAAAGTGTACAAATCCGCAATAAGACTCGCATTATTATACGGAGCGGAATGTTGGCCGCTCAAGAAACAGCAAGACAAACTACACGTCACCGAAATAAGAATGCTCAGATGGTCTTCCGGAGTCACCCTTATGGATAAAGTGCCGTAAAGTGAAGTAAACATATATATCAGAGGAAGTTCCAAAGTATAACCAATACAAGTCATATTATCAGAAACACGACTGCGATGGTACGGCCATGTTATGAGGAGACCGATAGATCACATGACCAGGAACGTGCTCGATCACAAGTCGGTACCGAAACAAGCGCGGGAGACCCCGACTTACATGGATGGCTGCAATTAGGAAAGACATGGAAGATAAGGATTTCGATCTATGGACGACCCAGAAAAGATATTTGTGGAGAAGAATGGTTAGTAGAGCCGACCCCAAATAGTGATGGGATAACGCCGGAAGAAGAAGAAGACTCGATATCATATACTGTTTTTTTTGGAGTTTAACGCTTTGTTGTGCTTTATTGGAGTTTACTCCTTTTCCTCGACACATGTAAGTAGATAAGTGTATAATATACCTTTATGTTATAATATATAATGTATATATACATAGAATATATACTGTACAGCGTCTAGAAATGATGAGAGAGAGAGTGAGTGGGGGGGGGGGGGTAGAGAACCTCCAGTAAATTATGAACTCCAGTCGTGGGTCGGAACTGACACACACCTTTTTTTCTGTAAAACCCCTTATGTACCTACAAGGGCTTCAAAATTAAACGTTTTGTTGATACTATGTTAGAGGGCTCGGACTTCCCCACACCCACCCTTACAGTCCCCACTCTCCCTTTCCTTTTTACCTACCTACCTTTCCTTTTCAATATACTCCCAATTTTTCCTTCTTCAATTCTTAAAGTGCCCGGTTGATGGCAATAGGCTTGCCCTCTATCAAGTGAGTGGGACTAAAATTATAGTTGGCAAAAAGTGGGTATTTAGTACAACCTACCCCTTCAGGGATACAGGCGTTAGTGTATGTATGTATATTATCGGGGACATCATAAATGTTTATAGAATACGCCTACGTAATTTATACACTTTTCACTTTAAGTAAGTAATACTACTAGCCAGGTCAATCTAGGATGGGTGTCCATTCTTAGCACTTTGAGACCCTCCGTGCCTCGGAGAGTACGTTAAACCGTCGGTCCCCGGTGCCATACAAACACCTGTAGCATTCGTTAGGGGTAGTTGGAGCCCTAAAAAGTCCGACAACCTGGTCTAACTACAGAACTTCGATATCGCCTAATACTTGTGTTGTTGAGGTCTGATGGCAGTCGCTTCACGGAAAATATCAAAGTGCGACCGTATCGTAGTTAGACTGAAAGCCGACCCCAACTAAGTTAGGAAAAGGCGCGGAGGATGAATGTGTACACTTTTCAACTCGAGTGGAATGTCCCATCACTATACCTACTGAACGATAACACAATAAATTACCAGCGACCACATACCGACTTTTATCTATTGAACACTAATGTATGTTAACTAATTTCCTACAAACATTGATCTAATATTAGAGTAAGGCGTAAGTGTTTCGGTAACATTATTTTTATGTCCGTATTCTGTACATGGAGTTACCTAATACCGACAGAGCAAGAAAAGCACTTAAAACATGTACTTATAATATTAGTTTTTTCCCTTATTTACTTTGAAGTCGGAAAATTATTTTGATATCTGATATCTAGACCTCACTATCACCATTGGGTATTTTTTAAATTCTTTTTTTCGTGCCTCTTCATTCCTGAAGGTTGGCCATGAGCTTCTAATATTCGTCCTTGTTCGTGGCGAGACAGAAAAGATGTTCGTCGGTTGTAATACCGGTGCCCTCCGGATTTTGCGCAGCCACGATTTTTTTCCTTTAACTAGCGTGGCTCTTTCCTTTTATCTATCCCCTGTTGTGGTTAATTGAAGCAAGTGATGTCTATCATGCCTAAGCACGCGGCCGAAATATTCCAAGTTGTTTTCGTACGAATGTCATGGCGATATATGTGGCAAAAGCCTAAGGAAGCAAGCATTCGGCATCGCTGATGATAAATATACTTTTTTTAATTTATCAAATCTGGCATAAATGTCGTCTCTTCGATCTGGAGGGACTTTAAAACAAAACATAAAAAAGTTAGACAAGGTCTGTGTCGACTGAAATGTATGATAAACCGGTTTTCTTGATGTATTCTCTTATTAAATCTTCGGTACGCCATTTTATATATGTATAAGGATAGTGAAGTGAAGTTAACTTATCGTCAATTGCCATTGGGTTGCGTGTTGTGGCTTCAATTAGACTCGCATAGGACAATATGTGAGATTCATAAACATTTTCTATAAGTCTGGGTGAACTTTGTGGCCGTTAATTCTATATTCTTAAAATGTCCATGACGCAGGAATATATTATCCATGATGGGGGTTTGTCTTAAAAAAAGCATTTAATGGCGTTATTTTTCTGTCAGAAGTCTCTAAGACTTGTCATTTGCTCATAAACAATATTACTACTGACATAATTGATTTCTGGGTTCAGAGTACTTATTCGTATTCATTAACTGCTGTAAGGAAAGATTGGCGATTCCTAAAAATATATTGATTTTCCTATGATATCAATGACAATACCAATTATGAGACACAGACGTTTGAAGATTTTAGGTTTGATTACATCGTTCTGGCAATTTCGACCTCAACAACGAGCTTCGAAGCCAACCGGAGGCACAAGCCGCTGGCAGTTAAACAACAAAGACTTGTCAATTGTTCTAGTCTACTTGTCAGTCATGAAAACGCACCACTCTCCGTCCCCCACCATACTCACCAGATCTTACTCCAACAGTTTTCAGTTTGTTTTCGGAACTTAATAAAATTTTTACAAGTTTTTTTTTAATCTATTCCGATCTGATGAAGGCGGTGGAACTTTTCGTCATGCCAATATTACTTTTTTTGTAAACTTAGGGTTAACTTAATGTAAAACGCTGACAGTTTTTGGACAATCCAATCCAATCAATCTATAATATAATAATGTCCTGTTGGTCTAGTGTTTAGTGATCCTGACTGCTCAGCCAGAGGTCTTGGGTTCGATTCCCACCCCGAACAAATAATTGTATGATGAGCAGATCATTTGTTTTGTTCTGGATATAATTTATCCAGAATATGTATATATTTAGTAATATTTAAGTATGTTTCTCAGCAGTCTGGTTACCATAGTACAGGCTCTGCCTAGTTTGGGTTCAGACAGCCGTGGGTTAAGTGACACAAGTAAAAAAAAAATATAAAAATAAGCAAATAAAAAAGTTAAGAGCCATTTTCTGTTGTGTTTTTCAACCGATTAACTTTATTTTTTTTTGCTTGGTAGCTATTGAGTTTTAATGATGATATAGAGATATTATGATAAAGAGTATTCATTAAAAAAACTGAAGTTGCAAATTGTTGGGACTCTATGTGATGTTCCGGATGAATGATAGGCCAAGACAGTGTCTAGTGAATTCTCGTTGATTACATACAATTCTTAGTGAGTGTTTTGCATAACAAGGGGTCTAGACCATACAAGCATACCATAAAGTCTTAAGGTACAGGAACTAGGTAATTTTATGGAACCCCACATTCATGGGCATATCAAAGTTTTATCCAAGGGGAGGGTAAAAACCTTTATAAGAATACTAGCTGCCCAGCGTGACTTCAACTGCGTTGGTAATTTTTCTCGTTTCTTGCAACATTTTTCATTGATGCTCCGCGCTTATTAGACATAGCGGGATGTTATATAGCCTGTAGCCTTCCTCAATAAATGGACTATTCAACACTAAAATAATTTTTAAATTCGAACCGGTAGTTCCTGAGATTAGCTCGTTCAACTAAACAAATAAACTGTTCATCTTTATAATATTTTTAAAAGACAACACTTTCATTCTCTACTTTAACCATTAATGTTAATAATTCTTTAAAAAAAACCGACTTAAAAAAAAAACTACTCCATAAAAGACTTATATATAGATTTCTCATGGATGCCATTGTCAGAACTGGATCAAAATGAAATGGGACCACACAGGAAGCACCAGCTTTCAAATAAAAAAAGAATCATCAAAATCGGTTCACCCAGTCGAAAGTTCTGAGGTAACAAATATTAAAAAAAAATACAGTCGAATTGACAACCTCCTCCTTTTTTGAAATTTATTGAAGGAAATTAAAGTTTCGTTATATTTCGGTGTTATGTCCGACAGTTGTTTGCGCATATCCGGGCGGGTAAATTTTGGCTAATTACATTTAACTATTGCATTTTCGGGTACTTCGTCGATTCACATCACAAGCTGTTCGGACCACGGTGTGAATCGCACAAGGCCCCTTTTTGAATTCGTCGTTTCGGACCAGTGGTGTGAATCCTCCCTCACATATTTTGTGCTATTTCAAAATAATGTTTGTACCTAACTGCAGAATCATTCTACAGTCAAAAATAAATAATTTCACGGTATCCTGGTATGGTTTGGATGGATGGCTACGTACGAGCATTGTAGAGAATTTGCTTTGTCCGCGCAATACAAAAATCTTTAGAAATTGTTAAATAATACTCACTTTTAAACTTTCGCGTTCCATGATATACGTCATTATGTATTTATACGGGAATTAGCGCGATCACGAAACATCCATGTGCCAAAATGTGCGGGTGGATGAAGAACCTACCTCACGATCTCGACGACGGAGGGCGTGCACCACTGAGCCAGTCAGCCTGTGACCACGGCCAGTGCAACCTGGTCGCAACGTCAAGCAATTCAGAGGTATGTAATACCTATGTCGTGACCGCTTTAATTCCCGTATACATACATACATAATTAAGTATTGTTATATAATATTGATAACTTATCAATATTATATAACAATTTCTAAAGAATTCTTATCAATGATAAGAATTCTTCATTGTTAATGTTACTGTGTGTTGTTACTGTAGGTGTTTGTTAAATTTTTGTGGGTGATAGACCCAGGCTTTAGCTTATTTGCCTCCTTAGTGGTGTAAACTACTGTTCGCTGCTCGTATATCTAAGTGAACGAGTTAGTTCAGGTGCGATTATTAGTCATCCGATGTTATCCGGATTCAATGGTGCATGCAAACAATATTTTGCAAACAACATAACCTACCATAGATTCGAGGTTATATTTCTTGATTATGCAATTGTTAATCAAACTGAAACTATGGCAGTCTAAATTTCATATTTTTACCTAGCTAAAGACACAGTTTGGAACTTGTAACGGTTCATCATGATTTGAGCCCAACAATGTAATGGAGATGGGCAATCCTTTCAATTATTTAATACTAGCAGCGCCCCGCGGCTTCACCCGTGTAAGTCCCGATCCCGTGAGAATATCGGGATAAGAACTAGCCTATGCGTTAATCCAGGTCTCCAGCTATCTACATACCAAGTTTAATCGCAATCGGTTCAGTGGTTTTTGCGTGAAAGAGTAACAAACATCCATCCATCCAAACTTTCCCATTTATAATATTAGTG
This sequence comes from Euplagia quadripunctaria, assembly GCA_963859945.1. Lineage (NCBI taxonomy): Eukaryota > Metazoa > Arthropoda > Insecta > Lepidoptera > Erebidae > Euplagia > Euplagia quadripunctaria. The sequence goes on along the minus strand of OY982574.1, from coordinate 4,761,684 downwards.
GGATGATATACTTACATATTTTGTCCCAAAACTAGTAGGATATCTACTATCTATTAGACTGCACCTTGTAATAGCATGACTCCCTTTATTAATTGTCCAGAACACGACAACTTCTGTAAATGATCACCAATTTTCACCTTTTAAATCAATATGTAACTAGGTGTTTAGAAAGAAAGAAAGAAAGAAGGTTTGGCAGATTGCCTCGACAGTTGCACGGTTGGGCATACCTCTACCTTTCAGAGACGGAGCCTTCTGGCGTATTGCTCCAAAGCGTAGTGTGTTTCTGCTGGTAAGTAGAGTAACCAGAGCTACTTGGGTGGTAGCCGCTTAACGCACCGGTAATTTCACCAGCATAAGAGAAACTAGAAGACGAATTATAAGGACCTAAACTATTTGAACGTAGTACGGAATGGTAATAATAACTTCAAGATTATTGCTTACTGATTAAAAAAAAAATAGATTTAAAAATTGATTTATATTCCATTTTTTATCTTAAACCTATTCCTATTTATAATATACACGTATAAAACATATACATTTTAAATGGCACAAAAGTAGTCTTCTATGTAGAATTTTTTATACACGTTAATAAATCTCATTACTTTTACTTTGTATGTTTGTATTTATTTATGTATGTATTTATATTTCGGGTATCTCTAACGATTTTGATGAAATTTTGTATACAGATACAGTTTTGCATTTTAAGTTCAACTGCATAGTTATATTTCCTGTAAAAACACGATTTTACAACATAAAAAAACAAAAATAAATTACGATTTTACAAACAGCTACCAAGCGAAGTTCGGTGTCCCAGGCACTTGACTTTAAGTAACTCATAAATAGTTTTTAAACATAAGATCTATCTACCATGTAAGAAATTAAAATAATAAAATCTGAACTGAAAAAGCATTTAAAAGCATTAGCACTCTTCCGTCTCATTTAACAGGTGAAGGGTGAAGAGCAAAGCAGATAACATTTAATAGCAAAATCTTTAATGAATAAATAGTTTCCTCTTGTATAAAAGCTGTGGTTTTATAGATTTCTTATTAATAACAATTATGGACAATAAAATTTAACGTTTACTCCTCTATAAATATATTATGTATTACATGTTATGTACAACCTTAGTGTGTACCGTTGTCAGAGATCACTACTAAATTAATTAATTAAGTCCTGGCAGTTATCTCTTCAAGAGACTAACACAAAACTTTGAGGCCTATACTTCATGAAATTCCAAAAAAAAATACAATATAAATATCATAGAGTCGGTGAAACCCCCGTCTTCACCTTTACAGTTTACTTATCACAATTGGCTGGTGAAAGTAGAACACTAAAGGCTCTCGGAAGACTCGACTCTAGCTTGCTTTGGTCAGTAGATAAGAGGCAGGTCGCCATCACTAGCTTCGCCATAATCAGCTCAGGGCTTCTGTTTTTCTGTTGTCCGAGATCCAGAAAGGTGTAACCCGAATAAATCAATTATTACTACTAATATAATTAATTTTAAACGGCTGTCATCTAATGTATTAAGTAGATATTATGCATTTCAGTTTTTTTTAAATTTTGTGATAGAAGAAAGAAATGTTTTTTTTTTTTGGCAACACATATAAAATATAAACAATTTTTCAGCTTTGTAATATATATTAATAATAATATTAAAATACCTATACACATTACATATAAATAATACATAAATGAATACAAAAAAAAAATAACTCCCCTCTCTCTTCTACGCAGTGCCCGACTTGATACTTAGCTTAAGTTTTACAAGTAAAAAAGTATTGAGTATTGAATTGACACTTGTATCGTAAAACGTGCAAAAATTAAATAAAATTGTGTTTTGAGCAGTTAACAATACAGGTGTTATTCGTTAAAACTAAACTAATAGAATAGCTTCTTCTATTCTTCTTGATATTTTCTTTATAGCTTTTCTCCTTTCTTCTTCTTTCACAAATGTCAGGTACCTATTGCAAAAAAGGTAAGTCCTCAAGGCGGAATGAAATGTTAACAGTTTAAGGTTGACTGAAATAGAACAATACAATGTTAATACATGAAATATAAACAAACATTTCCAAAGAGAGCGAGACAGATAATGTATATATTTCTTCTATAATATTACGTCTTCATTTTCTTCTTTTTTACTACTTGTGGAGAAGATTGGCGACCCCAAGAGCACGGTATGAAGTTCCTACAGCGGTATCATACGTAGGAACTCTATACCTCGCTAGTGGTAATCACCAGTTCGATGAGTTTCTGCTCTTGTTGATATTTTCTTTATAGCTTTTCTCCTTCCTTCATGTTGCCTTTTTCATGTTTCCTCTTCTTCTATCTTGTGAAAGGTTATTATTTATAAAAATACTAACACTAAATTTTATACATAACTAGCAAAAAAAGTTACATTTATATAATGAAGTGAATTTATATACGGAATAAATTATTTTATTTAAAAAAAGGCGCTGTAAACGAAATGAAATATTAATGAAATAAGAATAATACAGTACAAAAAAAATTACAATATACAGTGACACTCAAAATATTTGGGTAGATCAGATATCACAGAGCCAAATACAAATAAAACAATTTAGCGCACATCCGTCCGTTGATTGCTGCTAAGACCGAAATGAATTTGATCAAAGATAAGGATTTAGACCCAAAACGTAGCGAATAAGAATAAACAAAAACACATAGCGGTGGTAGCGTAATGGCTAACGCGTCGGGCTTGCGATCAAGTGGTTGCGGGCTCGAACCCCACCCAGTGCAGTACCGTCGTGAACCCACTCCTAACACAAGCGTTAAGCTTAGCTGGAGGGGTTAACGAGATTACTAGTAATGTGTGACCCACGTGGTAATCTTTCTATTTCTTTAAAAAAAAAAGAAAAAAAAACCGTTTTTCATTAAACATCGATAACAATTAGAAACTAAACCAAATCTAACATTAATAAGTAAAGTAAAACTAAAAAATACGTAACATATTCATAAAAATACACATGACTAATGCATTAGTCCGCCTCTGTACTGTAAGTGCATAAAGCTAAAATAAATAAATAAATAAAAAACACAATGCTTTCACTTGGCCTGGCCTGTAACAACTAAAGCAATGACATAAAAACCCGGCTGCACCAAAGCACAAATACTTCCAAAGACAACCTCATGAAAAGATTTTTAAAACTGCCAAACCGACACCAGGGCCCACCTGATTCGGAAGCTGAATTAACATCAAAATAAAAAACCAGCAGCTGACAAATCTTGCATAATTACTTAAGGTATTTACAGATTTGCATATTTTGTGCTAAACTCACTTTTAGGGGTCTCAACCCTTTGCGTATGCAAATTATTTGCCCGTGGGAAGTCGGTCATTTGCATTTCTGAAGGTCATTTAATACCTTTTTAGACCTTGGGAACCCGGAAGATTTGTGATTCCTTATGGATGAACCATTAAGGGGCTCTGTTGTTAATAATATTTACTGAATAAAGTTTGGAATGTGTGGTTGAAGACGTGTCATGCCAAATTGTAAGAGCAAATAATCCTGATAAATGAATTGTTTTTAAGCATAATAATTTTAAGTTTCAAAAAACAAAATAGTTGTGATACTAACATTAAAAACATAATATGTAAGGCGGAATGCCAAAACTCTACTTCTCAGAGTTATTATACAAAATTTAGCAATTAAATTTATGTAGGCAGTTTGCATTCAGTCCTTCCACTTTATCAGTACGTAAGTAAAAAAAAACATTAACGGATTAAGAAATAAGATGCTTTTTAACAGACAAAAAAAAAAGGAGGTTCTCAATTCAACCGTATATATTAATTTCTTTTTTTTTAAATCTGTTTCATTCGAATACCACAGCCTAATACCATTATTATTTATTTTGTATTCCACTTTTTAAAACGAATACCAAAAGAAGTTTATAAGAATTAGGTACAGTCAGTAACAATGCTTTGGGTGGTTCTGTAGCGGTATATTTTCACAAAATTTGCTGAATGAATAATATAAAAACATTGAACAAGCACTATATATTATATACAGTAGATATGATACAATAATGGAAAATATAAAAAAAAAAACAATAAAAAGTAAGTAAGAATTTAGTTCAAACATAAAATATCACATGCAATCAACTATTAATATAATCGTTTAGCAGTAAGTTTCAACATGATAAAACTGCAATGTATTAAAAGAACATTAGTATTTTCTGCTGACAATACCAAAAGTAATGTTTTGGTTTTGGTCTGAAATAAATGAAATGGTTAATTTATTAAGTTAAAAAATGGTATCCATTTGGAATACAAAATACATATGGCTGCAAAGAAATACCAATCGTATTAGAATGGAATAAACCTTTTTTTTATATCGCGGAGGTGTCAAAGACGCATAACAGTTGCCTTATAGCAAATAGTTTCCTCGAGAGGCTGCTTGCTATCTATGCTTATTAGGGACGCCTTAATTTGAGCATTTTATACAAACAAAACTCGACCACTTCAAAATTAACAGTTAAGCCAATTTTAGCAAATAAAAAAAAGCTGTTTACCTCAGGCCATAAAGGTGGCAAAACTTTTAATAATGCTAAAAGGCCTACATCCCCATTTAAATGGCCTAGTACCCTCAAACGAGACAACACACATGTACTTGAAAGTTCATTTTTAATGAGCCTTAACGTAAACTGTCCGCACCCTACTTTATAATTAGTTCAACAAAGGGTGGCAAAAATACCAATATAACTTGAACTGTTGCTGCCTTGAAGTTTATTTAAAAATTGTTGAGGCTGATAGGTTTATATATAGTAGACACTGATATTATCTATATTGTCTTATTTATTATGATTATTATGTTACAATACCTTGAGCCAGTGATGTATTTTGTTGGGCCATATGTTGTCTTTATATAAAGGTGATAAGGTTTAATATTATTAGCATTTTTTGAAGTGAAAACTTCTTTAGCGGTGTTGTGCACTTTTTGGGAAGGGTAAAAAATGTAAAATTCGCGTCAGGACACGTGACCTGATCGAAAATTCGTAAGACGGAGCCAAATTTCTTATATTTAAAAAAATATAACATTCGAAATTCAAACATTTATGAGCAGTCAGGAGCGCAGAACTTCCAGTGTAGTATACATTTAGATATGTTATTACCTACTTTTTATTTTTAACCTAAATATATATATACAGATGTGTGTGTGTGTGTATGTATATGCAAATACATTGTGAAGTTATGTTTTCCCTTCTGACGTGCAGTCCTACGACTGACTGTTTTTTTTTAACCATTTGCGGTCCCTTCGTTACGCTAGTAAGTACTCATATGTAATCGACATAAGAAGGTTCAAGTTATAATTTTAACTTAACACGTAAGTGAAACCGGCGCTTTGTGATCGGACGTTCATTTTTCTCCTCGACAACTACTTGTAATAGTGAAGTGTTGGTCTAAAATTCTAAATTATTGAGAAAATTTATCTGTTTTTTACATGAATCTATTGAATGATCTATTTTAGTCGCAACACAATAACCGTTAGAACATAGTTTTCTACAAAATCACACAGAAAATTTATATTATTTTATTTTGTTATATTTACGCAAGACGATTTTTTATATTTTCAAACCTACTTATTTATTTTTGTTATGAGACCTGTGAACATTCCTGCCAAAAAAAAAAAACGGTATTAAATACATTCCAATTGGTAATAGGTAAGTGCATACTTGCAGTTGCATGATGAATGCTTTTAAACAAAAAATTTAATAGGTATCCAAGATTACTGTTTCCATACAAGATGTTCACATATTTCTGCAAAATAGATTCTAATCGCAGTGTTTATGGAAACTATTAAGTTTCCATTTAAGTCTTACAAACACTCTTTGTTCGTAACAAAAATATTGTTATTTCATACAATTAGACAGCCAGACGGTTAAATGTTTGGTTTTAAGTGATAATTATGTAAGAAAACAGTAGATAGTCTTGCTAAATGTAAAAGTTTTATCTGTTGTACATTGATCTACTGTCATTAATAGCGCGAAATTTGAATTCAGAATAGAATGTATATTTCTGGTATTGGTACTTTTTAAAACTATTTTCTAAACAAAACATTGTTTAAATAGTTATTTTTAGTAAATTTCAATTGGTATTAGTTTACTACAAATAGGTATTTATTTTTAAAAATCCATGTTGAGAAATGTCATGTATTTTCTACATCTGCATGTCACACAAGTAACCCCATTTTTACGACCAAAACAGAACATTCACACAACAATAAAAAGTAAACAGTAAGGCAAAGCAAATCCAAGGTTATTTATCTGTATGTCCCATCAACATCTGTAACGGGGGTGGTAACCGTAAGCCAGAGATTTGCAAACTAATTTCAACTGCAAATCCTTGAAATGAGAGGGATTTTCGTACCCAACACCTTTATGATTGTCTTGACTGTGTTATCAAAGCTTGTACTTACCATATTATTAGGTTTAAAAATAACAGTTTTCTTTTTTTTTTTGGAGAACGAAGTATAAATAATGTGCCAGAGCTAAGATCCGTCGTGTTACGATACTTTAGCGTAATTAAAATTAATTAAAGTTTAAATATGGAATGCCTTTTAGACTAGAAGAAAGGAAAATACCTGTTCAAAGTAGTTTTACATTAATAATTAAATTATTTATGAACGTTACACAATTATAGCTCTCATTATTTTCAGAGTTCATTCCACGTTCCTACATAGATCGTTTTTATCTAACTGATAAGAAACTGAAAATGTATATTTATGTATTTGTAGATATGCCAAGATACGCCGTACATAGGTATTATGTAAAATTTTAAATTACCTACGGTGTTTTTATAAATATGTAAATAATATAATTTAATTACTCATATTGTTAAAAATTATAAGTGGAGTGTAATACGTACATAACTAGGATTTTTATAATTATATTTTATAGTATAATAAAAATAAATATGGTAGTTAAAATGAATAAAATTCTCTAAACTCTGGGCCAGAATGTCACCCCTGTACAAACCCTTTGGATAACTCAAGAATTTAAATCTAATTTAATAATGAGAAATATGTATATGATTGGGTGGAATTAATTGTAGTTTAAAAAAATACAAAAATTAAGAAAATAATTACATATCACAAAATCAATAGCTCACCGATGACACTCTGTAGCACTGGCACAACAAACATCTAAATAAGACACGCCATGTAAATGTTTACGTAAAATGTACGTGAAAGTTACGTTTTATCGGTATTTAATCCGATTCGACGAAATTAATGCCGACTAAATATGTATGAACGGCTCAATTGTGACTCCACGCGACTCACATAAGTGCCTCTACACACGACAACGCAATGTATAACTCAAGTAGCGAACGGAATCCGGCGAAACTTGATACAAAGTACTTAATGTTCGCGTGTCAGTTGGCAGTTTAACTCCGTATCTTCGCCTGACGCACCGCTGCGAATGTCCAATAAATACGCGTTTGACGCCCGTGGCGTACACACTCGCCATTTTAATACGATCCCTGAAAGTGTGTAACGAAATACGACGTCTAACGTCTATCACTGATATGCACGACTGTGAATAGTTCTCGCCAATCTGGTCACAGAATGGAACGACAGTGCTGCCAACACCAAAGTACCAACCAACGGGCCATTGTCACATCTGAATTGATATGAATGCAAATAAATAATTCAAATCGTATAACGCAAGAAACTAGACGTAATCAATAGATAGTATTGTGACTATGTGAAAATAATTACACGCCTAAGTTTTATCGCCGTGAACGGGTTCATGGAGCTTGTAGTGTTTAGTAAAAAGGAGTTTCTTGCCTAAGGTGGATGTTCATTTCTGGTGGTTACATTTCTAGAGCATTCCTTGATTAAATAATAATTTTAAGATAACTGTGAATATTACAAGCAACATTCATATTATTTGTACACTGGGCATGTTGCTTTGTATAGTATTATTATTGCGTTAGCCACAGACGCTGTTAACCCTAAAACGCTTACCAAGGGAACATTCTGTGCATTAGTTTAATTATGTGTGAACTAAAATGTTAGTGTTTTGTTTCGCCCTACTTTATTACATTTGAATAATTTTTCCCCGCGGTTTCGCTCATTTGATTTTATGATGGAAGTAACCCGCAATACTGTATATTTTGTAGCGTATTTAAATAATTTGACGGTTCATTTTATTCTTATGAATGTCTTCTGTTGTATATTTTAGCTTGCATTTACTGTATTAACCAAAAACAATAACATTATTTGTATGTGCGAAGGAGTGTCTTTCTCTAATGAAATAAGTAATTAGTGAAAAAAAATTTAACACATAAAAAAATTAAAATATACTTCAGATTAACTTCATGTATAATAGAAAATTATGTATGTTTATGAATAATAAATTTATATTATACTGTAGACTGTAAATATACTACATGCATGTTCTTAATATACAAAATAATAATAAGTATATAACTTTTAGCACTACTGTGTCAAGTAATACCAACTTGAAAAATTGAAAACTAGAAGACAAAAAGGTCATAATAAAATGATTTTTGTGTACAAAACAACACATACATTTACAATAAGTTTGTACACAAATAAAACATATCAACATAGAGATACTAAAAGAGCTCATGAAATGCATTCATCCACCGCCAAAAAGCAAACAGTTGCTTTCGGGTTATTTTAAGGAGGTGTTTAATGGGTGCATTTTAACGGCCATTTCGAATGTTATATGTTATGTTTATAGGCCAAATAAAAATGTAAAAATGTAACCGAATGATATTTTGGTACAATGTACTGTTGAAATGAGTAGTTACAATTTTATTGCATAACCCATAAACACTGAATATTTAACTTATTGTAAATAAAATACTAAATACAAATGTTGTACTAAACACAGTGTGTAGAAGATGTACAAATGGAATTTATTTGTGCACAATAAGCTACCGATATAATTCATTTTTAAAGTGCGTGCAATGCAAAATTTCACATTAGTAAAGCCGTGGGGTAGGCAGGAAACACGCCATTATCATACCCTCCTCCACACATAAACACACATCACTACATAGGGTGTTTGCCCCTCGGGGGTCATTTTTACCCCATCATCGAACGTCGCCACCCACTCTACTCATCATTCGTTATTTGAATTACGCGTAGCAATTTAGTTTTATTTTTCGTATTTTATGGATTTTTTCAGTTATTTTAATTAAAAAGCTTACTCAAAAAAAAATACTGTTAGGTACATTTATTTTATGATCTAATGAAAGAGTGAGAGAGAAAGAGTGAATTAGTGTTTTTTTTTTAATTTCAATAACTGTAAATTACTGTTAGTTATAATATAACTTCCAAATGTATTAATATTATTTCAATATTAAAATGTGAAAGTACTTCTGTTATTAATAATCACAGTTTAAACGTACATAATGTAGGTGATTATCATGTATTCACAATTTCAAACATTTATCAGTCCTATACGTCAGCAAATGCGTCCGATAACTGCTATCACGCGTTTCATTCGATTTACGAAACACGTATCGTTAGCCATTTTAGGGGTGCGTGACGCGTTGATTTGTGGTGGAAGTTTCATTATGTTGAAGATTTGAACCAATTTATGTAACTGTTCTTGTGGGAATTATAACAAATGTGCCGCTCGGCCGAACCGTTTCCTTCTAACTTAAATGCTTTCAATTTAGTTTTTTAGCTACTTATTTATTTCGGTTTCAGAACGTAATTTTACGTAATAATACGTAAATTCGTCAGAATAAAATAAAACAACTTAAAAACTCCTTATTCATTGCCCACACATCAATAAACGCCAAAAAGGGGAAAGTTGATGATAAATTATATTCGATTTTCTCATATTTCCTCCTTTTCACACGTACAAGACGAGAGCGAGATGAAATAGTGTACGTATACATACATACAGTTACCCATACCGCTAATTTGTTTTGACATATCTGAACGAACGACCACTTTGCCCGCCTACAAGTTGCCTACTTGAAAGGGGATGAATTTGGAATAGCCTCATGTGTAAAAAAATGTTTCGTATTCCGAAAACATAAAGGTTAGATTCCTTTGACCGAAATATAAACTCAGCTCATTGGATTTTATTGTTAGCAGCAAACGCGATTGAGTTTTCGCATATCTATTATACTGGACGGACCCCCTTTAACATTCCTTTTTTTTTGGCCCACAAAGCGCTAGGGCGATCCCCTAAACGCGTGCCGTGTGAGATATTGCATTTCATATGATATAAAAACTTTTACGTGGTCGATCAATATTGATGCAAGACTTTATTAAAATTTAGAAAGTAGGCGCATGAGTAATTATCATTTGTGAGTCAATTTGAAGTCGACTAATTATTACAAAATACGTAACATCAGGGTCCCCCGGGGCACAATGCACAAAGACATCTATTGTGTAACCCAACAATGGCGTGACTCACTCATGACGGACAGAAAGACAATGCGACGGCCGACACTCTTCTAGGGCCCGTATAAGGCCGATATGCATAACGGATATCGGGGGCGTCGTATAAACTAAAATTTCTTTCTCCATATCTTCGTTGTTTAAAAGCACTTTGTTTTTTCTCGCAACCATAAAGGGATCTCGCCAGTTAATTTATGCATATTTTTTAATAAAACCTTTAAAAATAACTTACAATTTAAGAGTCGTTACACCCACATTTAAATGTACCTGCAACAAAGGAAGGAAAAAATAAGTAACAATTGAGTATAATTTTAAACAGGTCTTAAACGAAAATGCAGCGTGAATGGAAACGCCAAATAAAAAAAAAACAAAGCAAATCAATCGCGTGCCGTGTAAAGAAATCCCATCAATCAGCCACCAGCCGCACCGAATGCAACATTCAAATGTGGGTTTTTTGTGCTACGTTCAAAATTCGTACGACCTTGCCACGGTCAACTTGTGCCTGATTATCCTAGCCGATATTTGATGGCTCAACTTTTTGCATGCTTATAGTTTTTTGCTTACATAAAGTCTGTTGAGAACGGCGTAACATTTCATTGCGCTGGTAAAAACGACGTCAACCTTTTTGTCTTTTTTTAACACTTACCTTTTTTCTAATTTCTTTCAATGTCGTAAGACAATGTTAAATATCTACACGCGTAAGTATACGTTTATGACACTTTAAATGAAAAATAATATTTCGAAGTGTAAATTATACTATTTATTTTCTTTTACGTGACGTTAATAGCCACTGTATCATACCAAATGCTCGGCCGCACTAGAGACACGAAAAGTGACAAATGACACCTAATCATATTCATTGTACACAAAACGACCGACATACTTGTTAGTGACGGACAAATTTCCTTTATTGGTAAAGGTATACAATGAGTCACGGACTTGGTGTTTTTGCACTCGCGATGATTTTGCGATATTTTTTACATTCGTGCAACGCCCGCCACGACCTGCATGACCTAAGTCTTTGTTAGGCCTGTCCTTTATGATTTTTTGCCTGTATAGGTTCGGTCGATGTACTTATATTTTAAATATAAATGAAAAACAATCGTTCTAAATAGGTACAATGTCTTTAATCAGACTAAATGTAACTGGCACGATAAACAAATGAATGAGTTGAATACCGGCTTGGCGAGGGAAAGAAGAATTAATATTTGAAATTGGAAAATGGCGGACTTGTGGAGGTGTGCAACCGGTTTCGATAAAAACTGAATGATTTATATTATCGTTTAAAGACTTTTTATAGCACAGCTCAAACTAATTAAATAACTATACCAACAATCAAATGACTAGGTTTGGAAATTTCCAAATAGATATTTTATCTGAAACACGCAGCTAATGGGAAAGGTAATATAGATAAACTAATAAGGGAGGTAGTTGGATAATAATTGAACATATAGATAGGTAGGATAATCTATTATTTCTCGAAAACCACAGGTACACAGATGTAGGTGTATAATTTAGGACTTACATTTTTGTAAAATAGGTCTTAGGTCCTTATTATGCTGTTATTTATATAATATTATCTAATATTGTTATTAATAAACCGAGCAAGTGTGATTCATAAACACGGAGGTAAAATAGTATAGTCAGCTTGATATTTTTACAAATAAATTAATAAGTCAACGAAGTTGGGTCGCTGAATTATAGAGACATTTTCAATCTGCTATTAACTGTTGAGCAGAAAAAGAAAGAGCTATACAGTAATTTTAGACAAGGACCGAAGAAGGGGCAAAATAAATATAAAAAATCTTTAGATATTATAGGATACGATACTCGTACTTAGTTAAGTGCGCAATATCTAGAGACCGCTTCATGGTAAATTCAAAATCTAAAAGCTCAAACCATTAATATTGATCTGACTGGGTCTTTAAGAATAAAAGATGTGACGTTCTGATTTATACAAGACAAGAAGTAAGGCGTTATAAATGTCACAATAGAAATCTTTAGATATCAGATTATACATTACTCTATACATTACTAGCGACCCGCCTCAGCTTCGCACGGGTCTTATGTAGATACTAATGTGGTGAAAAATAATTATCGTCATATGATTATTCAAATGAATACACAACAATATTAAACTATACGTATAAACCTTCCTCTTGAATCGCTCTATCTATTGGTGATAACCGAATTAAAATCCGTTGCGTAGTTTAAAAGATCTAAGCGTACAAACGGCAGAAGCGACTTTGTTTTATACTATGTAGAGATATAATTTACTAGCTGTGCCCACCACTTCGTTCGCGTGGAAATTTTTTTGAAGTCTTTCCCACGGGAATAAAAAGTAGCCTATGTGCTATTTCAGACTATAATCTCTGTGCCAAAAAAAAAGAAAAAGAAAAGAGAGACCTAAGCCCTTCTACACATACATACAATTCTTCCGGCCAATTACTTTGCGCTATGTGTGATCGGATTTTTAAAACCAAGTGCGATCTAGGCCAGACCCACATTAGGGCTTATGACAGGAAATAGTCTTATTATGGGTCGCCGTTACCGAAATAGGTAAGGAGGACTATATATATGCCAAATTTCATCCAGATTCGTTTTAACGCTTTTACGTGAAAAAGTAACAAACATCCAAGTGAAAAGATCTTCCATGGTACATGTACTAATTTAAAATGTTACCATACTTTATAATAATTAAGTCTACTCTTTTATTTATTTATTTCATACTTCCTGCATTTTACATTGCACGGGGCGGACTTAATGCCACATGGCATTAATTCTATACAACCGTGTTCGTAATATTAATTATTGTTCATGTGCAGTTTAATAATCAATTTATATTTCGAACATCAACATGATTTAAATAATTTGAGTTAACCTAAGAAACAATGCACGTCACATCCTACACGGAACCCCGCCATGAAAACCTGGAAGCTCAACTCTACGTCTCGGCAGGAAGTACCTAAGTTTTTTTAACGATTAGCTACAATAAACAATTTAAAGCAATACCGTCATATTACTAATCGATTTTGTAATTGCGAATCAGAGAATCAAGTCCAAACATCGAATGCTAAAAAAAAAACTAGCTGGATATTTTTTACATAAAATACAAAATGGATTATTAATAATTTTGAGATAATCATTAACTATCTCCATTTCCATCGACATTATCACTTTAATTTATACCTTTATGTATCTACGGATAGAGTTTAACTACAGATATAAATTTTTAAAGTTAATTAATTATTAATAATCAAAAGTTTTCTTGAAATTTTATAACTGGTTTGTAATTAGTGTTAAAAATATCTCTAGTCTTTGGTCCGCTTTTATTACCTATAACAATTTATAGGTTCAATAACAATATTGACAATTATACTGATATACTTTAAATAACGTTATTTTAATTAACTTTAGGGGGCTAGCAATAGCCAATTTTTTTTTTGAATGGCCTTTTTGGTCTTGTGGTTAGTGACCTTGACTGCTAAGCCAGAGGTCGTGGGTTCGATTCCCACCATCATTTGTTCATCATTTGTTCTGTGCCTGGGTGTAATTTATCTATAATATGTTTGTATTTAGAAATATATAAGTATGTTTATCAGTAGTCTGGTTATCATAGTACATGCTCTGCCTAGTTTGGGATCAGACGGCCGTGTGTGAAAACTGGTAAGCTATTATTATTATTACATTATTACTTTGAGTTACAGGTGCCTATGCTCCCCAAACCATCTGTATAAGTAATATCCTTCCTTTCCCATTCTATATTATCCCAATTGTCCCATCTTTAACTCCCAAAGTGTTCGGTAATATGTAAAACGTAACATATCCAATATTACGTGAGTTGAACAAAATTATAGTAGGCAAAATGTTTTTGGTGTTTTGTACGCACTGCCTACCCCTTTGGGTATACAGACGTGAGTGTGTAATAATAAAAAGGGATAGAATATTCTTTTTTATCCTAATTTTTAACGAAAATCCCTTCAAGTTGAAACCTCTTTGCTAATCGGGAATTTAGTTGTAAAAGTTTAAAGTTTTGTCAGTAGATTCGATTTTATTAATGTTACTTGCTGCGCTCCGCGGTTACACCTGCGTAAGTCCCTCGTTAAGTTTTCTTAATTATTCTAATTTCCCGCGGAACTTTCTTAATTTTTTCTTTCATAAGAACCTTCTCCTGACAATAACAAATATACGAAAAAAGAATTAGCGAAATCGGTCCAGCCGTTCACGTGTTACCGGGAAATAGGGATTCATTTTTATATATATAGATTAGTCAGTCTCTGCGGTAGACAAATGAATAGAAAGAAAGAGAAAGAAAGAAAGAAAAATATTTATTCTGACTCATACAGGATAGGTACATAATTTTTAACAACGTAGATTAAATTGGTTAAAAAGAAAAAAAAATACCCTTGCTTGAGACAAAAATGGTCCTTAGCTCAGCATTATGCTACTTCGCACGATTAGCGAAAAAGCGCTGGTATTCTGCAAAGGCCAAGTGCTATAGGTACGGACGTCATACTGTCCAATAATTATATTCTGAGAGACTAAACTGTATACATAAATACACATTGATATTCAAATGACACATTAAAACGACGATTAACAAATAGACAAACCAGATTTTATAGTTACAAATACTTTTTCAAAAAAATAAACACAAAATATTTCAGCTATTTGATTATTTGTGGTTGCATGCGTAAATCGTGTTACATTCTCTTTGGTACATCTATAGTGAAAGATAGACGCGGGCGACTATCTTTGAATAAGCATTAACGCTTTCCCTTCGAATTGGTAGGCAGATGAGTTTGATACCAACCTTTGTGCAGGTTCTGATATGGTTTTGCCTTCTACTCAATAGGGCCCAATGCAACAAACAATTATGGTTTTGCATCTGTGCGTTAATTTGTTTACACAAAACCGTCGGTTGCTGTAACTTCATTATTATATGGTCTTGGCTTCGTTACTTTTGTAGACATTTTATTTATTATTCCATAAGCTCCTCCAGACAATTCTTTCAACAAAACCAAATTTTAATCATTGATACATGGTGTTGTTAAACGGTTTGTCGTCACCCACGATGTAGTATAAACACACTGGCTGTAAATAAATAGGATCCCACGGTCGTGCATTTTAAAAAATTGTTGTTTTTAAAATGAAAAAGATTCTTTTTTTACCTCCCAACTCGACCGGTCTTGCGAGAGCAGGTGCCGGGATGATACAATGTTCGAGAGAGCAAAGATTAGTAATTTACATGATATCATCAATTTTGTCTGTTCAATGTCAAATCGTTTTTTCTAAGTTTTTTACTTCAGTTTGTTCAAGGACAAGTCAAAGGGCAGCGGGCACATGGTCGATCATGCGCTGGACAGACATGATAAAATCTGCAACACAAACCTCCATAGTTCAGAGGTCCCGTAACGCTGAAGACCGCAACAAATGGAGACGCATCGCGAGGGATGCATTATACAAACCAGAGGATCATGACGAAACCACGACCACTCTGTCAAGAGTGAACGACTGACGAAGAGAAGGACTTCACTTTGCCGAAATTAATGCAGCACGTTTACTAACAAGCAAATCTATATAAATAAAACTCAATGTTTGTATGTTTGTCGTCTATGCGTTCCGGAACCATTCATCAGATTGTGATGATGCCCTGGCCCAAAAAAAATAATAAAAAATGGCATTGCAACGCATGTCCGGTGCAGCATAAAATTGATTATAGGTTTATTTTTTTAATTAGTTAATAGGTTCTTCAATATTCAGTAGATAACATTGGGTAAAGTTTGAAGAATATGGAAGTCTGGAATATGATCGCATTTTTTGAACATTTCCAACAACACGCGTTCGAGTTACCTACTAAATAAATGTGTTAAGAAAAGAGTGATATCACAATATATGTTCGTATTTTAACTTCAACCTATATTGGATTACAAATCATAAACTTCTCAATATTAATTCTGATGAAATATTTTTCGCTATCACCATTATGAATTCATACCAATATATGTAGTTCTCATGTAGCCAATTCATACCTATTTTTTAGCTTTTGATTTTATCGAAGAAATGAGTCACTTCAACATAGAACCATCCACAACATCTCAACTCAGAGCAGGTAGAGCATTCACATGTATTTCTTTGAAACATTCTCAGTCCCTTCAATAGTTCAAACGAAAACGAACTCAATTTACATTCATATTAAAACACAAATTCTAACGAATTGTCAGTTATGGATAGCAAAATAGCGAGAATAAACAGCACTATATAATTTAAAACATATCAACAGGTCAGTATGTTTGTAAAGACAAAAACGTAACAAATTAACAATGATTGAGGCAAATTCAAAGAAAATGCTCAATTTACTTTCATTAAAAACATGTTAATGTTCATAAAATTGCAAGTGTCGTTCTGAAACGGAGTTGGATCAAATTTTTAAACACAGCCATTTTGTTTTCGCGCGAATCCGGGGTCTTGACCGTTTTAATAATGGCTATAAAGACAGAATGATTCATTATAATTGTTGGAAGATGAAACATGTTAAGGGACGCGGTGTACATATTTATAATACAAGGTTTATGAACTCCTGACACAACCACAAGAATATTGAAATATCTTACCAGAAGAATACTTAAAAAACTTCACACGACTTTATTGTTACTACCAGGAGAATGTCTCACTATAAAGTCCAAATACGTTTGCACACATGTTACGCCTTAAAACCGTAATGTATGTGGAAAAAAAAAACAATATAATAAACAAAATGAAAAGTTCATACAAAAACACCAAAAAGGATTTAATAACCGGTTCTCGGATAACAACTCAAAATTTCTAGAAGGTCATAACTATGTACACATATCTTAAACAATCAGACGAATTTTAATCCCACTAATACTATAAATGTGAAATTTTGGATGGATGGATGTTTGTTACTCTTTCACGCCAAAACTACAGAACCGATTGTGATGAAACTTGGTATGTAGATAGCTGGAGACCTGGATTAACATATGGGCTACTTTATATCCCAATATTCCGCAGGGCGCTGCTAGTACAGAATATAGGTAAACTTATCGCTTTTCGGTTCACCTGCACCATAGTGATAAAGAAAAATAAAAATGTTTTTGACGTGTAAAATGTTGTTGATGGATGTTAATGAAGAATGTAAAGCAGGGGTCATCAAATACCGGACCGCGGTCTAAATACGGACCGCCGACCTATTTTGTGCTGCATACCTTAGGTAAACAGTACAATATACTATTACATAAACTTAATTTTCTTTGATTAAATTTCTATTATAAATTAAGTAACTTATATTAGTTGAGTACGTTGACACAAAAATACGGAAGTTTCTTGTCCTTAAGATATATTATGGTGTGTGGTATATACAACAGTGTGCGCCAACTTTACTTAAAACTTCAAACAGATCAAGGCAAGAATGTCATGTCATTTCATCGTGACGGTAAAAAACGGACGCCAAGAAAACTAATTGGTGATCCCTGATGTAGTGTCTGACATCTAAAGATTTCAATTCTGTATTTAAAATAAAACAAATATCTTTGATCTAAAGATTTTGCATCTAAAATATTATACACATGCTGCGCCCCGCGGTTTCACTCGCGTAAGTCCCGGTACCGTAAGAATATAGTGATAAAAAGTAGCCTATATGTTAATCTAGTTATCCAGCTATCTACATACCAAGTTTCATCGCAATCGGTTCAGTAGTATTTGCGTGAAAGAGTAAAAAACATCCATACAACCTCACAAACTTTCACGTTTTTAATATTAGTAGGATACTATTAAGTATGGTCATAAAGCTGGACTTTGATGGAACAGATGATGGATTTATCTTTTTATATAACATATATTATGTTGTATGTTAGATGATACAAACAATAGGCTTCCAGTTCAACTTATTACTTACTTCTCAAATTCTTAATTACTTAATCCTTAAAATCTATAATGAAATTTATGAGTGACGTCCAAATGACGGCTAACAACTGTTTCTTCTAAAAAACATTGACATTAATTTGGGTTATAAATGTAAAAAAAACTTAACCCTTCAAACCGAATCGAAATAATTCTCCTAACCCCAATTTTGAAAGCAAAATAAATAGGTTATAACTATTTCCGAAGACCCTTAAAAAAAGTTTAAAAAAGTGTACGATACCTGCACTTAACCTCAAGTCGAGTGGTCCTGTCCGTTTAAAAGCGTTAAGGCTGAGACACACTGATACCAGAATTATAGATGTTGCATTCGGATTTTCAAACTATATCACATAATACGTACGTATATCAAATGGCGAAAGGCCCAAATTTTTAAAATAATAGATAAATTCTTAAAAAGTTATCTCAAGATATGTATGTACATAACATTTTACCAAGTTTAAAACAAAGTCACATTGCTTTCAACCTTTTTATCTTTTATTATTTTATTAGCAGATATTGAGATTATGTGATAAACCAATGTGAAATTGAAGTGATAATAATGTTGTGTAGTATAATGGATAGCTTCATTGACAAAATATACATACTCGCATGTGTTACAATTTTAATTACCACTAACTCTTAATTTAAATTTTACTTATAATTTTTTTCAGGTGGTTGATAAATAAATTCTTTTTTTTTGACGTGATAACGTCTTATAAGTCGATGAAAGCCTGCTGCATGCACGAAAAAGCATGACTCATTGTCACGTTCCGCCTGAGCCGAGCGTGCAAGTGAGAGCGTGGACCAAGCTATAGAGAGGCATGATCGGCCTAAGCGTTCATTTATTGACATTGATTTGATTTCAGTTTATTTCTATAACTAATTGTTCGTGATTATATTTAAACAAATTATTTAAATTAAATTTGCAAAAACTGTAAATAATTTTAACCAGAGTTTTAAAATATTGTGTTTTCTTATGACGTTATCACTTTACAGACAACCAATATTTTTTTAATAACAGCTTTAAATCTAAACACCCAGTGCATCACGAACTTCAACTCACTCGTATCTCGTTTTCAAAGGATCGTATTATTTACATTTTTTTAACGAAAAAAAACAGGCCAGAAAGGGATAAAGAATAATACAGAGCGCTCACCAAATGTCCCCGAACACACAACAGGTTGAGCGCGGAGGTATTCAACCTTTTTTCCTTAATACTTTTTTTAACTCTCGTGTTTCCGACACATCTGAAACGTAAGAAGTTTTTGGTTGATCGAGAATATGAGTTTTAAATTTATTAATTAAACGTAGTAAAGAATTTTTGAGTCCAAAAGTTATTTTATTTCATAAATGTATGTTTATGTTGATGTATGTATTAAGTTTATGGTGTGTTGACTGATATATAATTGAACTACAAATATGTTAAACTTCTCATGAAAATTTCTTAGTAAACAATTAATATTCGTCATAGTTATTGGATGATTTATGTAAAAAAATAGGTATAATATTGTATGCACGTTTTGTAGGTTTAGAAAAACATTAACGTTCGACTATATCACAAGTAAACAAGTTATTTATAGTTATTTCCTACTACTATAACAACATAATAACAATATTAAGCCGATATTATTTATATCCTTAATAAGAATTACACTATTAAAGAAATACAATTCTAATAAAACTGGGTTTAATACTATAACTGTGTAGACCAGCAAACGCTAGGTATTTAGAAGTCAATCGTTATAACGTTATTTATCTATAGAATCTATGTATTTAGAAATATATAAGTATGTTTATCAGCAGTCTGGTTACCATAGTACAGGCTCTGCCTAGTTTGGAATCAGACAGCCGTGTGTGAGGAGTGTCAAGTTTTAAGTTCTTTTTTTTTTTAAAGCAAGAACAAAAAGGAATAACACCTTTTTAAGAATAACTTTTTATTAATAACTTGAGACACCTCACACACGGCCGTCTGATCCCAAACTAGGCAGAGCCTGTACTATCTTAACCAGACTGCTGATAAACATACTTATCTATTACTAAATACATACATATTGTAGATAAATTACACCCAGGCACAACAAAATGATCGTGCTCATAACACAATCATTTGTTCTGTTTGGGAATCGAACCCACGACCTCTGGTTCAGCAGTCAAAATCACTAAACATCAAACTAATAATGGTACGTAATGTTAAACATTACGTACCATTATTAGTTTTAATTATTGCTGTCAGTAATATTTCATAAAAAGATTTAGTTTTTTGTATGTAAGTGACTTTAAACCATGTGCTGTCTTCAATTCAATAGTGTCATTTAATTCTGCTTCATCACATCGTGGATTTAAGTTAAAAAAAAATAAGAACAGTTAAACATAATTTTGGTTGAACCACTATGACCTCACTAGCAAAAATGTATTTTTACGCAAAAACAAAGTAACTAAGTCATTCGCAAAGCTGATGATGCCGCTTTGAGATACCCTGTTGCACGCTCTACATTTTTATACAGGTTTTATCGTGGCGTATCGTGAAAATAACATCAGCATAAAAAAGTTTAAAACGAAGCTTTAGAAAGCCACCGTCAAGCAATCTGATTGCATGATTCAAATCTGGAACCTTCACCTTAAAAACCGTCGTTATTTTCATGAATATAATTGTACGTTTCCTAATTAAATATTTTTAACAGGCTCATTTCTGTGAACGCAACGCAATAATTCATTATAAGTGTAAAGTTAGTTACGCGAAAACTAAGTACCAGTAAAAACAACATATTGTTTATTTCAATAATGAATGGCGCGCTCTGCACCTATTTATTAATAAAAAGTTTCATACACAAAGAAAATAAGAAATACTTACATTTAAATACAGAACAAACTTGAAAGTAGAATAAAGGATTCATAGATCAAACAAAAAGCAGAATGCGCTAGCGCTTTGCGAATGAAAACGGATTTTTTATAAATGGAAATCCAAGATGGCGTCCGTTTTATGGCGGGGGCGATTAGTCCGATTGCCACGCCTGCGCGATGATTGAGGGATCAAAAGGGTTGGTAATAAATAGAGTATCCACCATACCTACTCTGTTATATTTTTTTGTATGGTTAATAATACTCTTTATGCTGAAGGAATCATGGATTATTTTTTATGTTTTCTAGAGAAAATATCATGTCAACTTTTTGGCACTCTAAATAAATGTCATACAACCTGAAGTATTTTAGAAGTTAACCAAACGTCTTACATTTCCCTTGAGGTCATCACATTTATACATATTCATATTTGACAATTTATAAATAAAATTAGCGTATATTTATCATTGTGACCGTCCATCTAAACACAAATGGAAAAGACACCAAAATACATATACTAGAAATACTGGCAAATAAAATTATATTTATGTTTACAATAAAAAGGATGTTCACTATGAAAAAATTGTCACCTACAGGCCGTGAAACTACTTCAATATCTACTTGTTTTTATTTTTTAAATGGTAACACGAATCTTCTGTAACTGAAGTAAATTACTCGAATTAGTTAGTAGGCAACTAGTTTCACGACCGACTTATACTGACTGACTCCTCCTGACAATTCAAAAATACCTACAATGGGTTTACTTGAAATAAATAATTTTGATTTTGATTTTGAATTTAGTGTTTGGTTATTTATAATATTATGTAAATGGTTATATTTAATATGTACATACTTATTAATTAGAAATGCCATTTATTAACCCTCGACGCAAAAAGAGGGGTGTTATAAGTTTGACGTGTCTGTCTGTGGCATCGTAGCTCCCAAACGAATGGACCTATTTAAGTGTTATACCTTGTAGAAGTTTCGGCGTTCGTTACAAGCAGTCGTTAATTAAGCTAATAAGGGACAATAACCTAATAATATTTATTACCTGTCAACAGTGAAGCAATTTTATGTAATGTCACGATATAATGGCTTTCAGGTTAACTGAGTACCTGTTAAAAGTTCTTAATACGAACTTTATTTTCTGTTAATTTTCCAATGTGAGTAGAACGATTTGCGATGCAATATAAGTACTAATTAAAGCAAAGACTTCCTCTTTTCTAATATCAGCAAACGTCTAACAGCGTCCCAAGTACTTATGTACATCTATCATTCGTTTCTCATAAACTGCTTAACAATAGACAAGACTATTATTGTTTTTCTTTCTATTGCCTTTTATCTATCTAATAATATAATCTAGATATATAATTTGTAAACATGAGTAGGCTTGTTTGTTTTTCTTAAAAATAAATACCATGGAATCGTGGAAGAGTCATGCTTCGGCACGTATGGGCCGGTTCGACTGGAGTGATACCACGGCCTCACAGAAAACCGGCAGTGAAGCAATGTTGCATTGCATTTCGTCGTGTGAGTGACCCTAACCCTTCCCCCCTCCTCTCCCCCTCTTCCACTACTCCCACCTTAAAGGGCGGCAACGCACTTGTGACTTGAGTTACAGGTGCCCATGTGCGGCGGTAGTCATTTACCATTTACCATAAAAAAAAGAAAAACCTAAGTTAAAAAGTCAATTAATTAATCTAGATAGGAATATAAATAAAATATATATAGATATAAAAAACTGAAGTAGGTATATGTATCTTTTAAGAAATATCTGACATCTATGTCCCAAACAATGGATTGTTTTTGGTCACAATGGCATTGAAAAACACGTCAAGATAAACATTTTGACAGATATGCTTAGATGCTCACACAAAATATTTATCGAAATTTTACTTTTCAGATAAAAAACTAAGTAGGTACTTTACATAAATCAACACTATTACTGAAAACAAGCACTGTACACAGTATTTTTTTTCACATGTAAATTATCTCATACTAAAGACCGTTTTCGCAAAAATATCCTATAACTTGTTATCGTCGAGAAATAAAAATTGTTCAGCGCAAAGTGTGGAATTACATAAACGTTAGCTGTATTCGTGTGATCTCCTTAGCCCCTTTAATTAACGCCTATAAAATACATGAAGCAGGAATGTCATAGGAGAACATGATTTGAATTCATTGTGAAGCTAACGAGTTACGTAAGTCGGAAAAAAAAGTTGAATCAGTTAAATAAACCTTACCTAAGGCGACTTTTACACGACTTTTGCAGACACTTTTTTTTTTCAAGCACTAAACATCACATTGAAAGGAGGAATTAGAAAAAAAGGATCTTACGATTTGAAATTTTTTTTTTGGTATTAAAATTGTTATAGCAAAAGCCTTGCGATACTGACTGTCTGTGTAACAATCCACAAACGGTAGTGGTTTACAGTGTTATGTTTAAATAATTCTTGTATTTTTATTATTTTATATGATAAACAAATTGAAAAAACAAAATAATAATCTCGGTAAATTCTGTGTGTTCCAATAATAGTACCTATGCTTGTAAAATTATTTGCGATACACATATAGTATTTTTCTAGTGAAAGAGCTCTTCATAAGAGAAGAAGAAACTAAAATTAATTATTAAACATTGTTCATGCACTGGGACTTTTATTTTCAGCACTTATGAGTTTCGAAAGCATTTTTATGAATCTGTAATCTTCAGTGTTGCCAATTTTGATATGTTAAAATACCTGGTACCTATATAATCACTTATTGTATAAACTTTAAAGTATTTTCAATACAGGGTTATTCCTATTATATAAAACAACAATAAATAACATGTTTAGTTGGTATTCTTGACCACCCGAAATTCATGAGATTAAAAAAATGGTTGAGAATTAATTAGCAGTTTAAATGCGAAGCATTAACATCGTAATAAACTTTGTGCATGCTTAATAATGAGAAAAAACATGCTAAAAATTTAAATCTGAAATAGTTTTCGTTGATAAAGAAAGATTTAGCAAAAGAATTTAAAACTAATTAGAAGTTATTACCCTTAGCATAGTTCTGCTTCTTAGTATTTTAATAATACATACTTTTCGCATTAGAATACATAGATAAATATTATATTAACTTATCTATATTTTTTACTTAACCTGAGCTAAAACTTTAGTTATTCATTAACCTAAAAGCAAACCGTTTCAAATAACAGAACAAATAACAGGACGTAAATAAAGTTGCGAAAAGCAAACTCTATTCTTATTTAAATTTAAGTCAAGTATGAGTTTCTATTTACTTTCGACGTTTAGGGTCAAAGTTTACACAGATTTCGGCTGAAGGAAAAATTTGTCTTATTTAGACTCCACAAGATACCACACAATACTCATGGACTGGCCTTGTTGGTCTAATGGTTGGTGATCCTGACTGCTGAGCCAGAGGTCGTGGGTTCGATTCCCACCTAGGACAAATAATTGTGTGCATGCATGATCATTTCTTCCGTGTTTGGGTGTAATTTATCTATAATATGTATGTATTTAGAAACATATAAGTTATGTTATCAGCAGTCTGGTTACCACAGTACAGGTTCTGCCTAGTTTGGGATCAGACGACCGTGTGTGAGATGTGTGAAGTTATTAAGTTAATATCATATTTTTCCTGACAACTAATCAACGTTGTCCTAGTACGGTTTATAGCACGGTACTTATAATTTTTAAGACCATGTGTTTCAGAGTAGCTTAAGATACTGGTTATAAACAATTTGTTTTTTGACGTGAAAACTTTTTTAGGCACGTTTGTGCATTTTTGCCATGGGGAAAAAGCACTGACCGTCACGCTAATAATACATAAATCGAATCGAACCAGTCAAGTCAGACCATCAAGTCAGGATCACTATCAATAGACCAACAGGCCCGTCAATTCCAAAAGCCTGGCTTGAGTTGAAAGTGACTAGTAATAATGACTTTTAGTCAAGAATATTGACTTATTTATCCTTTGGAACATCCCTGTCACCAATATGTGAGAAAAGAATATCAAAGTTATTGAAGTGAAAACTTCTTTAGGCACGTTTGTGCACTTTTGCTATGGGGAAAAAGCACTGACCGTCACGCTAATAATACATATATTGATCCACTAGAGGGCGCTAATCTAAACATTGAGTTCTGTCAGCTCCTTATTAATTAATGTCACCAACCTGGTAATTTGATGTTTTAAGTTCGTCGTTTCGTTTAAGTTTTCACTTCTGTCGGCTGTCCCATGACTGCCTATTTTTTTTTTATAATATTATTGTAATTCTTTTAAAATAAATGTTCTAAAATGTTTCGTGTTCGATTAAAAATAATTTTCGAGAACCGCGAACATACGCGAGCGGATTACGCTACAAGAAATAGATACTGCATAATTTCTATTTTCAAATTTAAATTTCTGCACGCGTGGAAGTTAGGCACTGATATTTTAGGTATAAATAATGTTTCACCAGACAAAAACTACACGTACTTCTTCACATAATAAGTACTTATAACTCACTATAAATTAACTGTAAGCATTTACCAGTTGAAAGAGTACGGGTAATGAAGACGGCCACCATAACAGCACACTCGTAAATTATTTATGGCTGCCATAAAAGTTCATGTTTCTTCACACAAGTGTTTGTTAATGTTAACAGTAAGAAAGTTACGTCACGTCAAATTAATACTGTACACAAGTATACCAAGTACTTAAAACTTAAAATAATGTCTTATTTTGTACAATACTTTATTATTGTGTGGGCAACATTTTTGTTTTTCACTTACCTAATGTTATAATATTGCTGTACCTATTCTACCAATACTTTATTACACTAGATATTTTTTAAAGTAAAATGTTTTTTCTTATATAAATATAAATATCTCGTCTAATTAAAAAAAAATTGTGTATCGACAAAATGCAGTCCTTAAATGAATCCTGTCTAAAACCTTGACTTAAACATTTTTAGAAACCGATTCAGTTATTTAAAAAAAATCCAGTTGAATTAACTACCTAAATAATACATTGTTAGTGGCGATACGAACCGTGAGCCATGAGAGAAAAAAAAAAATAATAATACATATAAACAGCGTTTAGTAATTCCTACCTTTCTTAAATTTATACATTTTATGGTACGGTACTCATCAAGTGGATTAACTTTACTTTGAAACTAGTCTGTACTTATGTAAAGTACATTATCAAGGCAAAATAACACAACTAAAATATAATCATTTTTATCTTTGTTCCTAAATTTGACACCGTGGCAGCGGCCATTGAACAGGCAATATATTTGTACACGTGCATTTCATATCAGTGATGAAAAAAATCTGTTTTTGGTACACCATCTTCTACATGTGTTGAGTACAGGCTACTGGTTATTACTAATACAACGAATAAAACGAAATACTGCTTTGCATAAGAATAGTAAAAGGAACAGCTGTGCACGGCCATATGTGTAAGTCGCTAGTAACATACGTTTAGTATCTACGTGAGCTCAAGCTAAAGTTTTGAATTTCGAACGGCGATATCAAGAATATTTAGTCTGTAGTAATTGAAAGAGGTTTTGATTAAAGTGATCATTGAAACTGAATAGAAAATTAAAAAAAAAGAGCGAATAACTAAAATATCTTAATATAGTTACCTACATCAATGTATTTACATGTTAGAATAACGAAATAAAGTAGTTTTAAAATTTTAGGTAGTCAGTAAAATAATAATGGCTCCCACTTCCTTCCTGAATAGCCACAATGTGTCATGAAACTAAAAATTTATATGCTATTAATAATTTATTACTGTGTTTTTATAATATAATTGCTATTGTTTGTCGCTTTTGTGTACAGAAATAGATATCAATAAAAGCATAGATAAACAATGGAAATAGTTTTTTTTAATTATGATGATCAGCTATGTCTGTGCTATCTAAGTGTTATCAAACAATAATAATTACCATAAAAATTATTAATGATGGTGAAATAATTATTATCAACATGATAAAATAATATTTTATTTTAAACTTTAACCCTTTGCTGGTTAATTAAATATAATTTTATAATCGTAAGACAGAAGTTTGAAACACTATGATGCAACGATGTTTTTTTTTTAATTATTCACAACAGTGACAGTTGTTAATTTAACATCAATGTTTTTCTTGTTTTGTAGATTGTTAAAAAGTAGACGATAACTACTTTTTAAGCCTTATTGAAATATTTGTAACAATGTTTATTTTTAATAAAGGCCGAAAGAAACTTTGTGCATAAGGTATTTAGTATATTTATATAATAGGTATATAATATAACTTAGATTATATCTGGTAAGGTATAGGAAACAATAGCTGGCAAACTAGAAGACATAAAAGGACCCATCTATTAAAAATGATATTAAATACAACATTTGATTATTGTCAACACACAAAACCACCTCAACAGATTCTTTAATGCCGCGTTCCAATAAACAAGAAACGATTCGTTTTGCTTACGGACGGTAAAATTTCGTTGAATTTCAATGAAAATTTTACCGTCCGTAAGCAAAAAGAATCGTTTCTTGTTTATTGGAACGCGGCATGAGTCAGTTAAAAGTACAACAGACATAAATAAAGAAACTTCTAAACGATAGTGATTGCAATTAGATACTGCAATATCTGATTACAGAAATTACATAGATCCGCCACAAAATGACAGCTAACATAATACGTAATTTGTATAACTTTGATGTTGTTTTTGCGCCATCACCACGCTGGCAAGGGAAACAATCAAACAAAGCCAAGTAAATTGTATTTTTAAAATGAAACTTAGTATCATGTAGAGTTTAATACCTATATTGTTTTTTGTTTTTTCATAAATATGTATTTTGGTTTTTTTACAACCAGTACCTACGTACTACAGTTCTTAGTTTTAATTTTTATCATTTAAACCACAGAGCCCTAAAAGATACAGTATTAAAAGCTTAAACGCAAAAACGTGCATATATTTAACGATCTAACTAAATAATCTTTTAACGTTGATCATAAATCTTTGAGTATGCTTCCAAAACAAAATTAATCCATAAATTAATGACCAATGAAGCGTCTTGGATCACATTCAAATTCCAACATGCTTGCACGCATTAGAATAAGAACTAAAATATATCAATAGCACTTCTCACATAAATTATTAAACATGCATGCATGGGAATAAGATGGTAGACAATGGAACAAATCTTAATAAATGATCGAGCACGCAGGGTCCCCAGATTTCCCCCTCAACCCTTTCGATGCGACACCTGGTCACAACGTTCAAGTCAAAAATTTCCTTTATCGCATTAGCATAATATTTATAATATTTACAATGGGATCCTTTATTCAAAGTAGCTTACGTTTGATGCAATGGTAGTTTATTGTTATAGATAAGGGATGGGACAATGGCGCACTTTGTGGTGGTTTGTAAGAACAACTTGAAAGAGTTACGGTGAGAAGTTAACGAGGCAATGACAATGGTGTATTCGAAGATATTTTAAAATACAATTTTTAATAACATGGTATATTTTAAAGGAATGTGTAATGTCGTAACGGTGGAAAGTGAATGTAGCATTTAAATATGTCAAGTGTTTTCAAATTATATTTCAATGGACATAATTAAAATATGATTTGATGACAGTCTGAATGATCAAAACTTCAGTTCTGTAATGAACAATATATTTTTAAATCAAACGGATAAGACGAAAAAGAACATGCTAACTTCAAGTCTAAGGTAGGTAATTGTTTTTGAATTGACTCCTATGATACCAATATCTATTGTTTACCATAAAAAATGTAAGCATGCATATCTATTAGTACCTTTACGTTCTGTAAAAACCTACTGACCAACGTTCACAATAGTTTAAACAAAGATCGCTTGCAATCATTAAATAAAAACCGAAAGTAATATCCATTCACAGCAAGCAAACTATCAGTTGCATCTTTCGATCCAATTTCGAAGACGACAAAAAATCCTTTTAACTCGACAATAGACAGTGGGCTTTTGTCTAGAGGCCGTCAAATGATACGCATTAGTTTTTTGCGTTATGAATACATTTAAAACAGGAAGGATGTGAAAGTCGGGGCATTGAAGACACCGTATGCCAGGAAGGGTTAGGGGTAGTTTAGAGCGGTTGTGCCATACAAAGAAACGGGGATAATGGGTGAAACATTGTATTAACGAATGAATTATTACCGCCATTTTGTTGTGGTTTATCATTTTTTAAGAATGGGTTATGTTTAGTATAATTATGATGAATAAAAAAGGAAGAATAAGTCAATTATATTAGATTGTAATCAACGTAGAGATCTGACGCATCCGAAAATTGAAAAAGAACAATAAAATTACTCGGCTCTAAAACCAATTTAGTATTGCAAGAGCCTAATTATTTTGACCTAAATTTGCTACCGTTTTTTTTTGATATGTTGTACAAATGACGAGGCAAAAAATTGTGAGCAATAAAAACAAGATTCGGTCTAATGTCAATATCAGTACAATGTAACCTTGATTGACTTAAGACATTGTAAGGTGAAATTTTTGTGATATTGGCTGCCGGATTTGATAAGACAACAGCTCTTTATATCTAGCAACCGATCAATTTATTATCCGACTTTCTCTATGAAGGTTATGTTATATACATGTTATCGTTATCTATAAACAAGATACTAATGTTTCAAGAAGTAAGCAAAATTTTGAAGATAAAGGAATTATAGGTACTAGGATATACTAGTTTTACACGAAGTCGTGTTTAATTTTTCTTTAAATAGGCCACTACCATAACAACTATTAGAACATAATTTAAAGATTAAAAAAGAAAATAAATATGTCTAACATTTCAATCATACACATATTTTATTTTATGTCATACAGACATAAAATAAAAAATGTATTTGATAACACAATATTTTAATTTAAAAAAGTATAGATCCCGTCGGTGATACGTTGAAGATATATCTATCTAAAGCGCGACCGTTTCAGGGAGCATTTAGTATTGGCCTCTGATTGACTTACATATTCTTTGAAACGAATATGCAGCTTCGATAAAGGCCTAAAAGTCTGAACGCGCACCAGTGAGACTCGATCCCACGACGCGACGAAACTCGTCAACAAATTGAGGCGACTATCGTAACGACCGCGCTGCTGCTAGCACACTGTAGTATAGCCAAAAAAGAGACCGTATTTAGCGTACATATTATATATATATCGTTGGTAAGATAAAATAATAATTAGTTATTACCTGGTGATTCCCGTAGATTCGAAGAAGTACATCAACACATCTGAAACAATAAAAAGTTAACGTTAATATAAATGCGGACTTTTAGTTCAGATATTTGGTTTTAATGACAATAATATTTGTAGTATATGTACCTCTTTATTACACACTAAAAACATTTTGAAGAGTTAGAGTACAGCAATGTTAAATAACATAAACAAAAATCGACTTTAAATATAGTTTGATACAATGAAGGGGATGACTTTGGCTAATCCTTTTTTTTAACAGTAGAGCCTTTTAGCAAAACAGTAGTTGCCTCTATAAATAACTAACCAAAATATAATGTACAGAGTTAATATTTTAAAATAAAAATCACAGTTTAATTGAAACAATATCAATTTCCGGTATTCGAGACTGCTCAACATCGTGACATGTTCGAGATTTAAAACAACAACTCAAATCTGTCAAAGCGAAGTTATGATTATATAATTATATGAATATGCGTAAGCTAACATGACTTTATTGTCTTTTTTTTTGCGTTTTTGTGTTCAAACAATTCTTAACTATCGTTTACAGTTAACCTAGCACTATACAGACGTGTAAATCACAGAAGTACCTTATAACAATAATATTTATTGGTATAAGATTCGAGATAAACTTTTCAAGTTTATATATATATTAATATATGTCGAGCAACCTACACATCTACGTCCAATTACGCTTATAAATAATCCGAACGCAAGAGATGATTTATTAAAATCTTTATCGCGTGGAGGTGTCAACAAATCTTATTTGATCATCCATCTTTGTCTAACTCGAGTTATCGCTGGCTGATATCTATGTGCGGGGCCCCATACATTATTTATATATGCGCAAATTTGCATCGACTTTTCAAGGGTTAACTCGTACCGATGTTCGCGCATTGTAATCGCGTTGCATGCGTAAAGAGTCCCACCATTAAAATTTTTAATATTATTCCTATTTTTATTGATAATTTACAAATTCTTGCTTGTTTAATTCGTAATAATATCAGTAAGTATTGTTGTCTATCAATGTATTTCTACGCACTTTATCAGATGGTGTACTTTACTAGCAACATAAGGTATTTTACAGAAAAAAGAACTTTAATAAAACAAGTTTTAAAATAATCTCGTCTATACAAGATTACGAAGCATGTAATGTGACGCTATTTTCCTTGAACTTAAGGGGCAACATTGTAGCTCAAACTTTATTATAATATCAAGTTTCTAAACTTGACTTCGTAGAAAAGCACAATATGGCAACTCAATACTGAATATTAGTAGCTTGAATTTGTAAATTAATATCTAAGCCTTAAAATAAAAATATGGTAACATTAGGTGGAAGGATATTCTGCAAAAAAATTAAGAATCTAAGACATACCTACCTTCAACTACGTCAATACTTAAAAGCTTAAAAAAAAATTAAAATAAGTCTATAAAAAGAAACAAAATGCAAAAGAAAACTAATAGACACGTTCAAATAAAGAACATATTTCAAATAAAGAACACTCAAGACGCGCCTCGAGTAGAAAATTATATTACAATAGTTTACAAGTTGGAGTCTAATAAAAAGGCGGTACTTAATGTGATTGTATCCTATTGTGGGACCGTGGGCTATGGATTTCTTTCTATTGTGGTATATTGTACAACGAAGACAGTAATGAATTGCTTGTTACTTTATGTCAAATAAATGTTTTGACAGCTAACGTAACACAAGAAAGTTTGAATGACTCACATTGACCAAATAATGTTTGTGAGTTTCTTTTATTTGTCTTTGAAAGAAATTAAATTACAGGTCATTTCCATAGGTTGTTAATAATGTTCTTTTTTGTTATTGTAATTAAAATATGTGTCTAGATATACATAGAGATTACATGATTGTATAATGTCTTAATTTCACTGCCATTTTGTCTTAAAAGCAAGCACATTGGTTTTGAAGCAGAGCAATTTTATTGTTCTATTTCCAATTTTCGTATGCGTCGGGTCTTTACGTTGATGTCAATCTAAAATAATAGTTTCGTGTTTATGTCATCAAAATCATATTTAAATAACTCTATTTTAAATAAACACTTGGCCTAGTAGTAATTAATACTTATATTTTTGTTTGAGAAATGTGAAATCTCCAAGTTTAAAAATGCACTTGGAGAAACATCGACTCAAACGTTAATAAATGGGGTAGGTCAAAAAATATCATTTATTAAGTGTCAAGCAATACCCTTGAAAGTTCTCAAGGCAATAAATATTAAAGAAATAATGCTTTTTGACAATGCACTTGAAATATAGCTTGTTTTTGTTTAATTACCTGTCAAAAGTGACATCTAACCTTTTCAAGTTGGCAAAAAAAATGTTTTAGAGAATTGAGCTCTTCAAAATAAGGTCATGGTCCTTTTTCAATTTTAACTTTTGATCAATTATGTTGTTTTTGTTTGTGGTCATATTCTTTAGAAGCTTATCGATTTCCGGTTTTTAAATTGTCTATTAATTGTTTGTAATTTTTTGTTAGTAGTTGAGTAATAGTCATTTTGGGAGGATGTTTTATAATTTATTAACAGTGGCGCGCAAGGCATGTTTTAATGAAATTCCCCTTTTAATTATAACAATACTTAATTATAAAATTTTGAAGTCTCGTTCTCTCACTACAATTAACCTGAAATGCCCCCAACAGTGTTAGTTAAAAATTTTACTTCTTAGAATTATGAAAGTACTAGCAGCGCCCCGCGGTTTCACTCGCGTAGATCCCGATCCCATGGGAATATCGGGATAAAAAGTAACTTATGCGTTAGTACAGGTCCCCAGCTATCTACATACCAAGTTTCATCGCAATCGGTTCAGTGGTTTTTGCGTGAAAGAGTAAAAAACATTGATCCAAACTTTAACATTTATAAAATTAGTGGGATTGACCATAAGATTGTTTATTCGGCAATTTACATCGAACGTTGTTTCCTTTCTACAGGCACGTCTTTGAAGTAGAAATAAGCACTAAATCTAAGTCAGGCCAAACCTATTATCCAATAAACAGAATATCTAGTAAAATAATGGCGGTCTTATTAAAATAACCAGTGATTTGGCAAGGTAATCCAGTAGCTATTGCCTGCAAGAGGCATAACATTGTTCTTGTCAAAGTAATTGCAATTTATTACCAGTTTACGTCAACTACAGAATTTAAAGATCTCTACATATTCCGTTGACTTGTAATAGACAATCTGTTGAATGTTTAGTGCTTGACTTAGAGCTATTCGATCAATAATTTTGGAATATACATATATGTCTATGTATTTCGTACAGTGTGCTAAATAGTTTTTGTTCTTGTTTAAGTAACCGACAACGCATTTAAAACACATCATTTAATTTCTTTTACCTATTGTTTATATGTAGATAAATAAAGAGCCAATATACGGCTTTTTAATGACACAAAATAACCAACGTCATTTTGCAACTTTTTATAAACCTCCCTATTTCAAACTATTGATTGCTGTGATATAAGTCAATAAAATTCGTATAAATCACAAAATAATGCTCAAAAATGGATAAACGCCTTATGCGTTGGCGGCCTTTGGTGAGAAAAAAGTTGTCGCTTTGTCATCACCATTTTAAAAATAGGTCTGTTCGATTTAGGCTTTATAAAGACTTTAATATTTTTCATTAAAAATAAAAAAAATATCACCAATAAAATAGTTTTGTTTTTTTTTATTTATCGATTAAGAAGTAGGTATTTTAAGCAATACTTATATCAAAAGATGAACTACGATTTCAATAATTATTAAAATCTCTTTAATAAATCTTTAAAAAATTGCCAAAAAGTTATGAATTATTATTATTAGTTTTTATTTTGCTCTTCCACGTAGTACCTACACAATTGTACCTACTAACAAATAATAAATTGAAACTAAATTTTGTTCATTTATTTCAATATCTGGTTGCTAGCTCATTCTCTTGCATCGTGACAATATAAAATGAATTTTCAATCGCCATTTCCTGTTATTATCAAGTTATTATTACTGACCAGTGTCGTATGAACTAATTTGAAATGCAAATGCTATAAATTGAATGATCAACTGCAGTTTTATTAAATACAATTATTGTAGCACCAAAAAGTATTGTTTTTATTATCTTCGTTTTGAAACAATTGAAAAATTAAATCCTACACAAACAGTCAAACAAAAGTTCTAAAAAAAAACATAAATTAACCGATTTTTTAGTATCTTTTAAATTTTGAATGTTATGAAAAATAGACTCCTATTCTTCATATTTCTTAATAAGCTATTACTTCATCTGCGAGCCGGTACTGTATACGTATAAAGGACATGTGTACATTACATGTGTTTGACACTAGCAGTATGAATGTAAACAATTAATGTTTATTTTGTTTTATCTTACAAATACAATTAATGTATTTGTAAGATAAATTAAGTAAGTATACAAAGCTTTCTGCATTGCATTGCATTCTTAGTATAAAGTTCAACTAGATGTCAAATCTCACCCTTCCAAAATCTGAAAAAGGAGTGGCTACTAACTTTTAGTACGTGTAGTAAAGTCAATCGCCTATCAACTCTACTACGTGTATCAAACAATAACTTACTTAAAATACATGTGTATTATAGGTAAGTTAATGCTAAGGTATAAATGAAATGCAAGCGACCCAGTTCTGTGCAGAGCAGCACAGATTCTTATTTAAATGTGTATAACAGAGATTGTTTGTAGGCAGTTTTGTACTTGAAATACACATTAAAAATAGAATTTGATTAGTTTATTAAAATATATATGAAACCTGTAATCCTGAAGGGGTTATGTAGAGACGTATTAAACAACCACATTTTCCCCAACTGCCATTTGGTGACACTCACGTACGGGCAAGTCTGTATGAAACTTGAATGTGGCCTGTGCCTAGCTGCTTCGTCTGTTTCTATCATACGCTTAGCGTAAAAGGCGTAAAAGCCAAAATCGCTTTTACAATCTTCTCTTTTAATCGATAACGGTTAGAAATTAATTGAAACTTGTATTTTAGCCCCAAAAAATACAAGGATGCCAAAATATTAAACAATTCTCCTACGGCACAATTGCCGTTTAAAATTTATTTTACAATTTTCACCAGTCACTTGACAATTCGACAATTACCTAATACAATTTTACATGTGTGCGTATGTCATTAAATTCTATTCTCGGCCATGACCACACATGAGTCACAGTGTAGGCAACATGTTTTCATGTTATTGGACAAATGTTGAATATTGGTGGATTAATGTGTGTTAAAAAAGTTGGCAAATATTTACGATATTTACTTTTATGGTATATGTGGATGAATATTTTTAATTTCATTTTAAAGACATTACTTACTTTTACTGACTTTAAAAGTCTTTTTAGCTAATAACATGAGCAGATACATACATAATTATTTACTACAGATCACTAAGTATTCGTTACCAAGTTATTTTTATGTGGAACAAACCGTAAACCTTATAATTATTTAATTAAAAAGTAGTGAGACCGGCATTTTCTAATATATAATTTGTGACCAGTATAATTAATAGGTATATTATATTGCAATGTACCTAAGTCTCATCTTTCCTAAAGTTGTTTTAATTAATTCTACCGTATTTTCTTTATAATTGGTATTGTTTTTTTACAGAGCTTTGTATTAAAATCACCTGACTCTTTGAGTATTAACAAACTCACAAAATAATCGGATGTTTTTTTTATTAGATATACATTTTAAAATAAGTGTTTAAGTAAAAGGTAAAAACTTTTTATTAAATAAGATTTTTATTTATTTTTATTAAAAAATTCGAAATTATTTATTAATATAAATGTTTTTAATTACTTAGTTTAAATTTCTATAAAACTCCAGTTGTCAAGTCTTTTATTGTTTAATATGACCTTCTCGACGTCATGTATAATAAAATATTCTGCAAGCAAGTGGTTATCAAAGCGAATTACCGAAGTCAGTAGCTGGTAACCACTGCCCGCATAATATCATAGACAGACGTGTTATTACGGTGTTATTGGTCATCACAAACCGATATTTTGTGGTCATTTGACGTCGTTGAACGCGATTGCAATATGTTGTAGGTTTATAGCAATTTTGTGATCAACTAGATGCGTTCTGGGAAATACGAGTTGCAAAATCTTTTATTTATATCAATGCGAAGAAATGGGTGGACAATTCTATAATTGGCAGAGGCAATTTGTGATTAAGTGGTAGCCTTGGAATTCGCTGATTGTACGTGGAAATGTCATTAACAAATAACTATTTACGATTTTGAATAATTTTCTATTGAATTAAGTATGTTTTTTTGTGTGTTTTTGTTTTAATTTTCTTTTTTAACACGATTTCATTCGCTTCATACTATCTAGACCAATTTTGGAAGTCAATTTGAACCAATACGACCTTCAAACTTTCAAGAAAAGAGCGTACTCCCATCTCAAAGGCGAGTAACGCACTTGTGACTCTTGAGTTGCAGGTGTCCATGGGCGACGGTATTCACTTACCATCAGGTGACCCGTCTGTTCATTTACCCCCTATAATATAAAAAAAAAACCTACTTCTTATTGTGTAGCGAAATTAAACTTTGTATGTAAGTATATGTAGTTTAGATGACAATATTAAAATTTGGCTTCTTGGAGTTGAACTGATGAATGATCCAGGAGGGGGTAGTGAAACTGTTTAGTGGCTACTAATAAACCCCTCGTTCTGATGAGTCCAACATATTTTTTTCACGTTAATTCGCCACTGAAACGTATTTTTATTTATTTTACTAAACTATAATAATTTAATATATATTATTATGTATTATTATATTTACCTAAAGCACGTTTATATTATTATACTACCGAAATTAACATGTTATTATTTTGAGTGTATTATTCATAACAGTCAGGTAAGAACGTTACCGAAGCGTCTTCTACACCACACCATTCACTAATACGATCGTACCAATAATCATCACTACATATTATAAAACAAAGTCCCCCGCCGCGTCTGTCTGTTCGCGATAAACTAGTAGTAGTTTTTCACTACAGAACGGATTCTCATGCGGTTTT
Source organism: Euplagia quadripunctaria (assembly GCA_963859945.1). Taxonomy (NCBI): domain Eukaryota; kingdom Metazoa; phylum Arthropoda; class Insecta; order Lepidoptera; family Erebidae; genus Euplagia; species Euplagia quadripunctaria. The sequence goes on along the minus strand of OY982574.1, from coordinate 4,724,270 downwards.
CACTAATAGACAGAGTGATTCATGAGGAAGGTTTAGGTGTATAATTTGTACCCGTGCGAAGCCGGGGCGGTTTGCTAGTAAACATATAAGATTACAAAAGAGCTGATGATCTTCGAACACGTGAACAGATTTTCTTGAATTATATCTAAGAACACTCTCGATCAAGTCACCTTTCAAACAAAAAAAACGCACTCAATTCATTTCATCCGTTTGCGAGCTACGATTGCCACAGACAGACATATATACAGAGACACGTCAAACTTATAACACCCATCTTTTTAACAAATAAAGAACATTGTATTATGAATAGGTTAATGCCAGGCAACACTCACTTGACTGTGTCGAGTCGAAGATAAGAAACTTTACTTTACTATTAAGTATTATTAAAAAATACATTATGAATAAAACATCTATTCTGTATATCATACATTATGACTAAGACCAATTTCTTAAATACAGGACAGACCAGTTGACATAAAATATAGCTCTTTTAATTTTATTAACAAAAAACCAAGATGAGTCTACCATGTCCCATGTATGTTTAACTATTTTCATTGATTTATAATTATATTTTAAAATAAAATAGTTTCATAAGCTAAAACTGTTAGTTATCGTCAAAAATACAAGTTAAGATATGGATTTAGAAATTTTATTGAATAATTTTAGCTTATTAATTTATGTTTTTTATTTCGTCATTTTATTGCCCATTTAGAAAATTTATTCATTATAACTCAGGGATAATATGGTATATTATATAACCTCTTAGTTAGAAATATATTAAACTGGTATGCCTAATTTTTTATGTTGAAAGTTCAACAAGTGCGTACACATATAAATTATAATACTTTGATGGCCTGTGAATACTAAGTATTATTTTTAAATAACTAATAGATAAAAAGTACACTAAAAAAATAAACCTACTTCTGAGAGAGAAGAGAAGAGATCTCCATTATGGCTTTATTTTATAATTATGTTCATTACATTTGATTTCATTCGTAAGTCTCTTCCTTTTGGTTGAAAATCTTCCGTTTGGTTCAAAATTTCTATTAACTTCGGTCACTATAAAACTTTTCATTAGGGTGCCTTTAGATTTCTTAAATTTTTTTTTTTCTTTAGATTTCCGACTATGAACACCATCATTTTGTTGTTTATAGTAGAATAACCGTAATTTATTTTCAAATAAATAATACATTATGTCATTTTGTTATTTTAATGGGTGCTGTCCAGTAAAGTGCTCTATTATTGAGAAAAAAAGAATGTAGATGATTTATGCAAGTATCTATATTTACTATTTATTTATTAAAAAAAAAAATAACTATATAAATTTACAGGAATTTGACCCATAAACATTGAGTCTTTACACTACTTATATGAAACAAAATTCGCACACATAAAATAAACATAATATTTATGTGCATGTGGGCGACAAACAATGTTGTGTCACCAGTTACTTTAGTGCCGTAAATTTATCATGAATTAATGAGAATAAGTATTTATGTTTCCATTTTTATATGTTTTACTAAACTCACTTGATTAAGTAAAATGGTATATTTGTTCTTTTTTTTATAACTTTTTTATGTCTTTAAACTATCTGTGTTATTTTTTAACTCTAAAACGCATTTGATGTTTTGGATCTTATATATAAGTCAAATATTTCATTTTTTTTAACTTTTAACTTTTTAACTAACATGTGTTTACGCGTCTCTTTCTTTTAATTCTCTTTTCAAAATACTAAATTCGTTACAAATGAAATACAAATATGTAATGTGACATCTGTATTATTGATATTAAAATTGAATAAAATACAATTTATTTATTTTGGTAAACAATTACAAGAAAATGTATAGTAGCAAATGAAATACAAATAAAATATCTACCTATATTTTTGAAGTGATCTGTAATATCTGTATTACCTACTGGTTTTAAAATTGAATAAAATACAATTTATTTATTTTGGTAAACAACGACAAGAAAATGTATATTAGCAAATGAAATACAAATATCTACCTATATTTTTGAGAAATCTGTAATATGTGTATTACAGGTTTTAAAATGTAATAAAATACAATTTATTTATTTTGGTACACAACTACAAGATGTTTATTTTGTTAACTATATTGCGAAATCAATAGTTATCAATTATGTATAAAAAAACAAAATGTACCTATAATAATAAAAATACTAAAATGCAGCGAATCCACGAGTTCTTCTGAATGTCAAAAGTTTTACTCGAGTACAAAATTGCCTCGTGTGGGTGTAATTTAACTTGAAAACTTCGTTTTCAATAAAAACCTGGTTGAAATTAATAAGGATTATAAAAGGATTAATTTACGACACTTTTATCTGTAGGTACATGTTTTTTTCGTTAAACTTTAACATCATAACATAACTGGAAACATCGTAACTCAGATAATATGTAGATACTATGCTTTTGTAGTTTATTTAAGATCATACTAATTTTACTTTATGGAGTTTAAAAGCACTCATGAATATAAACCATAAGCTACACTTAACACTTATTATATTAATTTTAAACTATGGAGAGAGCCCACGAAATTACTAAACAAAGTTAATAAAATTGATGCGTTACAGTTCAATCCACAGAAAAAAATCAAAATACACATAAGTGACGGATTAACCATTTTACAGCTAGGTACTTAGTATTGCATTAATAACGAAAAACAATTATAAATAAGCATACAGACACACAAACATGATAAATACACATACACATTAACGAAATGGGCGAAATTACATTTAATTGCAGCTAAAATGGCTGCCAGCCAAACTGTTTAACACAAATAAAGTTGTTAACGAGTGAAATTGATGTGACCAGTTGAAAATTTACTTAATTTATAAAGTGACCAAGGAAATGCATCACGTGGTGAAAGGGGGCGTGTTGGTAAACGAATTACTTATTACAAACGTTACTTATAATGTAAATACGATTTGTGAAGTAAGAAAAGTTACAAAGATAAATTATAATGTTATATTTGGAATAAAAATGGATAAAAGTGACTACGTTTTAATATAATAATTATTACAGAACTACCGCGCAATTTAGGCCTACGAGTTTCCATGTATTACAGAGAGATATCATTCATTTAAATTTTACTTAATTATCTTTACTCACTGGCAGAATGCCAGTGAGTAAAGATTAATAAATAATAAAATAATCAAATAAATTTTAGTTTTAAAAAACTAAAAATACGTTCTTCAATAGCAAACCGAACTAAAAAATTTAAAATAGTTTTTAAATGTGATGAGTTTGGTCTATGGCGATATAAAGTCCACTTGTAGTCTGGTACATTATAATAACATAATTAGAAAAATGGAATAAGTTTAAAATAAGAATTAATTTATTACAAAAAAATATAACTTGATTGTAAAAAAGCGTGGAGTGCTTTTTGCTCTATTTTTATAGTATTCTTTATTATTGCTCTACTTTTACAATTTGCAATATTTGATGAAAAAAAAAAGTAGAATAGGAAAGCATTTTTTTTTTATTTTTAAATAAACGCAGTAAATATTAAAGTTATTTTCAAGTATAAATATTAGTTAATTAATAATGAATGTAATATAAAAAGGATGTAACCTTTCTAGATCACATTTACAAGAAAGAAAGAAACTTTTTTTTTCAAATATTTACTTGCATCCACTGAGAGACTAAAGATTTTTTGTTAGGTTAGGTTAGAAACAAACACAAAATATAGATTATAGATTGACAGGGAAACAAGATTTAAAAAAAAATGTTTATTTGGTACCTACTTATCGTGTAAACTGTTATATTACAAACAGACACTTTAATTTTATTGCTTTGTATAGATATACTTAGATGTAGACAACATATTTTTTTTGCACAGAATCCTAATTTAATTTGACATTTCCATCGCATATGACATTTATAGGACCTTTTGACATGTAACAAAAATATCATATACATTTCTTAATTTTATTTTACGTTATATTATATGTAATTATCAACCGTAAACTTGTATCATTTATCGTAATGCAATATCTATATAAAAAGTACTTTTTAGTCTACTTTGGTAACTTTTATCAGCCGCTGGCCAAAGATAAGCTATGATCATAAATAATAATTAGCAACCAGGACTCAAACCTGGGCCGCTCTTTAAGACAAACGATGCTGCCTGCCGGCGTAAAATATTATTAATATGTAACGAGAAAGAACCAACTGCTTTATAAATATCTTTATACACAGAAATGTATGATTTAAAATAAGTACACCAATTACATCGTCAGACTTAAAATAAATAATTTAATCAGCTATAGTAAAAATAAGTAAAAATACCAAAAAAGGGTAAAAACTAAGCATTTCGGTCGTGTTCACTACAGCCAACACTATTACTCTACAATAGCTTGGCTGGAAACCCACCACAGACTGTGTACAGAGATCATTAGCGTGCTTCCATCAATCATATACTGTCTCAACTAAAAAATCTATAACGTCGAGCTCAGAAAACTGAACTCTATCAACTTAAAAAACGCCGAAAGCTACAAGATAAAGTCCAAAACGAAGTCACGACAAGCCTTAAGGCCACACAAAATAAAAGGTCGCCCAGGGCCAAACTAAATTGATAATTCCGCGCTTACATTCTTATAATAGCCGATATTTCGTGCAACACACCCAAATTATTTCGAGATAATACATATAATAATGTAATATACGGGCGATTACATATCTCGAAGCGATACATAGCGATCGTACACAGAAATGTAAAAAAATTACTGGAATATTAAGACTCTTCTTTCACGTTACATTGGAACCAAAACAGATGTTTTTAACATACTCACTATCCGTTTTTGGTTTGTGAAAGTGTCGTCTGGTAACTTTTAAAATTAAAATGGTAAATTACTTTTCCGAACGTTCACCCACGTCATTGCTCGTGTTATTTTGAACTCATCGTGGCTGTTACTTTTCATTATAATGTCCGGTGTTTTTGTAAGTGTAATAAACGCTTATTACCGTAATGGTACATTTAGTCTCATTGGTAATGACAGTGAATAATGGATTAAAAATGAAGCTGATAATGTCTACAAATTGCCGCTTTTTTTTTAATCCGATGATTTATTAATAATTACACTAATCTCTAAATTTTTTCGTAAATACTAGTAAAATTTAATAAATGCGAAAATGATTTCGTTTGTTGTTAGCTTCCACGTCTTATCTTCTGAATCAATCATCATGAAATTTTGCATACACGTTGCCAAAAAGGACAAACCTTTAATTTTTACTACGGAAAAGGTACAGAAAAAAACCTATTTTATAATTAAAAAAAAAGATAATCTAGTGACATCGTATCGTAACGGTAAAAATTCTACATCCATGAATAATAAACTAGGTATAAGTATAATCTCTATACGTTCTTTTGTAAAAAAGTACACCTCGCATGGCAACATAGATAAAGCACAACAGTATTTTGTAGATAGGACATCTGACAAAACACAACTTGTGTCTGTGAGTGGGTGACGTGGGCCCGTTTAAATTTAACATTAATGATATCTGTATATAAACAAATTACTTATATTATGTATAATTATAAAATATCACCTATTGCCCCAAACATGCCGATACGTTAAAAGGTCAACCAGATGATAAACAAACGTATGATTACTCTCAAAATTATTTTTAGGTAATTTTTGTGTAATTTTTTTTTAAATAATACATTTTTTCCCGAATTAGAAATGACTAAACGTCTTTTTATAAACAACAATTCTCAATAACATTAATAAATAGATATAATAAGAATAAGTATTAATAAATATGAAAAGGACGCCTTAGCAACCAAAATTTAAATAAGTTTTAAAATGTTTCTAAATATATTTTGTCCTTTATTTGAACATGATAAGGGCACTGTGTGGTATGTTAAATTATAGTAGCGTGATAAAAACATGTGACTGTTTTTTATCACAGTCTTGCTGTTGCTAAGCGTATTGATAAGTTGGTATTTGGTATGTAGTACCTAAAATATTTTTTTATGTTGGTAGAACTGCATAATTCTTTTTTTAATGTCATGTTTTAACGTATAAAAAAAAACAAACAAATTCATTTTAACTATTTTTATAACGCATTAAAAACGTCAAGATAACTATTCGATAACTGTTTTTACGGCTGATGTAATTTATTTGCAAAAACATCGGTCCGTTTTTTTAACATTGGGCAACAAAAAGTTAACACAAAAACACGCAGCGTGCGGCGACGTTTAAAGTGAACGTCTTTTTTATTGTGTCACTTTTTTAGAATTTTAACTTTTGACTTTTATTGAATAGATACTTAACATTTCACCTAAATTATTTACGTAAAATATATATTTTTTATTTTCTAATATCTTACTTTATTGTAGATCATAATGATGTTGCGTATTTCCGTCGGAGTTTGGGCTGATTTTAAAGACTCAATAAACGTCAAATTTACGATAAAAAAAATATTTGTAGACACTTACCTCCTTCATTGATGATGTTTATTTTGCTCTTTTTTACTAATGGCACAATATTTTGCGCCTCTTGTTCCATAGACACTGTACCACTAATCGTCACAAGGGAAATATTCTTTCACAATATTTTTTGTTCTCAGTAGATTTTTTTTTAAATTAATAAAAAAATAAAAATAATCAAAATTAATTACATAATTGTATTATTTTCAAAAAAATATTTATCTTCTGTGTTTAAATCACTAGTGGCCGCACTAAAATATTTAAGTACCATGACTTGTTAAACTTTCATTCCAATATACTATTGGAACGTGAATTCATATAAGAAGTTTCAAACTGCTTAGAGCGCGCTATACTCGCATGAGTTTCAAGATGTTACAAAAAACAGTTGACGAAACGTGTTCGCGCGTCGATCGTCGTCACAAGACGCTACGCGCCCAACGCGAGTGTCGCCAGCGCTCCGAACCAACGGATTGTGTAAACGCGCGCCACTCGCTCGGCTAGCGTCGTCGGCTAGCGGGGGCGGAGGCGCGGGGGAGGGTCGCTGGCTCTCTCGCACGCACACATCCACCCCACCGTATACCACTCCATTACTAACGTTCCTATTTTGAATACGCGACGCGCCAATCTAGCTCCTATGCAATAGCTATACGAGCCGAGGGACGTGAGGAACGAACCACGACGTGCGACCGACATCAGATCGTGCGTGTAGACAGAGAGAGCAATATAACAACCGCGTGGTAAACAAAGACGGAAGATCATCGGTAGTTAAGCCGCGTAACGCATGTGTGTCTTTACGATGGGCGATGCATAGTGGCGTAGTAGTGTCAGACTTCGTTACACGTAGATGAAAACTGCTATCATGAAATTTTAATAAAGAAGGCTCTGTTCCATACTTTATTTGAGTCGAATGGGATTCTTTACATGTGGTGTACAAATGATATGTCTGTTCTTACATTGAAAGTTATTAATTGTTATTAATGGATCAGAGACTATAGCCTGGTTTAATTGATTTTAAGTCGACAACGAAACTCTCCGAAGGTATATCAAGATACAAATTGTAAAGCATTTTTTAAATTTTATCCATACTTTTTACCACCCTTGTAAGTTAGCAGAGGTTAAACTTTAATAATCAGTCACTATGTTTTATATATTTTTAACATTAGATAGAGTTTTTGATATAATTCAAAACTATTCTCAAATACCAAAAAAAGAAGCAATCACACGCAAAAATTGGTTTCAGCGTTAAAAAACGTTTCAACAGGTTTCAACGTTGTCTTTAAACTATTTATGTTGACTTCAAGTCAACATAAAGAGTTTAAAGACCTTTTTCGTGTAAACACCTCAATGTTGTTATGACGAATAAAATGTGATCGTTGAATTGAGAGAGAAAATCGTTTACACAGTAATGGGAGAACGGACGCACGGACGCCCACACACAGGCCCACGTTCGCAATTCAAAACTCATATTTACGAATTTCTATTGGTTAGTTAGAGCGCATTCGGCAACTACATAGTTTGGAACCAACCAGTCCGTTTATGTTTATTCGACTGGTTTTTTTATTTAGTGGTTTTAAGAAACCTGATTTTTATATTGTCGGTAAATGATGAAATGTGTGTGGACATTGTCAGGTGTTCATTATTAGTAATTTATAACACATTATCTGTAATCTCTGTTACACTGATAGTGACAGGGTGGCTTTGGGCCATTTTTTTTTTTAATTTCTTTACATAAACCTTCTGTATAAAACGCTTTATCCAAATTATAACTACAAAAAAAAATGTTTTTGAAGTGAAAACTTCTTTGGACACGTTTGTGCACTTTTGCTATGGGGAAAAAGCACTGAACTCGTGACCGTCACGCTAATAATACACATATAGATCTACTAGAGGGCGCTAATCTAAACACCAATCTGCTAATGTGACGTTTTAAGTTCGTCGTTTCGTTTAAATTTTCACTTCTGTCGGCAGTCCCATGACTGCCTATTTTTTTTCTTTGTGACTTCGCAATTTATAACAAAACACCCTTTTCTATTTAGGTATAATGTCAATAAGTCGATTATAGATTTGTGGCCTGCATTCTTCGGCGAGTAATAAACTTAATTAGGAACGTATAATGCTGATGAGCATCTCTTGAAAGTTGACTAAACAAGCCCATTAAACCATGTGTTTGATTTAGATTTTATAACCCACATGTTATACGACAGATCGGCCTTTTAAGCCGTTCTGTCGTATAACATGTTGGCGTGCATCAATTCAAACATGATGATAACTTAGCAATTCAAAGATTGCACATAATTTATTTACAAAATGTTATTAATCATTTTCACTAATAAGAAGTAATTTACCTTATCTTACTAATATTGTAAAGGCGGAAAGTTTGTGAGGATGTATGGATGTTTGTTACTCTTTCATGCAAAAACGGTTGAACGGATCTGTATGAAATTTGGCACAGAGATAGATTACAGTTTAGAATAGCACATAGGCTACATTTTATCCCAGAAAAAATGTACTGTTCTCGTGGGATAGATTTCATCAAAATTTCCACGCGCGCGTAGTCGCGGGCCACAGCTACCTATATATTTCACTTTACATGACAAATTTGATATTTTAGTCTGCTTGGTAATATATTAAACGAACAAGAAGTTCGTTTAATATATTACTATAAAATCATTAGACATTTACTGGACAAAGAGAGAGAGAGAAATAGAGCTAAGCTTCTTCGGCCCCATGTGTGCAGTGTGTGCACGTATGTTCAAGGGCCAGAAACTGCATTTGCCGTTTCGTTATACTTTGTGAGTGGAGCTAGTATCGTGGCCAAATATTATACTATTATTATTAAGGTGAATCATAATTTGTTTATTCTATCTAAGGTTTTTATAAAAAATACCTTTTTTTTCTTCAAAATGAAGGTGGCAATCCTAGGGTTAATAGACAATGCCAATGGAATCAAAGAGCGGGCAAAAAGAAAAATAGGTAAGAAGTTACCTATTTTTCTCCAGCCAAAGAACCAGTTCTGCCCAGGATGCGTCACCCTGGGCAAGAACTTAGAATAAGAACGTAAGGCAAAAGAATTAAGTACAGTCATTTTCAAATATTTAATAATAAATTGGTATATTTAATTGAATGTTTGAGCAATAGTGTATGCATTAATTACTGTATTCTATGTAAGATGTACTATTTCGTATTGAACTAAGTTATTGATTCTGTAATTGTTAATTTGTAGAAGATAGACCTGTAGATGGTGGGGGTCTTCAGAAGTCTACTTTTCTAAGTTTTTATAAAGTCGGTTTTTAAATTTTTTATTTCTCAGATTTCAATATGTCTATTATACAACCGATATTGAATAGTTTTTTTTTTCTTGCTGGCAATTTTTTTGAGACAACCTTAGGTACATTTAGTGGCTATCCTTGTGGGCAGTGTGACACTGAGTATCCGATGATGATCATACTCTTAAATTAATACACAAATTTTCAACACTCAAAGACAATGTCTGTACCTACCTACCTATACGTACCTACACAATAATATGCAATATTTGGTAGCTACAAACTGGAATGATATCATAGTAGAAAATAATTCTAGTTTAATAATTTTCTAACTTCAAATAAATGAATAGGTATATGAAAAATAGGAAATAGGTAATTTTGAAAGCTACAACATAAATTCAAAAGTCAATAAATTTCTTGACAAACAGCTTTTTTTAGCCATAAAGAGCGATTCAGTAAATTATTTAAAATCTTCTGTAGAAAATAAATCAACACGAAACATTTTAAAACACTGATAAAATATCTCACGCCTCACCTGACACGATATCAGTAAGATATGCCACGACACTGCAGTTCGTGATAAACATATAAGTATTTTTTTCTTCTACAATGTCACACTATATTAATGGTGAAACGACTTTCTATGTGTCTATGGGTTTTATTATCTGTGATTTTTGGCGGTTGTAAAATAACTGTGATTTTGACAGCAATTCAAGTTTAGAACGTTAACAATTTTTACTAGGTAGGTATCCTATTTTAGTTAGACTATTGAACTGTTGTTTTTTAGCCACGTTTATTGCTCTTTTTCAAATATTTTGGTTTCGTTGTTCAAATTTCAGGTAGACATGCTACATAGGCGAGGCAATTACTTTTTTGTATGATAAACATAAGAAAATTTTCAATTCCAAAATTCCATAAAGATAGTATTACCTATTTGTTTTGAGTTTGTTTACTTTAGAGACCAGTAATATTTTAAGTTTGTAAATGTTCACCACTAAGTACCTACAATACAACTCTACATTGTTCTACGGTCAATCTAGAATGCATATTAGGTACTTTTAAAACGAAATTTCTCGCTAGGTTTAAATAAATAATGTTATCTGACATCAAAACATTTTAATTTTGAAGTATCATACGAATTCCTTTTTGGTTTGTCGAAGTTTTAATGTTGTTCGAAATATAAATTGACCAGTGACATAGTGACATCTATCTTACTTACTAATAATAATAATGATATTTTTTAACTAGAGTTCCGATTAATGGATGCAAGTGAACGAAATTGTAAAGTGTAAATTATACTGTATTATACTGTACATGTAGGAGTGTACCTTATAAAAGATATTGTTCAACTTCTAGCATACCTGATGGTAACATAGATAGATACCTATTTGTGGATGTTATCATTGTGTAAATTGTTCTTGTTCATTCGTCATTCCTAATCATGTGATTATAATTTAATTTTCTTATATTTTTAATTTTCACAGTTCGTAACGTTATTCGAAAACATTCACTCAACAACTGTGTTCACATGAAAAACACGTCTGTGGATTCTATCATTACCAGTTTTAGCGGGAAAACAGCATTGTCATGAACCGCAGTCCGTATCGAACAAACAACGGGACGTCGACACATCGCCCTCACTTCTAGTAATTTTGCCTTAGAGGTTATTTTCGACGAATTAGAACCATATTTACCTCAACAACAATATATAAAACACAGCACAACCATAAACTATGATAATTCGGTACGCTTAAGAACGGTCATCACATGCGTTGCCGCGCACAAGAAACGGTATTCGCTTATTAATCGCAATAATTAGCGGTTTTTGTTTTTGTTGTATGCGAGTGGCAACCGCGCGCGGCGCACTACTCCACTGCAACTCGTCACATAGTGCCCACTAACAACGTCTCTTTCCCCCTTTACTTCCGCACCGGCTTTTTACCGAGGGCGCAGGCGCCCCTGACATTTTTTAAACCGCGCCCATGTTTCTGTAATTTCTATCGCAGCGCGCACCTTTTGTGAAAACAGCTTTTTTCGAACATTTTTTTCGCGACATCTCTGTCTGTCGACTACGTTCGCTAACTCGCCATCCCCCTCTTTCTAACGGTCTACGGTAGGCACCGCTCTGTTGCGACGCTAGCTGCGTTATATCTTCTCTTTCTAGTGACGCCGCGACGCCCGTGACGCCAATTATTTTACTAAACTCTAGAACTAAAACGTTGTTTCTGCAATACTAACTTTGATTTTCAACCTTATCCCAAACGGTTAAAGTTCAACCATAGAGCATTAAAAGTAGATGCGGCTTTATAGTCTAATGCGACAAGTGTAAAGTTCCGGCCATTTTTGCGATAAAAAAAAATGCTTGCATGCACGTAACCACGCCTTTGTATACACACATATTGCTGTCTATTTTACTCCTTTTTTATTTTTCATTCGCGGTCTCGCTCTGTCACACACACATGCATACACCATGACTCGAATGCTTCGGGACGTACAGTTTTGTTGCCACCTAGCGGGAAATAGCAGAACTGTTTAGAATGAAAGTACTTCCAGAGAACTTTCTCTTCAAGGGTGGCAGCACTGAGAGAAAGGGGTAGTTTTGAGTTTTGTTTGGCTTTTCACCACTATGTGGCGCTATGCGAATACCTGCAACATGGTTCGGTTTCATTATATCATGTCATGTGGCACATAATTTGATATTTTAGATATTAATAAAATCGTATGATAATATAAATTCAAATTGATTACTGAACCGGATTTATACTGTCGAGGAAAATTAAAACTGTCTTGTGGAAGAACTTAAAATGTAATCAAAACAGATTTGCTAAGTGAATTAGCATTTTATTGCCTGGCTATACAAGCCTTTGCTGGCAGGGGGCGCTGTAAGCTGTTTGGGAAAGGGCAACGAGATTAACCAGTAGTCGGGGAAAGAAGAATCGCCATCCTGTTAATTTAATGATTCGAGTCAATATTGACATTTTAATGGAGGAAGGGTTCCATACGATTATTTGGGATTTTACATTATTCTTGAGTAAAAAATTTAAGGAGATTTTGTGAATATGTGCTACTAGCAGCGTCCCGCGGTGTCACGCGAAGTCCCAATCCCGTGGGAATACCGGGATAAAAAGTAGCCTATGCTTTAATCCAGGTCTCCAGCAATCTACATACCAAGTTTCATCGCAATCGGTTCAGTGGTTTTTGCGTGAAAGAGTAACAAACATCCATTCATCCAAACTTTCACATTTATAATATTAGTGGGTTTGTTTCTCCTTCTTTTTAAAATACCTAATTATCAAACTCTATATGTGCCTTATCCTAAGATTATGATAACTGTGAACCATTGAACGCTACAAAACAGATATAATGAGTAAATACGAACATTAATGAATTATTATCATAGGAAAGAGGGCTTATTTCAGAAGAAACATACCTTCTGCTTGAAGGTAAGCGGTCACCTTGGCCCATTGACATTTGCAATACAATTGAGAGCTACTTTAGTCACTCTGCTGACTCAGGTTCACATTTTTTCTAAAAATAAGCTATTTTATACCTAGAAGAAGTTACCAACACGGATTTCTCTATCAATTCCAATAAACACGGCCTTAATATATTCATAGAAACGTTTCAAGCAGTAAACAGTACAAGGAATAACACAAAAGTGATTTAACGGACAAGAATATGCGCGGGCGCCGGTCTAAAACTGATAAATATTAAACACTTACTGTTGTTAGATTAAATAAACAAATTGATATACTAATTGTTAATCGAGTCACATAGACTAAGGACTTATTGGACAATAGTTAAGAAACCTATTTATTAGAGATGCCGGTCTAGTTTTGGGCCCGACGGGGGTCCTTTGTCAAGGAGTGAAGCGACCTTCCGCGTTGGTGTCAGGTACCACAGACTCTTTAATAAATATGAATATGACTCACTGGAATTTTCTTTTTGTATGTTCATAGCTACTGCTGAAATTTATTTTTTTGTTTGTTGTAGTTATCTATGCAAATAAATAAAATTGAAGTGACTATTTTTATTGTCATAGTATCAGCATTTAAAAAAAAAAACCGACTTCAATAAAAAAAAACTATTCCATAAAAGACTTATATATGGTTTTCTCATGGATGCCATTGTCAGAACTGGACCAAATTGAAATGGGACCAAATAATCAAATTCAAATAAAAAAAGAATCATAAAAATCGGTTCACCCAGTCGAAAGTTCTGAGGTAACAAACATAAAAAAAAAAACATACAGTCGAATTGAGAACCTCCTCCTTTTTTGAAGTCGGTTAATAAACCTGAAGATTTACTTATATTGTGATACCAAAAATTTTGTTATGGCAATTTTGTTATAATAGATCTCTGCTTACCTTTTGAGGAATACAAGGATGACGTATACTATGAAAACATCGGTATGTGAACGTTATATTTGTACTCATATTTCATACCACACCTTGAGATGACTGTTCGAACATAAACCACCTATAGGTATATTTTTCACGTTAATCTTGGGATTATTTCTCCGTGGTAATTAAAAGTTCTGTAATTCATCAATCATCCATCGTGCCGTAGGGTTCACTACGTTTGCCTAATCGCGGTCTCCACTTTAGCACGTGTCCAGCGTGCTCCAGCGACCATCAGTCCGCCTGAAGAAGGTGGCTGGCAGCGGATGGATGCGGATTGTCCAAGACCGGGATAGTTGGCGCTCCTTGGGGGAGGCCTTCGTCCAGCACTGGACGGTGGTAGACTGATGATGATGATGAAGTCATCCGTTTCTTAGATCCAGGTAGATTTACTTTTGACTATTGTCAATGAAGTCCATTTAAGCTTATAAATTGTACTTACGTTATGGAAAACTTGAACATGTAAATCCATTGTACCTGGAAAAAACATTTTTTATCAAATATACAAAAAAAATATTAAACAAAAGTGTAGGTAGGTATAATATAAAATGCCTGAATCATTTTGTACATTGATAATAAAAATATATTTTTTTGGTCTATACCTAGGTATGTATTTTTTCCATTCGCTTTTAATATTACAAAGCTGAACCCTGTACCCCTTTTTTTTGACTTCAAAAATAAGGGGTTCTATGGTATTTTTCTTGTTGGATTTAAAAAAAAAGTTCCTATTGGATCCAGATCCAGTGACAACGATGTGACATTAGGGTACGTTCCTATCCTTCTATGGCCTTCATTACCGTCCTATGAAAGTTTCGCTCAAACCCTCAACAAAACTTATGACTTTTACCCACTATAAAAATATATATTTGTATACATAAATTTTATTCGTAAAGTCCCGTGTCATAGACGCACTTATGACGGAGTAAAAGTACAGAATACATAATAGTACCAGTGCGAAAGTGAGTTTAAGTCATCGAGATATTATGTAGGTCCTAGTAATAATAATAACTCAGTGGTTTAAGTACGTCTGATTCCGAGCACTACACTCTTAACTCCGGTGAGGTAACACACACACACAACTTAAACGACAAAAAAAGGTAATTAAGGTATTTGACAGGCAGACATTTTGACAGGGTTACATGACTGCCGAGCCAGAGGTCGTAGGTTCGTTTGTTTATTCTGCGTCTGCGGTGTAATTTATCTATAATACTTAGTATGTATTGTATAGTTATGTGACGGTTTTACTATGTCTCTATATGTGTAAAAGTGTTGTTCTTATTTTTTTAAAGTCATTTTTACGTGTGAGATATAACAGTATGTATTCTAGGGATGTTACGGAGGTGAGTTTACCGGAACCGAAGTTGGAATCGGAGTTTTTAACTTTGACTTATCGGAATCGGAGTCGGAATCGGAATTGGAATCGAAGGCGAAGTCACAGCCGTCGCCATCGTTAATCAGAATGCAATAATTCAAATATTTAATAGGTATTACACATAACATAGGTACATACATTACTTATGTATGCCACGATTGCTAATTTCTTAGCTTTAAATTTTATTGAGTAGTTTAGAGACAATTGTTTTTTGGTCTCATCGTGTGGGGTTCGAGTCGTGAATTGTTTTTTTTTCCTCATTTTCCAACTCCATAAATTTTTCGTATTCGGTAATATGTAAAATCTTTAAATGAGTCAGGGCTCCGGTGATACGTCCCGATATACCCTTGATCATGACGCCATCCTTACTTTAGAGTAAGGATGGCGTCATGATCAAGGGTATATTGCAACAACCCAGGTAGTAGTAAGTACTGGGCTCGAAGGATCTATATTATGAGGAAAGTAAGTAAACATCTGACACATCACCCTGCCAGACGATTGTCCTTTCTTCTATTTCGAATCCTTTAACTATTTAGAATATGAATTTGAGTATGGTACCGCCAGCCAAACTCTTTGCGCCATTGCCAAAGAGTTCTTAGTCCAATCGCAGGAGATCACGAGTGGGCACAGAGAGTCCATCACCACAATATGATAAGGGGTAAGATGAATCTATTTTTCCTGTCAAAATTAGATTCATCTGTAAGCTGTTACTACATAAATAGTCTAGTCAACAAGTTGAAAAACGTGTTAATTCTTGTTGGATTCGTAATGAAGTCTAGAAAACTGTGCATAAATTTCAAACCAGCACATTAACAGTTTCAAAACTTATAAACAATTATAGGTTTATTAATTTTAAATTAGTATTAATTTTTTTAAATTGTGTAAGTGTCCGTGATGCCTAATACCGGATTACAGTATATTTTTTTTATACAACTAAATTAGTAAACAAACATACGGCTCGCCACATGGTAAGTGGTTACCAACAAGCAAACAGTGTCACATATAAATTTAATTTAAATTAACAACTATGAAAAAACTATTCCTGTTAATATTATATGTCGCTCTTTTAGTATAAACGTGATCTATTTAAGTAAGAAAAGAAAGGAAAACATGAAAGATAACAACCAAAAAAAAAACAAAGAATTTATTAACATTCTCATACAAACTCAAGCAACTCGCGTGTTTCGACGACCAATCTTTAAAAGAATTTTGTAAAGAAAAAACACCAATTAAAATTCCCTAAAACAAAAACAAAATATCTACAGTCAAGTGGCCAGTGTGAGGTAGTCCTAATTACTTATCTATTCGAAACATTTGTATCAGATTATCCAGCGAGATATAAATCGATTGTAAGTTAGATAAGCTTATTTTATCTGTAAAACCTAGATGATTTGCAAGCCTGAATAAAGTCTCCTTGTATCAAATACTTACTCAGTTAATTATATTTTGTTGCTGAAGTAGGTAATTAATATTGTTATTTCATTAGCATAGCCTACCCGGCCAAGGGTATGTTAGTTTATTAAACAGAAATAGTCCATTAATCAGTTTCGTTTTGTGGTTATGATACATTTATGTGCATTTTGTGGTTGCGATTAAGTTTTATATTAAGCGTGCCCCGCATTTTAAACCTTGCAGGCAAATGTTATATACCTATATAAATAGACAGACTATCATAGAATGTTTATAGAGAATCTGAGACCAAAATCTTTTTGACAAACTGGTGATAAAGGTACTACGTCACTTTATGGTAAAATAATTTACGTTTCTTTTTTTTTTAATGAACTCTAATAACGTGGGTCACACATTCCTAATATTCTTGTTAACCCCTCCAGCTAAGCTAAATACTTGTGTTAGGAGTGCGTTCACACAGGTAGTGCACTGGGTGAGGTTCGAACCCGCAACCACTTGATCGCAAGTCCGACGCCTTAGCCATTAGGCTACAGCCGCTTATTTGTGCTTGGGTTACCTACTAATATTTTCATCGAGTGAAAATCGATCTCTGAATTTGCAATCGAATTATCGCAACATAGGTCGTCAGTCTTACTACTATTATGAATGCGAAAGTTTGGATGGATGTTTATTATTTTAATCACGCGAGAACGGTGCAACGGATTTGGATGTAATTTGGCAAAGAGATAGATTACAGTCTAGAAAAACACATTGGCTTTTTATGTATGAAAAATTTACGGTTTCCGTGGAATATTTCCACTCGAACGAAGTGGTGGGCAACAGCCTAGTAATTAATAATACCTATTGCTAATATTGACTGGACTGCTGGTCTAGTGGTTAGTGACCCTGACTGCTGAGCAAGAGGACGTGAGTTCGATTCCCACGCAGGACAAATAATTGTGTGATGAGCATGATCATTTGTTCTGTGTTTGGGTATAATTTATCTATAATATGTATGTATTTAGAAATATATAAGTATGTTTATCAGCAGTCTGGTTACCATAGTACAGACTCTGCCCATATATGTATAGGTACATTTTCTACCAAAACCGTTTAAAAATATGTACCTATTTTATAATAACATCACACGTATTGAAGGAAGAAAAATGAATGATAGACATGGCGGCAAAGCACTTAGTAATATAGAATTAATTAAAAAACAACAATTTATATCACTTTGTATTACCTTGCTGAATAAGTATAAATAATAATAGGTGTGTGTCTCACTGAATAATTAATGTATGATAAATAAAACAGTTCGCAATAGAAACTACTTGTTTGTAAAACTACCTACTTCTAGTGCGGGTTTTCTGTAATTCATTTACTTTTTCCTGCTTCCTTGTTTTATACGTCCCGAGAGTGTTTAGGTTGGCTTTAGGCTATAGTACCTACCTACAGGTAGTATAACAGTGTTCACCTTACCATAATTAACTTAGAAATAAGTATATAACCAACTTCAATACGTGAACTTAATCATGATAACTTATAATAAGCTTTTTCTTCATCCCTTAATTTTTCATCCTTAGAGGTGAAATATTTTCTTCAAATTTAAATGGAGCAACTTTGAGTATAATTCAACTAAAAATAGTTATTGAAATCGGTTAGTGAATTACGAAGATATCGCGTAACATACGCAAAAAAAATGTAAATCAAAGTCGAATTGAGAACTTCCTTCTTTTTGAAGGCATTTAATAACTACAATTTTCCGCGGGCCAACTTAATCATACTTAATACCCCAGTACGTGTGAGGCCTTTTTGTAAAATCGTATTATTTTTTTTTGTAAAATTGCATTTTTACAATAAATATAACTATGCAGTTGAACTTAAAATGCAAAACTGTATCTGTATACAAAATTTCATCAAAATCGTTACAGCCATTTCCTAGATTCAGATTATATATAGACATTTATACAAGAATTGCTCGTTTAAAAGTATTAGATTTAGATTTCTATTTTTAAGATTAGAAAAAAATATTTAAAAAAGTTACAATAGTTTTCCTGCTCTGTGATTAGAGGCCTAAGGCATCGGTAATTATTTACCATCGGGCCGCCCATATGCTTGGAAACCAAATTATTTTGTCAACGATGATGACGATGATGACTAAGTACCTACACAAAATTAAAAAAGGCAGTTTCAAAATTTGAATTTAAAAATAGAACTTTTTGCCCGTGTGCTTGTGAAGCAACTTATTGGTAAATGGAATTTTCCTTAAAAAAATTTTTTTCCTGCCAGTAACAGGATTGGAACGAGTTGTTCGAATAAATCCTAACACTAGTCGTAACTAAGTTTTGTTTGTTTATTTGTAACGCTTTCACGCCTTAAATTCTCAACTGATTGTCATAAAAATTTTTATACCCTTTTGAAAAAAAGACCCAGACACTACCCTACATCTTCAAAAAAGTGCCTACTGTTCCCGCGGGATAGAGTGACTCACAAAATACCACTTTAACTCGAGTGAAGCTGTGAGCAAACGCTAGTAAATTATAAATAGACAAATTCAGTCAGTCGGCGTCGTACAGGTTTACCATTAGTTGAATAAAGCCGATCAAGTAAGGCTCAAGTCCGTAATTGTTGATAGAGATCGTTAAAGCCGCGTCAGCCTGACTTAGTACTTATCCTTTCACTCGGACTTAGGATTCCTATAAGTCACTGACAGACAGATACTGATAAAAAATATAATAAATGTACTGCAAAGGTTTTACACAGAATAAGTATAGATAAAGTCAGCTTTGAAGAGGATAATAATAATCCACTTTTTATTTTATTTAACCATCTATTAAGCTAATAATAGCCTAGGATATCTACTGACCATATATAATAATAATAACTAGAGATCGCGTGGTTATCGAATTTCTACCATGGTTTTCTTGATTGGCCAATATTACTTGACCTGTCATTGTATAGACTTTTGTACCATGACAGGTCAAAATATATACTGGACACTCATAGCTGTACATACACGTTTTTGCATTTTTTTTAGCTTTGTAGTAAATATTGTTCAAAAATTTTAGCATTCATCACTTCTTCTCTGTATAAACTATAAATGTGCGAAATTTGATACTCCTCCGTCCGCCCAATTTTCGTAAAAAGGGATCCAAAGTTTTCGCTTCACTTATTAATATATAGATAACTCCACACATCTCACACTCGGCCGTCTGATCCCAAACTAGTCAGAGCTTGTACTATGGTAACCAGACTGCTGATAAACATACTTATATATGTCTAAACACATATATATTAAAGATAAATTACACCCAGACACAGAACAAATTATCGTGTTCATCACACAGTTATTTGTCCTGGGTGGGGATCAAACCCACGACCTCTGGCTTAGCAGTCAGGGTCACTAACCACAAGACCAACAGGCCAGTGATAAATATAAAGAGATCCATATAGATTGTTAGTGTAGGAAAAAGTCTATTTAGTAATATTGCATTCTACTAAGTTATCCGTAGGACAAAGATCAACAGTATTGCCGTGGACGTTGTCAGATGAATGACGACCCTTGCAGAATTTTTGTTTAAAGTGCAAGGCAGCGAACAGTTTTCTATAAAAGTAATTAAAAGAAAGTATTCGAGAGTCATATCGGTCTTTTTATTCCATCTTCAATAAAAGCGGGCGGTGGACAAGTAGTGGCTTTCGAGACAAAACTGCAGCATACAACGTAGTTGAGAAATTTGGCGTGATTAATAACCCAATATTCCAACATCATGACAAATTCCTTAATTTGTCTTGTGGTAATACTTGTAAAGAAGAATATATTTTTTACATTATAATTTGTAATATTTAGTATTTAAAGCAATGCTAAATATTTGTTACTTATTTCTTTAAATATCTACATCGGTACAGGCATTAATACGAGACCTCCAGAGAAGCATGAAATACCAAGAAAAACTAGCAAACTATGTGAATGAACTAGCCCAGGCTCTCGGCGGTGAGGGTGGACTTCGGTTCGCTCGGCTGAAGAGACGTGGCATCCCGGGTCTAACAGACAGATTCCCTCAATGAGACAGATGGAGAGTCTGTCGGAGAGAAATTTCTCAGCAGTTGGGACTCTCGTATACAATATTATACACAGAAGTAAATCAACCAAAGATGTGGCTTATTGTTCCTGGATCAGATTGCCACGAAGCAGAATACACATGAAAAAATACGAGACGTCAATTGAATGAAACGGAAGTGTGAAGTTGGTGTATTTCGACAGAGTCTGGCATGACATTCGCTCTGTCGATGACAGGGCTGCTTGCGTGTTTACACGGGCAGTCCCTTTCTAGACTTCGAGCAGAGCAACTGCTCAGAACTGCCCCAGGTTTCGTTAAGTGCACCTACTTATTGAAGTTTGTTAATTTTAAAATATTTGTTCCCTCTTCATAATTTGTTATTTAACTTCCAGCTTCTGCATCCAGCAACATGTGTGACGGTGAAGGATTAAGAGGTAATATGCCATCTCTGACGACATATATATAAAATTTGTACAATAAATTTGGAGTATAGAAAGATCTTTTTTGCTCGAATTACATATATTTTTCTCCAAACAAAGCTGAACTAGGAAGGAATCTCGACCCTGCAGAAGACTGCAGTCTTCTAGAATAGCCTAGTTTTGTTTGTCTGCTTTGGAGAGGGGACAACAGGCTTGGCCTTTCCTTTAAAAATGGTGAGTCGTGTTGACAATATGGTAGGTAGGTAGGTAGTAATTGGCTATGGTAACCAGGAATGTTATGGATATGAAATTTCGGATCTGGATACGGATACTTATATATGAATAATGTTGTACCGGTTTCGGATACGGTTACGGATATCACATTATTTCGGGTTATCCGATAGTTTCGGTTGCGGATATTAAATCTTTAAAGAATGAAACAGGAAAATACAGATAGGTAATGACTTAGCATTATTTCTAGGTTATTATTTGGTAGTAGAATCACAATAAAAAATAAGCAATGGTCGGAATATGTACAATTATTATAAAATATGTAATTGCATCTTGATAAAATAAACAATTAAACTCCACCTCTATCCGAAATTATTCGAAACTTGTATATCAGTTACGGTTACGGTTTCGGATAGATTTTTATTTCGGATATCCGATAGTTTCGGTTACGGTTACGGAGTTCCATAACATCCCTGATGGTAACCATTTGCCATTAGGCGGGCCGTAGGCTTGTTTGTCACCGACGTGGTATATAAAAAAATAAGAAGGTGCTGATCCCAGGCGTGGCAAAATATACAACTACCACAACACAGTATTTAAAAAAACGGTAACATCTGGAATTTCAAACACGCCTTTCGTGGTATTGCAGTTTCAAGCTCAGGATTTTCTGAAATGTGGATTAGATCGGTATCACAATTTACAAGAGCCTTAAACTAAAGCCTACACTTGCCCAATCAAGCGGGGTACAATCTATTATTGTTAGCCGATATTATCGTAAGGGCACCGTCAAGCTGTAGCAGTTGCATTCCGTCGCCGCGCAAGAGTCATCATAACTCAATCGAACAGGGATCTTGATTACGCTGCTGTCCGTGAAGCCGGTACTGGTAGCAATACAATTGGCAAATAGGTATATTGTGACCTAAAATGATCCTTATTGAGTGATCACGAGTACCTATTCTACGGTCTTTATTACCCTTTTGCTTTTTATTAAGTTATTTTTACTGTTACAGAATTGTATTTTTACTGTTTTGTAAATTTTTTTTATGGTATAGGAAGCGAACGAGCAGGCGAGTCACCTAATGGTAAGTGACTACCGACACCCATGGGCACCTGCAACTCAAGAGTCATAAGTACGCTACCGGCCTTCAAGGTGGGAAGGTTGGAAGAGGAGGAGAGGGTTAGGGCCTCCGGTAACCTCACTCACGCGGCGAAATGCAATGCAAGCATTGCTTCACTGCCGGTTTTCTGTGAGGCTGTGGTATCGAGCGGAGTCAAGCTGGCCCATACGTGCCGAAGCATGGCTCTCCCACGATACAATTGACCTTTTTGCGTTTAAATCCCACTCAAATTTTAATGTACTATAATACTAGCAACCCTCCCCGGCTTCGCACGGGTGCAAATTATACACCTAAACCTTCCTTATGAATCATTTTGTCTATTAGTGGAAACCGCATGAAAATCCGTTCAGTAGTTTTTCAGTTTATCGCGAACAGACAGACAGACAGACGCGGCGGGGAACTTTGTTTTATAATATGTAGTGATAATTTAACGAATCTGCAGTGACAAAAATTTAGTCAAATTGACACATCAGTCAGTCATATAAATATTAAATTAATATAAAAAAATAGACGTACACACGAGTCGAATCAAGATTCATTTATTTTACGAGATGGTCGAGAACGTGATAAACAGCTCTTTATTAGAATGTCTTATGCCAATATGTGTATGAAGATGTGTTTTGTGTTCCATGTATAGCCATGTGTCAACGAACCTATGTACTAGGTATAATTAACAGACAAGTCATTAGACGCGACGTTAATATTGGCTTAGCTTTTCGAACCCTCCAGCGGCTTAAACGATTGCTGTTCAAGATATCCAAGAAGAAATGGTTGAAATATATGTTATTAATTAGCGCCCATTTCCATTCCCGATCCATCAACACTCACTTACAACTGGACACTCTTACTTATACATATTTCAAATATGGTTTTCTTTCGATTGTTGCCAAACCAGTTAATTGTAAATAAAATTACAATCAAATGTTGACACACCAAGTACCGGTACGATGTAAAAGGGACATTGAATTTAAAATAAGTAAATTAACTAAAAACTCTGTATATACTGTTAGTTTTTAGTCAGACCTTACTGAGTTGTAAACTGTACGAGTCGCATGCCGTTCCGGATTCTATCTGCGCGCACAAATCTGAGAAACTAACTTACCTAGAACAAATTTTAATGCTACTTAGTAATTGGTGCTTGACTTGCTCAACTAGCTAGTCATCCGGACTTGGGCTGCTTACAACAATTATTGTTTCCTTCAAAGTCCCTGTTTCACTGTATAGCGGACATTTTACCGTAAAATTTCTTAGGATCTTTCATATGAATACAGTTATTTCTTTAACAAAAAATTAACCCAACGAAAGAACTGAAAAGCAAGAAATAAATAAACCTTTAAAGTTTTGGGTATTGAACTTATTTACATAAACTATCAAATTTTATATAAACTGATTTTGTGTTGGCGCCAATCAACAAACTGATTAGTTATCAAAATTTTATATGTACGTAGAAATGGAGAAGGCTCTACGTAGGCAATTAATATTTTCTTTTAAAAATGATCAAAATCGGTATCATAAATAACGGAGTGATAGCTGAACATACATAAAAAATAAATATACGTACGTATATTTATTTTTTGGTCGAACTGAGAACCTCCTTTTTTTCATCGGTGAAAAATTATTTCTTACTATTTTTTACATTTAAACTTAGGTGTTTTGTTTTCACGAAAATTATGCTCAATGATTGTATTTATTCAATTTTAAACAGCAAATGATTTTTTTGTTATATCAGTAACTTGTTTGAAAGTGTAATAAAACGGTTAAAAACCCACTTCAAATATAATTAAATTTTGCGTAACAGTCCAGCCCATTAATTGTATGTCTAGTGTAGTGTGGTGTATTTTTTTCTTTAACTTCAGTATTAGATATAAACACACAGCCTCCGATATAAAGTTGTTCCTTCAAATTACTTAAAAAACATGTTAATTTAAAATTTATTTCAT
This sequence comes from Euplagia quadripunctaria, assembly GCA_963859945.1. Taxonomy (NCBI): domain Eukaryota; kingdom Metazoa; phylum Arthropoda; class Insecta; order Lepidoptera; family Erebidae; genus Euplagia; species Euplagia quadripunctaria. Next base: position 4,699,619 of record OY982574.1, on the reverse strand, counting down.
CAACAAACAAACACACAAGAAACCTCCACTATTAGACAAACATCTAAGTCATCGTGTACTTCAAATCTCCAGGTCTGGCTCGTCCGCGAGCTCGAAGTTAAATGTAAATGATTTCTTAGAGTCACTCGCTGGATGCATGTCTAGACTTGAGCTTGCGATCTCCATTAATTTAAGTTGTAATTATAAATATTTATATCTTCATCAACTGCATAGTGTTTGCGTGAAGAAGGTTAGCCATGGATATCTACATGTATGAATAGAAATTAGATTCTATTCGTTGTTAAACGTATCACTAAATCGGTTAAGGGGCTCACTCCCAAATCGGTTTAGCTAATTACATATTACTCTTTAAAAAAAAAATTGCAACAGTTGCTCGATTTATTGAAAAATTCGAAACATCTTTTTACTATAATATACTTGGTACCAAATTTTTTAAGAAATCCGGTTAGACGAATGACTGATTGGAGCAATTGGAGTAGGTAAAAAAAATCGGAAAAAAAATTAAAACCTTCCACGGGTGTAAAAATGTTTAGTACTGCAATCACTGTCATTTGTCTAATAATCGGATTTTAATAAAATTTTGGATCTGGAATCTGGATTAACAGGTACACGGGAGCCGAGATCCAGCCGGAGAGATATGGGGGATAGCTAATATATACTTTGTTTTTTTTTTTTGAAAGCGCTAATCTTTGGAACTTGAAGTCGGATTACAAAAAGTCTTTAATTCTTAGGAGCGGAGCAGTGACCATGAACAAGGATGAAGCTGCGGGAAACGGCTACTGTCATATTAAACTCTAACTCTGTTCCACGTCTTTCCACGCCTCATGTCTTAAACACGCCTTTCCATGCCTTATGTCTTGAACACGTTTTTCCATGCCTCATGTCTTAAATACGCCTTTCCATGCTTTATGTTTCAACACGTCTTTCCATGCCTCATATCTTAAACACGCCTTTCCAAGTCTCATGTCTTGAACACGTCTTTCTATGCTTCATGTCTTAAGTATGCCTTTCTATGCCTCATGTCTTGAACACGCCTTTCCATGCCTCATGTCTTAAACAAGCCTTTCCATGCCTCATTTCTTAAACACGCTTTTTCATGTCTCATGTCTAAAAGATTGCTGGAGTATCTAGTCTCCTTTGTTCACTATCTACATAGATAATTTTGAATCTAATCATAGCTACACTTATATGTGCCAGTTAATCTTGTTGGTGTTCTAGATTATATTATCACACATGTAATCGCAATATTGGAATCAATTCGGAAAATCCAAGATAATTATATAACTTTACAAAATTCTCCAAAATGAGTTACTTTTTCCTAAATATGGCGAGGAAGATGTCTATTATATTGACTAATGAGTATGTAAAAGTAAAGTTTTTTTCTTTCAATTTTGCAAGTATTGGTTTGGGTGCAACTTCTTTTTGACACTGTTTTTTCAGAACAACAAGCTTCAAGAAGTGTCGAAAGGAGAAACTGTGGAAAAAATTTATAAAAGAATATTTGTAAGTACATTTTATGTTTATGAAGAAAAACAATAAACGTTATGCTATTGTATTTTATCGTTTATGTATCATTTCTTATCAAACATTAAATTACAAGTGTACATCAAAAACCACCTCTACGTACACCCGACGTTTTGTTGATTAGATTTGAACCTCTCTTGAAGGCTTTCGCGAAGTATCTCAGTAATTTTAAATGACAGTGCGTTGAAACGGACATGGACTCGATTACAAACAAAAATTTTCAACTTCAAGTCTCTTCAGAACAATAAAGCTTCGTTGTATGACCTTATTAATCATAAAGGTACTCGAGAAATCACCGCGTAAAGTAACTGTATACTGAATAATGGTATTCAACGAAGTTACATCATACAGGCTAATTAGCTTCCTGCCGATAATGTTCAAACTACTTGAAAAGTTGATATTATACAGAATGATAGATGTCATAAAAGATAAATCAATCATCCCGGACCACCAATTTGGTGTTCGGAAAGGACACGTGACTGTTGAGGGATTACTGAGTGTGCAGAAAAATAAGAACGTCACTAAAAAAAAGAATATTATTCATCAGTTTTTCTCGATATTAAAACAAGCCTTCGACAGAGTATGGCACAAAAACCTTTTATATAAAATCAAATCAATATTACCACACAAGTTGTTTGAAATCTCATAATCCTATTCCAGAATCTTTCAAGTGAGAGAGAATAACTGCACCTCAAACTTCTATGAAATATTGGCAGGAGTGCCACAGGGTTCTGTGCTTGGACCTGTCCTATACACGCTATACATACGACTTACCTCGAACAAGCTCAAGAGTTACTGTGGCAACCTCGCTGACGACAGAGCCTTACTTACCCCAACTAAATGTTCAGCGGAGATATATCTTCGGAGAGAGAGCAGAGAAATGAAAAAGTTAGGGCTTACTCTGCTGCAAATGGCACCCTAAACCACGAAAAGCATTCACCTCATCTGCTTATACTCTAGAATTACTGATTGCAAGATAAACTCAGAAACAAACAAAAAAAAACAGCCAGTCGTAGGACTGCACGTCAGAAGTGAAAACATAACTTCACAATGTATTTGCATATATACACACACATCTGTATATATATAATTAGGTTAAAAATAAAAAGTAGGTAATAACATATCTAAATGTATACACTGTAAGTTCTGCGCTCCTGGCCGCTCATAAATGTTTGAATTTCGAATGTTATATTTTTTTAAATCCGAAACTCGGCTCCGTCTTACGAATTTTCGATCAGGTCACGTGTCTTGACGCGAGTTTAACATTTTTTACCCATCCCAAAAAGTACACAACGCCGCTAAAGAAGTTTTTACTTCAAAAATACATGTTTGGCAAGAAACGTTATATCCTTTATAAAACAGTATTTTATTATAAACAACATACTATAACGGTTGTGTTGGAGCAGAATTATATGAGTCAGGTATAATATTGTTTTCCTATCATACCAATACTTAGTCATAAGAGAACCTCGTAGAACCTTCTGTCATAACGACTTCAGTAATTAAGGCTAAGTGCTTCGTAACTGCGGTAAATACTTAATTGGATAGACCTGTCTGCTAGCTGTTTGTGTTGTTGAAGTTACTTATCTAGTAAGCAAACGTACAACTGATTACTGTTTAAAAGAAAATTAGAATCAACACTGCTGCTGACGATATTTTTAATTTATGTTACAAATAATACATTTTAGAGGCTAGAGGGTCATATTAGGCGAGTGGATACGGATACGGCACGCATAGTGAAGAGGGTTCCGTCTCTGGAACCCTAACCACAGGTAGCTTGGTCCCTGTACCCAGTACCGGTGGGACACTACTTTTAATTTTTTTTAAATATTTCTTTTACACATTCATACACTCACGTCTGGATCCTCAAAGGGAGAGAAGGTAGGTAGAGGAAGGTAGAGGTAATTAAACACCCACAATTTGCCAACGATAATTTGGGCACTAACGTAATAAATTAAAAGTCTATTGCCGCCAGCTGGGTGTTTTGAGAATTAACGATGGGAAAGATGGGAAAATTAGGAGTGTTTTGAAAAGTATCGGGAGGTAAAAAGGGAAGGCAATGGAAGGAAAATGATATTGCTTATACAGATGGATTGGGAATTATAAGCAATAGCACGAAAAGGTCAAAGTCCCGCCCCGCGGTTTCACCCGCGTAAGTCCCGATCCCGTGGGAATATCGAGATAAAAAGAAGCTTATATATGTTAATCCAGGTCTTCAGCTATCTAAATACCAAATTTCATCGCAATCGGTTCAGTAGTTTTGGCGTGAAAGAGTAACAAACATCCACACATCCATACATCCTCACAAACTTTCACGTTTATAATATTAGTAGGATATATAAATTACATTAATTTAAATGCATTTACATGATGTATTTCTCGGTTATACGAATTATCGGCGACTCTTACAATAAGACAACTGTTTATCCTACAAACTGCCTTGGACCAACACAAACACGCCGACTATACAGTATCCTTAAGCAGTAAGCGGCGCAAAGACAAGATATTTACAGCTCCGTTATGCAGAACTACTTTTGCACAAAGATTCACTCCTTGTCTGGGACAAATAAAATGTAAGGAAACCATTTTTAAATATCTATAAACCTTAGAGTATGATGCCACCGAATCTTTTCTAGATACTAGTTACAACTTGGCATTTCTAGATACTAGTTATAACTTGGCAAATGTGTGATATCATCCTACCATAATTATTGTAACCACTACTTACCTAATATTGTTTTTGCGCATTTCTATCTCCTCATATTTGAAATTTGTAATTTAGGATATTATTAGTACTGATGAACAGTTACCTCCTGAGATACAGTCTCAACAAGTTCAGAAGGAACTATATTGCTAAGAATAGCCTAAAATAAACATAATTTTAGTAGACACACCATATTTTTATTGATAATGTACATTTGTGCAACCACTTGTATAAATTTATTTATATGGTCTATTTGAATAAAGAATTTGAATTTAAATTAATGTAATTTATATGGAGAATGATAATATTCTGGAGCACATTACACATAGCTATCTTGACCCAAAAAGCCTAGCTTGTACGGTGGGTTCTAGGCCACGGATACACATATACACATACTTAGATCCATTTTTTTTTGTAAATACATACAAACTACACATACATACATAGGGAGAGGCTTATGTCCAACAGAGGACTGTAATACGCTGATTGGTTGATTGACACATAAAAACATACAAACCAATGCAGATACATTCTTATGTTACACATATTCGCATATTTTTATATTTACTAAATAGAAATTTTAGTTTTATCGTTGTATCGTAAGGTTGCCTGGAAGAGATTGCATTTAGCAATATGGCCGCTGTTTGTACATTATCTGTCTGACACATGTATGTATGATACTTCTGTAATGTGTGTGTGTGTATGATAATTCTTGTAACAATGGTGTACAAATAAAGTGTTATATATCTATCTATCTATAGATATATTCGTACATACAAATATTGGCACTGAGCGGCCATCGAACGCACAACCCCTGACGTTGAAATCTAATGCTCCATGTAGCTGCGCTGCGCCATGTGGGTCAAATGTAATTCCAAATCCTTATAAGTACCTATATGTATCGTTTCATAGTGAGTATGGGCCACGAGTTCACAACGTGGCACGCACCAATTCAACTGTAAGGGATTGTCCATTAATCACGTGAAGCTCGAAAGGGGGAGGGGGTGTAGTGAAATATTACGTGTACTTAATTTTTCGTAGAATCTATATTTATAGATAATATTTTGAAAATTTTAAATACATACATACAAGTTGCAAAAAAACATCATGTGATTAATGGATGACCCCTAAACAATAATATAATCAGCAGTCAGAATCTCTGGCCTAAAGCGCTTCATCACGCTGACCCTAATGTACAATAAAGTGTTTATTTTAAGCTTCGGCTCAATAGATATGACCTCAATTAGCACTTGCACACTAATTATGACGTCCTAGCTACTACAGCTCGTGTACCAATGTTTTAGATGATGTTCTATGTGTTGTATTTAATTGATTTTTAATTTTCTATAGATGATTAAAGTCTTAGAACAAGTATAAATTAAAAATATCTCCAGCTTTAGTTATTTATATTTTTAATTTTTTTTTTTAAAGACAACTCCCTACAAAAAAAAAATCTTAAAAATCGCTTCAACGATTTGAAAAGAGCTGATGATCTTCGAGCAGATTTTCTTGAATTATAGTTAAGAACAGTCTCGACAAGTCACCTTTCAAACAAACAAAATGCAAATCAGTCCATCCGTTAAGGAGTTATGTCACAGAGTCACAGACAGACACAAAGATACACACGTTAAATTTATAACACCCCTCCTTGTTGCGTCGGATTAAAAAACAAGTTTCTTATCTATATAGGTACAATTTTGTCACCCATTTTTATTCTTCGGTGTGGAAAATCCACGATCCATTTTTGAATTTTAAACGAAATCACCACCGAATTGTGAAGATGCAACAAACTCGTTTAAAAATCTGCTGTTTACTAAGTGTAAATTTAGAAATAAAACCCGCGACATTTACTTTATATTATGGTTAAACTGTTCTACTATTGAGCTAGGTAGGTACTCTAGTTTTACCGTGACTACCAGTATCCGCAAAGTCTCCTGAATTGAATTTTGATACATGTGAAAAGTTTTTGTTGTAAATTGTATAATTATTATTGAGGTATTCTGACGTAAATATAGATAATAAAATACACCATTTTGTTACAAAAAATTTCAGAATTACAATATTTAAAACTTCATAATGTTACATTTTTAGCTTGTGCCTTTTACTAAAATACTGTTTACAAAATTGCATCTCATCCAGATATCTCTTTCAAGCAGCAATAACTCCAGAAATAGTATCTCCGAGTGACTACTGTAACGTTTTAAGTGGGTACTTAAGACTTATACTGAACAAACTCATTAGACTTACAGTACAGTGGTCTATTCAGCCCCACTTGTAATAAAGTTATAGTTCGTATCGAGTTACAGTGTAGGCAAACTGTTCGAGGGGCTAGGGCTGTCCGTAGATTGTTTTTAGCAATAGCGACAATGGATGTAAAGTTCAAGAGCTACAGGGTCAACTACAACTGAATGACAAAAACACTTTTAAAATGTAAATAAAATATTAATCTTATTCCATTAGAACAGAGCTGAAAATCGTATGTGTGTGGTCCAGTTGACAGCGGCGCCACTGCGTCAGCGTGTACGAAGGCACGAACACTCTGATTCTTTTTGTGCTAGTAGCACAATAACTGCCAAATTCCATTCTAATATTTTTTTAAAAGATAACAAGTATGTTTTTCTCTTAATAGCCGGCTTAATGCACGAGCTACAAGCACCCTTCCAAATATATATATATTATATATCGACGACCGCGCGAGTATACGCGCACATGCTCGAGTAGTCGCGCGTATGCTCGCGAAGTCACCGATAACATACGCGTGAGTGGCGGCAAAGTACATGTCCGATTATGCTTGATAGCATTTCTTCACTAGGTTGACCTATAGGCTATCGTGGTATGGATATGGGACGCGGACGGATGAGCAAAATGTGGTGAAGAGAGTTTTTTGTGTGGATGTTAAGGGATACAAGAGTAAAGGATGACCAAAGAAAATATGGATGGACTGCGTGAAAAAGGAAATTTCTAGAAAGGAAAAAAGAAAATATATTCCGCCAATCTCAAATACAATTGGGAAAAGGCCAGATAATGTTAGGAAAAAAAAATTCGTTAGCATTAAGTCCCGCAACTAAATATTTTAGATCTAAATTTTGATTGAGGTGACACCCCTACTGAATAGGCTTAATAAGCACCGCTCATTAAAATCTAATAGCACATGACATTAATGCCTATATGGGAAATGAAATATTTAAAAGGCGCCTGAAGCATCAACGAAGGTCAATTCACATGCATCTACCAAGTACGACATTGCTCTTAATTATTTCAATTATATTCTGCATAACTTTATCTGGTTTGATGAGCAGATACACTGTATCTTACTTTATTAACGATCTGGCTTGGAGTCAATGAATCATAATTGTTAATTAAAAAATCTTAATAGAATATTAAAACGATAATTTTATTAAATAAATAACCGTTCGTGTTATGTAGGCAGTTTAATTTTTACATAATTAATAATAATACATTATGTATATAAATAAATATACACGTGGCATAAATATTAATATACATGTTTGGACCTATAGGGACTTCCCCCTACCCGTTATACAAAAGTTGTGTAAATTCCTTCTGAACACTAGTGTTGACGCCACATCAAAAACTCGTATTTTTTTATTAAAAATGGGGGCAAAACTTAAAACAATGATAGATGATAAAACAGTTCACAATTGAATAAAAATAAGTTAATAGACATTATTATGACTGTATGATAGCGCACGCCATTGGTTGGCCTGACATTGGTAGGGTGATAAAAAAGGTTAGGCATACATTATAAGTTGATAACGATCACTTAACTGCTGATTAAAGCACGAACTACATAGCAGTTATTGTTATTTATTGAATTTGATAGTTTATAGCAATAGTGGTGAGATTGATGCTAGTATTTCTCTAGTACGCAAACAAAATAAGAGATAAGAGAATAAGAAGAGATTTAGTAATGGTCTATTTTAAACAGTGGCGTAGAGTGCCTTGAAAATTAGTTGGGGGGCCCAAATGAAGGGTAAAGATTTCTCACAAAAGAAACAAAAATGCTTTAAACGGGGGAATCCCGCAGTAACCGATGTAGGCTGTTGCCAACTTTTGGGCGCACGCTTAACCCGGGAATAAAAGAAATAGCTTTTTTGACTTTTATCATTTCTGAAGTGAAAACCCTATAGGCACGTATGACAGTTTTTTTAAAAAAAAATCCGGGGAAGCACGAGATTAAGTGACATTGTGGATAACATTTAACTAATTTTTGCTTACACACGTTAGGGGCCCCTGTAGCCCGGGGGCCCCGTATCATTGATACGGCTGATAAGGCAGTGGCTACGCCCCTGGTTTTAAAGTATATTCCTGGAAGTCAGTCAGTTATCTAGAATGATGAAACAAATTTCTGTGAAAACTTGAAATTAAGTATGTTTCAAGTTAACTTTAATTACTCAAACTTTGGTTTGTAATCTTTAGCCATTGTTCTATTGTGCGGTTGTGTGATTCATTTATGACGTCAGTTAATAAGAAATTTAGTTATGTATCATAATATGGTTATATTCTTTTGTGACGAATAGAGAATAATCTGTTAGTATATTCACATTTCAGATAAATGTTTGAGATATAATAATAACTTGACACATCTCACACACGGCCGTCTGATCCCAAACTAGGCAGAGCCTGTACTATGGTAACCAGACTGCTGATAAACATACTTATTATATGTATATCTAAACAAATACATATTTTACATAAATTACACCCAGACACAGAACAAATGATCATGCTTATCACACAATTCTTTGTCCCGGGTGGGTATTTTTTAATATTGATGACAAAAATTTTAATTTTATAATTGTTATTAATTTTAATTTGTACTTCTGTCCTAAAATTTTTAGTTAATTACCGTTATGTTTTATTATCAATCAACGCAACAATAATGTACCTATGCATGTAAAATTTATAAATTATATATAAGAATATAAGACCGGGTGCTGTGGCGCACATTGGGAGAGGACTATGTCCAGCAGTGGACTATGATAGGCTGATTGATTGATATAAGAATATTGCACATCCGACATGGATAAATTGTTGATACTCAAAAATTTATATAACAACTTTTGTACACAATATAAGCAATAAAGATTATTCTATTCTATCGAACCTATGACCTCGGGCTCAGCAGTTAGGACTACTAACCAGTAGACCAACAGGCCAGTCTAATTACTTACTCCTATACTAACTCGAGGAAAACATTCAAACCAGGTAGATTATATAGGGAATATTCTATATACAGTTAGTTTTAGCCATTTTGATTAAGAATTCTTAATAAATAGATTCGAATCTATAGATTTGTCGTCGCAAGATTTAATTATAAATGACAAACAAATGTAAGTACCTGGGAGACTGAGCTTTGCTCGGTAGCTTTTTGTGAAATCGTATTTTTTTGTAATGTTGCATTTTTTACAGGGAATACAACTTTGCAGTTGAACTTAAAATGCAAAACTGGATCTGTATACAAAATTTCATCAAAATCCTAGATTCAGATTATAAATATACCTACGTATATGCAAGAATTGCTCGTTTAAAGGTATTAGATAGATAGATAGATATGCTCGAACAAAAACTTAAAGACACCCTTTTTAGACAACACATCTAAAAGTATGTGGCTTAACTATGTGTTATTGGTCTAGGCCTCTTAACACAATCTTACAAATTTATAACGATCAAAATAAGTAAAATGTAATATTTCTCCTGTTTTAGTTAAAACTTAAATACAATTTTAATGTATGAAGAAAAAAAACAATAAAAAAGTTCCTTCACCAAAGTACATACCTGTGTCGGGAGGCAAGTTTTAATTCCATTGTTTTTTTTATTATAACTTTAATAAGGAACTCGAAATTCATAGAGGATTTAGGAAAATTATCTTAGGCCTAACAACTATTTCAAATATTTTTTTTTAAAATTATTTTGACATTGTCAAAATTTTGTAAAGCGTGATTTGGTTTTGTAGTGAAAGTTTCATACAAGAATCGTTTCATTGTTTTGGAAGAAACAAATTAGGACAGCGTAACTTGACGGAACTAAAAAAATTGGTTATCTGTAAAGTCGGTTTACGGACGGAATTTTACCTGATAACGTCACCGATCGTGCCTCTCTATTGCTTGTTCCGCGCTCTAGCTTGCACGCTTGGCTCAGGCGGAACGTGACAATGAGCCATGCTTTTTCGTCTGTGCAGCCGGCTTTCATCGATTTATAAGACGTTATCACGTCAAAAATATCACATATTATTTCTAAGTCTCGTACGTTTTAAAATATCGAATATGGTTTCCATCTTATAATTCAGAATACTTCTAGATTTGCAAAATTCGCTTGTAAGTAATCCAAACCACTTTGTCTCACATTTTTTTTAGTACCTACAGAAATAAGTAAGCATTATTCTATTATTATATTTATTATTATTAAGGAAACGTAAGGATTGCTTCACTCTTTATAGTTATAGTCTTAAGAGTCTCTTGAATTAGATATTTTATGTTTTTATTAATTTGACAGTCGCTCCGGGTCTTACTTGGCGCAAAGGTTGTCCATTGCCGTACAGTGGGGAAACGCGGCCTGTATTATGAGCAGCTTTGCGCTGGGTGGGGATCGGGGTGGACTTTTTTAAATTTAACTATTTTTTGTTCAAAATTGTAAACCTTTTGTAAAGTAAGTAAGTAAGTTTTTTTTTTTTAATTATTTTGATATTCTTTACAAGTATCTTTTTTATTAAAGCTGCAATCGGAAAATTGCACAAGAAAATAATGATGCGCATTATAAGAAATGCTGCATTTATACTTAAGAAGTTATACACATCTTTTTAATTGTTATATGCAGGTATATTCAATGGAGTCCGTAGTTTAATTCAACACAAATTGCATCAGAAAAAACTATCGCGTTTCTTTCTTATTCCGTGAAAACTTACATAAGACTGACACACAAAGCACAATAAAATTAATATCTATAAGTACCTTTAAATAACCTTGAGAAGTGAGGGAGTTCACGTCAAAGTCTGTTGGAATGTCATTAATGCACTTATACCACATTATTGTACCAATAATATTATGGTCAATAAATCTTATCACAAAGCAGTAAAGTTGAAAATTAAATAGCAAAGCTTTTACTAAGGGTATATTTAAGTTTGTCCAGTTATAATGGTGCAAATCAGTTGTCGTGATCATAGTATTACAATGTCGTGCATTGAATGCGTATACTCGTATATTATGGTTTAAAACTGGGTTTAATAAGTATTGGAAGAAATGATACTTGTAACACAATTGTAGTTTTTGTTTAATAGCTTGAGAACTAACTTAAGAACTAAGCTATTATTCAAATTTTAAAAGTGAAAACTTCTTTAGCGGCGTTGTGCACTTTTTGGGATGGGTAAAAAATGTTAAGCTCGCGTCAGAACAACTCGCGTCAGGACACGTGACCTGATCGAAAATTCGTAAGACGGAGCCGAGTTTCTTATATTTAAAAAAATATAACGTTCGAAATTCAAACATTTCTGAGCGGCAAGGAGCGCAGAACTTCCAGTGTACCCTATGTATACATTTAGGAATGTTATTACCTACTTTTTATTTTTAACCTAATTATTATACATATGTGTGTGTGTGTAGGTATATGTAAATACATTGTGAAGTTATGTTTTCACTTCTGACGTGCAGTCTTACGACTGATTGTTTTTGTTTTTCCACTTCTCTGATCGTACACCTAAGTGCTAATAAGACAAATGTGCACCACAAATTACGTGTTCCTAGTATAGTCCATCTAAAGGTTGCCTGTAAGAGATTGCAGACTGCGATAAGGCCGCCCATTGTACTACTGTTTCTAATGTATTTATTTTTCATTGTATCCTATTTATGATGTGCAATAAAGAGTATCTATCTATCTATCTTCTTTGACCCTATAATTTACTGATTCAAGGAATAAGACGACTACAAAGATGATTCTGGAGACCTTGACCAGGCCTAGACTTGACATTTATATTTTTTTTTTTATCGCTGAAAACCATACAAACACGCAACGGACACAAAAATACTCCGATTCGGGATATCTATTTATGGATTACACAAAGTATTGTCCCGTGTGGGGAATAGTGGGAATCGTACCCACAACAACCGGTGCGGCGACCACTGTAACCATTGTGACATCCGTGAAGTCAATATAATAATGGCGCATATACCTTCACGTATTTAGTACTTATCATACCTATAAATCATTTTCTGACGACCTATCTGGCACAGCAGTAGTGCGTCCGACCTCAATGTCGGGCGGCCCGTGTTCGATTCCCGTTCAGTGCAAAATTCATAGTACACATAAATTAATGGGCTCGAAATTCCCGGCAACAGCCAGTTCGAGTTACAAGCATGCGACCCTGACCAGGCGTATAAGCAATATCCTTTACCTCCCATTGCTTTCGTTTCTTACACATCTTTCCCTTTCAATATATCTACTCCCAATTTTTCCCATTAAGTGTCCGGTTGACGGCATTAGACTTACCCCACATAACGTGAGTATAACCAAAATTATAGTTGGCAAAATGTGGTTATCTTTAATCCCCCTGCTCACTCGGGTATGTATAAATATGAGTATTTGCAGTAGTTTGGGTGTTTCTCGTGGCAGGCCAGGTCCACTCCACAGTGTAGGTATAAAGCTACAAGTTCGAGGTTCGACTAAATTCATGCCAAAATTCAGTGGCCGGGCCGCACGTTAGTTCAATGGTCACTCACGCGCTGCATCACGTCATCCGCTCGTAAACTATCGAATTATACCTAGCCTAGGTTGATTTGTTCACAAACATAGAGTAATAGGCACATGATCTATTGAGAATTAAATATTCAGATTAATTATTAATTCTTCAAAAAAAAAACAACCTTAACGTCGCAACGTTGCGCGTCGCCAAAACGGAAAAGAGTTCCGCGATAGAGAGACAACTTCTAGATGAATATAACTGTAGGTAATTAGCGCTGTGTGACCTAAATACCGGCTTTATTGTGTCGGAACAAGAGAACATATTATTATCATTATATCTATACATTAATACGTGAAGCGAAAACTTTGGATCCCTTTTTACGAAAATTTCGCACACTTATAGTTTATACAGAGAAGAAGTGACGAATGCTAAAATTTTTAAACAATATTTGCTACAAAGTTAAAAAGATGCAAAAACGGATACATACAGCTATGAGTGTCCAGTATATATTTTGACCTGTCATGGCACAAAAGTCTATACAATGACAGGTCAAGTAATATTGGCCAATGAAATAAACCATGGTCGAAATTCGACTACACGCGATCTCTAGTAGTATATTAATACGTGAAGAGAATTCTTTGTACCCCTGTTTAAGAAAATTTCGCTAACGTAGTAACTTGAATTTTGGAATATTTACAGTTTATATATAGAAGAAATGCAAAAAAGCTTAAAAATTTAAACAATATGTCTTACAACTTTAAAAATTGCATGAAAACGGCTTAATGAAATTACAGGCGTCCAGTATATATGATTATGATTACCTACCTAGTAAGTAAGTCTATACAATGACAGCTCAAGTTATACCTACTGGCTAATGAAAAAACCATGGACGAAATTCGACCGCCAGGCGATCTCTAGTTATTATTATTATCCAGGATATTTACATTATACACATGACACGACGGGCTCTACAAAAGACCAGAAATGGTCGAGGTGGCACTAAGCACTTAAACAATAATATACACATGACATTATATATTTGACACAGTGCGTGATGGTATATGTATAATCAGAAATTGCTTTGTTTAGTCAAAAACGGGCTGTTGATAAATAGCCTTTCTTAGGGGTCTAGTGGTTAGTGACCCTGACTGCTATGCCATAGGTCGTGAGTTCGATTCCCACCACAGTCTGGGTGTTCTTTGTGACCGTTGTTTGTATGTTTGTAAAGTCCCCCGCGATACAGGAGTAATTCATAATGCGGGAGTTGTCTTTGTTTAAGAAAAAAAATAAAAAATGATTTGAGCGTTCTAAACCAGCTGTAAACTAGTCCAAACAAATATTTATATATTGTGTGTTGTTTTAGTTGTCTGACCAGGAATGATTGATTGTTACTGCATTAGAATTTCCTCATCGAATGTTTCCATGATCTCAGATCTTAAGAATATGCACTACGCCTTTTTTTACTGGGGCAAATTAGGCTATTCCTTATGGGGGCCTTGAAAGGTACAAGTTTTGTATATGACTAAAAATGTCAATTTGAACGCCATACGACATTTTACACGCTTTAAATAAGCTTAACATTTACCAATTTCACCAATTTGAAGATATCCGATTAACATAAAAGTTTGCACGTATCAAGGGATCGATATAAAATACTAGACTATAAAATTTGAAAATAAATTATAGTTTAGATATCATTATTATTCTCTTTATTAACATTTATATAAACAACATTTATATAATATAAAAAAAAAATATTTAAAAATATAAAAAATAGTGTCCCACCGGTATCGGGTACAGGGACCAAGCTACCGGTGGTTAGGGTTCCAGAGACAGAAACCTCCTCACTATGCGTGCCGTGTCGAGAAGGACTGCCTTCTGCATTAGGCTCTTGATCCAGCTGCCTAACGTGAGTCTCTGAAGGTGTTGGTCGAGGCTCTTAGCAATTAACCCATGGGCCGAAATGACTATCGGCACAATGATTGCTGAATCCACATCCCACATGTCGACAATCTCGTGAGATAAGTCCAAATATTTTATTTCTTTCTGTTTTTCAGCCTTCAAGAGATTGTCGTCATGGGGAATGGTGATGTCAACAATCATTGCTCGGCGCTCTAATCGGTCTATCACCACTATATCAGGCTTATTGGCAACAATAGTCCTGTCAGTGATGATAGATCGATCCCAGTACAATGTTGCACGACCATTTTCAAGAACTGGGTCGGGCACATACGTGTAGTACGGTAACTCGACAGTCACAAGGTTATATTTAAGAGCAAGTTGCTGATGGACTATCCTGGCCACTTGGTTATGTCTATGCAAGTACTCACCGTTGGCAAGACGAGAACAACCGGAAATTATATGCCCGAGGGTTTCTCCGGGACGATGACATGCCCGGCAAATGTCAATCGTGCCGTCCTTCAGGATATATTTTCGATAGTTATTCGTCATAACAACTTCATCTGTAATTGCACAGACAAACCCTTCAGTTTCTCCGAAGAGATCACCAAACCGTAGCCAGGACACAGATGCTAATAAATCGACATCGGGCCCATTTAAGGCCCGATAAAAACGTCCATGCAGCTCTTTGCCCTTCCATATCTCCTTACGATCAGTAATATTAAGTACTGCAGGTTTGCGCCAGTTCTCTTTTCCTAGAGCAAGTGGGGTGAGTCCGTTGTCAACTGCCACCACATCCCGATGCACATCCACGTCAACAGAGAGGAAGTAATGTCTAAGATTGCATACCTCGCGATTATCATTATTATTCTCTTTATTTATCGTAAAACTTATAAATTACATTTTTAAATACCTATAAAACAAAATATATATTTAAAAATATAAAAAATAGTATACCACCGACATCGGGTACAGGGACCAAGACACCGGTGGTTAGGGCTCCAAAGACAGGAACCTCCTCACTATACGGGCCGTGTCGAGGAGAACTGCCTTCTGCATCAGTCCCTTGATCCAGCCGTCTAACGCGAGCCTCTTAAGGTGTTGATCGAGGCTTTTGGCTATCAATCCATGAGCAGATATGACGATCGGAACAATGATCGCCGAATCGACGTTCCACATATTATTATTATCATTATTATTATCATTATCATATCATTATCATCATTAAAAGTCATTATTACAAAATTCTAATAAAAAACATCCCACGCTTTTTAACAATAAAAAAATATTCTCTATTTTAATTTGGACTTGCTATTAAACCCTGTTTTTTCTTAGTTTTTTTTTGTTTTTTTTTTGTTTTAAAAAGACAACTCCCGCATTAGAAATACAAAGTACGGACGCAAAGAACACCCAGACTCGGGTGGGAATCGAACCCACGACCTATGGCATAGCAGTCAGGGTCACTAACCACTAGGCCAACAGGCCAGCCATTAGTTGGTCATTAGTCATTTTTATACTATAATTTATTGACAGTGAACCATAGAAAATATTTAAGCACCTTTCAGAATTTCTTTATGAATCAGTATTGCCACACTCAGATCTTACCCTTTTTATGGCAATCCCCTCTCCAAATAACCAGTGAAAGATAGATGTGTATTACATACCCACATGTCTCCAGCTATATTTTTAGACAAACTGTTTGCCGTCTACTGGGCCATGTTCCCTTCTGCCTTCTTTATTGGTATAGAGGACCTTAAAAGAAAAAATGCTCCTAAAGGGAATTTAACCCAGGGACCTTAAGATCGCACCGTTAAGTCAACGAGCTAGTTAGTGGCAGTCTTATTTTATGAGTCAATAAAATAGCCATACCACATTTTATACCTTACTATATTACTGACAGTGTAGGTGCTTTATAAATGTTACTTAATAGTTTAATTATAACGTTTAGTTGTCGTTTTGTAACAAAGAAACACATTATACTTTAGTTAGCTACTTAGGTTGTTACTTAACTTTTAACGTTAACTCAACGATAACTTGGTGACCAACAATGTTATAGGACTTTTTTGCCTTTGTTAGTAACTGTACTATTCTGTATTGTACAATAAAAAATAAAAACATAAACAAATAGTACAATGGGAAGTGTCTTATCACCAAAAGCTAAACACAATATCCAGGCAACTTTTAGATGGACAGCAGTGTTTAAAGCAAGTGGGTTTGACGTCAAAAGACGAAAGAAAAACTCTATGGGCAAACGTAATATGGCTAAACATCCTAGTTAATTATTTTATCAAAAAATTTTGAACTCAAACGGATCTTTACTTATGCTCATTTCTTTTGCATAGGTATTTCATTGCGATGTTATCATTTCTCCATTCACTACATTTTTTTCTTTTTATGGCATAAGGGGCAAACGAGCCGACGGGTCACCTGATAGTAAACTACCGCCGCCCATGAGCACCTGCAACTCAAAAGTCACTAGTGCGTTGCCGACCTTTAAGGTGGAAGTAGGGGAAGGGAGAAATAAGGAGCGAGGAAGGGAGATGTTACATCTAGATAAGTCTATGGCTGTTGTCTTTGGGAAACATTGGCGATGCGTCAAGGAACTCATTATTACAATGTATCCAATGTACCATGTGGACACGAGATAAAAGAATGATGAATGAAGAAGAGAGGAAGAGGGAAGGGTTAGCAAGCATAGCTTCACTGTCGGTTTTCTGTGAGGCCGTGGTATCACTCCGGCCGAGCCGGCCCATACGTGCCGAAGCATGGCTCTCCCATTTGGAACTTACAAAATTAAAAACATTATTGAACTTTAGTAAAAAATTATAAATTAAAATGACAGAATAACTCAAGATTTACGTCTTCTAAGTAAAATACAATCACGACTTTATTTCTGCATAAAAACCATATTAAAAACAAGTTTCCTTGAAGGGCATAATTAAATCGGCCCACAAACGTCGGTTCTTTTGAATCTTTGAGTTAATGCAGGTAATCCATTTAGCGATTAGTAAAGGTTATAAGATCTAGACACCTACATGCTTATGTTCTGTCAAGGTCTTTTGAGGACTACATTTAAATTGTGATTATGTTCACGGCACGTAGGATGTTTTGTTTGGTTGACAGGTAAGTTAAATAGAACGGTATATACTGGAATAAAAACTTTCATGAATAACTGTTCATATTTATTTAAGACTAGCAGTGCCACGGTTTCACCCGTGTAAGTCCGGATCCCGTGGGAATATCGGGATAAAAAGTAGCCTATGTGTTAATCCAGGTCTCCAGCTATGTACATACCAAGTTTTATCGCAATCGGTCCAGCCGTTTGCGCTTGAAGAAGTAACAAACATACACACACACACTCACAAACTTTTGCCTTTATAATATTAGTGTGACTAGCTGTGCCCCCGCTTTGCACAGAATCCTAATTATTTTTCCAAAGTAAAAGTAGCCTGAGTTACTCCTTATAACACCAGCTATCTGCCACTGAAAGTAAGTCCCGTGGATATCAGTCCACCTGTTCCGGAGATTAGCCAGAATAAACAGATAGACAGACAGATAAATAAAATTAAAATAGATTTTTTGGTATAAGTACTGTCTAAACATTTAGTAAAAAGCTGTTATTATTAGTTATTATGACATTACAACCAGACACTTCAATTTTATTTATTTGTATGGACTTTTTTTAAATTTTAGGAGTCAAACGAGCAGATGGGTCACCTGATGATAAGTGACTACCGTCGCCCATGGACACCTGCAACTCAAGAGTCACAAGTGCGTTGCCGGCCTTTGAAATAGGAGTACGCTGTTTAGATATAAGTTTTACTCAAGTGTTCCGGACCCGACGGGGTCACTTTATCTAGTGAAGCGTCTCGGTTACCACTTAGTCAAGAGCCCCTCAAAGAAGGTAATGAAAGTCAGTAATTATAGTAAAAAAAACACGCCCTAATGGCAAACAGAATTTAAAAAAGTAAAAATGAGTTCCACCATCCACCTCCTGGCTTCATCATCAGACCATAGTTAACAAGCCCAATCTGTTGGGTTCATCAAAACGATTCATATGAGCCCAAACTATCCAGCTCCAATCAGATCAGCTCCAACATTCCAGACTATAAGTATTGTCATCCAAATTCAAATTGTTTATTGCGAATATAGGTTGATACAATTCGTGTTTACATATTGTGTTTATCAGTTATAGAACAAACATTTAGTGCCGCTGTATTACACCATTTGGCAAGCAATATTCATCACATTTTATTAATTTTACTAGCTTTTGCCCGCGGCTTCGTTCACGTAAAAGTTCATGAGAGTTGCACTGAAAAGTTAAAATGATATGATGACGTATAACAGTCACTGCTACGATCGAGACACAATTAAACCAAAAAAAAAATGGACCAAAACTGTATAGAGAGTGAGAGCAAGGAGGCCGGCTTCGTTCTCATTCCTACTTCGTGATGTTTGCTGGTTGAGAGGTGACAACGCTATCTAGACACCTGGTGTGGATAACCGATCGATTGGTAGTTGATCAGTTATCGCCCGGCGAGGGTTGAAGATTAATTTAAATTCAGAAAAAAGAGAAAAGAAAAAAAATACAATTAAAGTAAATTGTAATTATAAACTATACATGAAAATTTATCGTACTACAATTATTATTATATTCGATTGCCATCTTGCAACCCTATTGCGGACCTGTAGATTGAACAGAATAATATAAAAATCGCGATGGAAAAATAGGGGTTGATCGTAGAGGGTTGAAAATTCAGGGTTGTATGTATTTTCTAATGCTGTATCATAAATTTTTTTTATCTAAATATTAAAAAAAAAATAAGGGGTGGACTCCCCTTAACATTTAGGGGGATGAAAAATAGATGTTGTCCGATTCTGAGACCTACCCAATACGCACACAAAATTTCATGAGAATCGGTCAAGCCGTTCCGGAGGAGTTTAACTACAAACACCGCGACACGAGAATTTTATATATTAGATATTAAATCCTTTAAATATGCTCTAGTTATAATTGAAGTTCACATGATGCATAATCAAAAATAATATAAATATCAATTAATTTAATATAATCAATTTCATTGTTTTTATTTTTATACAAGTCAATTCAGTTATCGAGTCATCTAACATCTAACTATTGGATTTTTTATTTGTCGTGGAGATATTCTTCCACACTGCAGCTTCAATAGCGTTAAAATACCAAAAAATATTGATTTTGAAAAAACAATTTGAAGTAGGTTAACATTGATTTCCAAGATTTGTTTACAAAAGTTACATTGTTGATTACAAGTGAAGTAAATCGTGATACAAAATGGCAAAATTGGTTAAGCCAGTGAAGCTACTGCGAAAAATATAATTGGAGACTACTGCAGCCACTGTAGTCTCTTTTCTGTAACACGTTATTGATATCCACGTTATCATAAACGATACCGAACCTATGAATCATTTGATTACAGTCCATGCACTCGTGCGCATGCGGAACCGCGCCACAAGCATGCGCACGAGCATGTTTCATGTAATAGGAACACGTAGCAATAGGAACAGGAATACAAAGTGGTGCTTATACGACATGGTGTGTTTCCACTTCTAATCCTAAATTATTAATTAGTCATTACAAATAAATAAAATTGAAGTGTCTGTTTTTGATGTCAAAATAATAGTTTTTTAAAGCTCATACAGTTACTTGCACAATACCTATGCCTAAAAATCAGTTTTTAAAATTTTTGTCTCTCTGTCTTTTTGTCTGTCTGCCTATCTGTTTGTTCCGGCCAATCTCCGGAACGGGTGGACCAATTTCAACGGGATTTTCACTTTCAGATCGCTGGCATTATAAGGAGTAACTTAGGCTACTTTTATTTTGGAAAAAAAATATTATTTTGTTAATTAATAAACTAGCAGTTCCCGCGCGGCTTCGCTCGCGTGTACATATTTATATATTTTGCGCGGAACCCTAATTCTTTTTGTTTGGAAATAAGTGCACGATCTTAGGGTAAGTGGTTATCATAGCCTTTAAACAATAGCAATATGAACGTGTCATTCGCGGCTTACGAACCATTGAATGGCTCTACTATAGAAAGACTACAATACGCTGGTAATGTTGGTTGGAGTTTTTTCACTAGTCGGGCGGCTGAAGTTCGAAATTGTGGGGCATAGCATTATTTAACTCCTTTAAATTTATTAATAAAGTTAATTAGTAGTCATAATCCTTGCGTCGTGTATCCTGAATGCTCAGGCAATACTTTTTCGTGAACTATTTTCCGCCATCTTTAACAATAGAGGCACTGTTAAAATTTCTGGAGTGATCACTTGCACGCAAACTTACATGAACGCACGCATATACGAACGTATACACACAAACAACATACAACATACACACATACAGCTACACAACATACACACAAACACTCATACTCACACCCACAAACACGTATACATTATGCAAATTACTTAACACTACCTAATACTATCCACATTTTAATTTTCTTCTTTTAACTTCTTGTACGAAGAAACGAAGGATAAAGTCTAATACTATATTGAATAGTCAATGTTTACAGCTTACCTTTTTAGAATCAGTAGATACTTAGATTAATTTTGGTTCACCATGTTAAGATGAGCACTGTTTCCCAAAATACAGGTTTTGGCCTAGTTTGGGAACCAGTATCACAAGCAATTGTAAAAAATTAAACACGTAAGGTTTGTAAAATTTATTGTAAAAAACGTTTGAGACAAATAAACATTATTATTATTTTGTTATCTATATATTAATACGTGAAGTGAAAACTTTGGATCCCTTTTACGAAAATTGGGCGGCCGGAGGAGTATGAAATTTCGCACACTTATAGTTTATACAGAGAAGAAGTGACGAATGCTAAAATTTTTAAACAATATTTGCTACAAAGTTAAAAAAAATGCAAAAACGGGTACATACAGCTATGAGTGTCCAGTATATATTTTGGCCTGTCATGGTACAAAAGTCTAAACAACGACAGGTCAAGTAATATTGGCCAATGAAATAAACCATGGTTGAAATTCGACCCCCACGCGATCTCTAGTTATTATTAATACTCAAATGATTTAAGAAAACAATTAGTAGTAAATTAGTAACAAACCTCATTACTCAGTACACATGGACAATACTCAGCCGATTCTTGATTACCTACCGTTTTACTACTTAAGTAAGGTTTGAATACTCAAACTCCCTTCAAAACTAATTTTTAGCGGTTCTTAAGTTTTCAGTAAGCTTCTGTAAGTTTACTAATAAACAAGCGAGTGTACAGCTTTTAAGCAAACATTAAAAGAAAGAAAGCAACAAACATGTTGCTTCTGTAACATATTTTCAGATAGTTATGTACCTACCTATAAAGCCAATGAATAGTTGACTCTGCCTGAAAAACTTTTTTTAATAAATATTTTTAAAAAATCCTCGGAGAATGTTTTTCATCGTGCCACCTGCACGATGAAAAACATTCTCCGAGGATTTTCCAAACAAGTGTTGTCAATTTTCAGCTCATTTCAATGATTTTGTTTTTTTTTTAAGTGAAAACTTCTTTAGCGGCGTTGTGTACTTTTTGGGATGGGTAAAAAATGTAAAACTCGCGTCAGGACACGTGACCTGATCGAAAATTCGTAAGACGGAGCCGAGTTTCTTATATTCAAAAAAATATAACATTCGAAATCCAAACATTTATGAGCGGCCAGGAGCGCAGAACTTCCAGTGTACCCTATGTATACATCTAGATATGTTATTACTTACTTTTTATTTTTAACCTAAATATATATATATATATATATATATACAGATGTGTGTGTGTGTGTATGTATATGCAAATACATTGTGACGTTATGTTTTTACTTCTGACGTGCAGTCCTACGACTACCTGTTTTTTTTTTTTATTTTTTTCCCGGACAATTCCGGATATTATATCAACATCTTTAGTATTTATTTCCTTTCATTACGGTTTTCTCTTTTACGAAATGTGAGATATTACGAAAAATTATTAAGTTTATACCGCCAGTTTAAAAAAAAATATACCTACCTAAATAAAAAATTAAAAAAAAATCAATTTTTTTTAAAGCTTTACGTTATTTTCAGGGTCTTCTACGACCTTAAAATATGACCACACCTTACTGTAACACCTTAAATATTTCCAATTAATTCACTAGGGCGACAATAATAGCCGTAAAACAATGGACATCTCCCTTGTGCAGTTGGCAGCTACGCAAACTCGCAACTGTCACCGAGTATGATTCACCAGTGGCTTTATTCAAAAGATATTTATTGCACCTGACCTTGTGTACTGCATGCAAATGCAATGTTCAACTTGTCATGTCTAGCTTCGGCTTACACGTGGATCCGCTTCGGGCTTGTCAATCAAAAATAGGAGCTATGACACCTTTGTATTTAATGCATATATTATTTATATTAATTATGTATTCATTGTCTTACGAAACGTGCACTGATTGATTCATTTTAATATTTCTTAAGTAACAAATAAGCGTTAATAAATGTCATTTAAATGAATATGTTTACCATTTGCTAGTCACCAGAAGTGGCGAGTCATGAGTACGAACCAGCTAACGATTTTTCGAAGTGAAATTTAATAAATGGCGTATTACTTGTGACGTATTTTGCTAACTTCGTCAGATCATTCACTTTTAATGTTTAGTTAACATTTAAAAATAACAACGTCTAACCATGCTTCGGCACGTATGGGCCGGCTCGACCGGAGTGATACCTCGGCCTCACAGAAAACCGGCAGTGAAGCTGAATGCTTGCATTGCCTTTTGCCGAGTGAGTGAGGTTACCGGAGGCCCTAACCCTTCCCTCCCCATTCCCGTCCCCCTCTTTCACCCTTCCCCTACTGCCACCTTAAAGGCCGGCAACGCACTTGTGACTCTTGAGTTGCAGGTCATTTACCATCAGGTGACCCGTCTGCTCGTTTGCCGCCTACACCTACTATAAAAAGATTCAAGATTATTGTTAAATAATTTATTTCAAATCATAGATGCTGCTGTCAAGTACATAGGTAATCCTACCCTATTAACCTAAGCAGCAAGAGTTAGACTTTTTTTAAAATAGCAGATAGGTTCTTTTTTTATGAAATTTTTTATGTTAGGTATAGGCGGCAAACGAGCAGACGGGTCACCTGATGGTAAATGACCTGCAACTCAAGAGTCACAGGTGCATTGCCGGCGAGTATAATTAAGATCTCAGATACTCTTATAGAAAAACGAAAATAAAAAGACACAATCTTATTCTGTGTGCTTTTTCAGTTTATAAATCTACTAGCAGCACCCCGAGGTTTCATCTGCGTAAATCCCGATCCTGTAGGAATATCGGGATAAAAACTAGCCTATGCGATAATCCAGGTCTCCAGCTACTTACCTAGTTTCATCGCAATCGGTTCAGTGGTTTTTGCGTGAAAGAGTAACAAATATCCATCCATCCAAACTTTCACATTTGTAATATTAGTGGGATTGCCCTAGATCGGAGCCATGACTGGACTCTTAGAACAAACAGGAACGAAAATTAAGTCGCTGTATTGTACTGTACACTGATTGCTAAGCCTTGCATATTTTACGGTTTACATTGCGTAGCATTTAGTCGCTGAAACACAATGCAGTAATGATTTTAGGTATGGTGATCGAATGCAGGAAGTCGCCAAAACGCAACGCAGTTGCTAAATCATCTGATTATAATCCAGAGATGGAACTTAGAAAGTTGTCAAAACGCCTTGTAGTGTCAAAGCACGGATAATTTTTTTTTTATTGTATAGAGGCAAACGAGCAGACGGGTCACCTGATGGTAAGTGACTACCGCCGCCCATGAGCACCTGCAACTCAAGAGTCACAAGTGCGTTGCCGGCTTTAAGGTGGGAGTAGGAGAAGAGGGAAGAGGGGGAGAGGGACTGAGGGAGGTGAAGGGGGAGGAGAGGGAAGGGTTAGGGCCTATGGTAATCTCACTCAATCGGCGAAAAGCAATGCAAACATTGCTTCACTGTAGGTTTTCTGTGAGGCCGTGGTATCATTCCGGTCAAGCCGGCCCATACGTGCCGAAGCATGGCTCTCCCACGAATATGATCGATGTAGCTTTTATTTTTTTATCTTTATTTAAACTTTGGATTTAATCGTGTACTATTTATAAGGTATCGTACTTTCTAGCTCTTTAAATAATACCTTTAATTAATTACTAATGTAGTTATCGTACGTTATAAATATTCCTACGATTAAGTCCCGCAATAATTTTTATCTCATAGCTGCTTGAAAGAACAAAGATGCTGACAATCTGAATTGCTGACAACTCATCTAAATCGAATCGCTTCTGAAAATCGGTTTGTTTATTTCACCTGTAAAGTTCTCAGTAATAACGGCTTAAGACAGATACAAAGTAGGTGTGAAGCTTTCTATTTAAATTCTGCATATTATTAACTAACTAATAAACAATACAACGGCCTTCCAAAGACAACCAGAATGGCAACTATTCACAAATAACAGTACCTAGACCATGCTGTTGTTATTAGCATTATAACTATCTGCAACTCCAAATATGGAGGCGGACCAACTAGCCTAATCGACTGGTTACAGAGGCCATTGTAAAACGCAATATACGGTACAAGTAGAGTTACCAACTATTAAGACTTTATTAGGATAGTCTACATTCGGAAAACTGAGCAATAGAGTCGTGTTGTAAGTATATAACTACATAATATCCGTGGCTGGCGTAATATGTTGACATGTCTAAAATTGCTATTTGTCAAGGTGGTAATTTTTAAGTTTAGCGGTTATATGTATATGTTGAGATTTCAAATAGTTGATATGAGAAAATATCAATGTTCATTCACAAAATCATGTAAATCATTAATTTCACATGAGGTTTTGTCAAGTTAGACATGTTAAAATGCGAGATGTCAACATATTTCTAAAGTCGATTACACCAAAATGTATGTATATTTGAAACTATTTTTTTTATATATAAATTCCTAATGGGTAGAAAGTATTACGCCAATAAAAAAAAAACCTGGAAGTTGACATGTTAATGTGTTCACGCCAGCCACGGATATAATGTCTGGGTCGTAATAGTGATACTTCTTTTATCTTCAGGCTAGTTTGATAGCCTGAAGTAACGGAGCTGAAATAGCACAAATTAACGGAAAGTAGGTATACCGAATCTTTTTCGGTTTAAAGAGCAATAGATTTGCTGTTTCTTTTGTCCTATCTTCAAATCCTGTTCTGCTACTGAAAAATTCTTAACCCAAAAACCCATTGGCAAGTTTCTGTATTCACAACACAGTTACAACTGAAGGGCCACAAAGAAGCAGAAACACCTAAAACACTCTTTAATAAACTAAAAAGTTACTGATAGTAGTAAAGTCCTCGATTGCATCAGTGAAATAAAGGGTTTTATATTCAAGTGATTACGAATCGTTGACTGGCCTGTTGACCTAGTGGTTAGTGACCCTGACTGCTATGCCATAGGTCGTGGGTTCGATTCCCACCCGAGTCTAGGTGTTCTTTGTGTCATTCCCCTGCGACACAGGAGTAATTCCTAATGCGGGAGTTGTCTTTATCAAAAAAAAAATCCCAAATAAATAAAACTGGAAAATTTCATCATGCCATCATCAGCCTTTTATCGTCGACTGCTGGACATACTCGTAGTCCCCTCTAATGTACGCCACTGAGCTCGATCGTCATCTATCCTCATCCATTTTTCCCCGCCGGTTTGCGCAGATCATTCCACCTGACCGCAGGGTGTCCTACACTACGTTTATCAGTTCTGCGGGCAATGTGGCCAGTCCAATGTCTGTTAATGTAAATGTTCTCCCGTAATATCAAGATATTTTTTTTTACAACGACGTGGTCATCCTACAATCGAGGTAGTTCAATGCTAGAGTGAAATTATCCATAGAAATTTATTGTAACCAAAACGGTCTGTAAAAGTAAGGTATCGTTACGGTGTATTCCTTACCGGGATTAGCAGATATCAAATCAATAATTAATGAATTTAAGTAGTCGTAAAGGCTATTGAGCTAAATATAGCTGAATAGCCTTTTTAGAATGTGTTCCCTTTGAGTCGCAGGAGAGGCTTAATGACTAGTAAATTGATTCATGAATAATTCAAGTATTTCTCCAGTGAAGAGACTATAAAAAATACGGTACCTAGACTTTTACACCACACTGAAGCCAGGGTTACTTTATGGGTCTACAAAAAGACAGAGTCTGTAATAGACTCGCCTGGAAGGGAACACCGTGTTGTTTTAGTCAGTTTTTTTTCAATAAAACATTATTTCTGGTAGGGTGACGACCCATGGAGGATACTAAGATTCCTCCAAAAACTTAAAATACTAGAACATTTCTGGGCCTTCCGTATCATTTAAATACATATACTTTTTTTGTTCGTGTGTGAAATCTAAATCTTGCACAAGAATGCCTTTCATTTAATTTGGGGAACTATAGTAAAGGTCTCTTCATCATCAGGCACTTCATTACATCATTACAGTCACCATTTATTTCATGGGCCCTCCTCGGTTTAACATAGACAAATGGCAATAAGCGCCCGCCTTTATCCAACAGTCTGCGCAATTATATGGGAACGGTCCTCACATTCATGGTGGTATCATAATACAGCTAAAGAAACATTCTCCAATTCTCAGTAAAACCAAGGAGACAGCGGCAGTTTTAGTAATTATGTCATATAATAGTAAGCAAACTACAGTTGATATAACTCTCTGTACACGTCACAAAATGGAAAGCTTTAGCAATCTTGTCAACTTTGTCGATCAATTTCAGATCAAAACGCAAGATAAATGTAGTAAACAAATAAATAAACACAGATTGTACATATTTCTACAAAATTATCTACAGATATAAATCATATCAAATGTTGCAGCGTGTTTCTGATTCAGCACCAACTGTACTGGGAACCAATCAGATTCCTATCAGAGAGTCAGCTATCATAGCAAATATATACGACCAAAATCACTAGACCTTCCACCCCCTGAAGTAGCAAAACTATTTTATTAGAAATCGAGGTTTCACTATCGCTACTCGCGGGTCTAACTTAACTGGGTACGTTAACTGATTTCCTGTCAAGTATAATCAAGTTATTTGTGTCGCCATGGTCGTTTGCGACAAGGCCCTTAACGGCTATTCCCGATTTGGTCATAACCAAATACCGTTTGTTTAGATAAAACTATTTATAGGAATGTAAGAGATAGCCATAAGTGAAACCTATAATTAGTTCTTATTTGATTTATGGAGATGTTTGACGCTAATTATAAATGATTTATGACTGTGTGTTTATATTATTTAATATATTACCTACGCGATACAACACACCTTGTTCTGAACAGCCTTAGTTTATTTTATTGTAATAGTATTTTATAATATTGAGTATGAACACTAATACTGCCAAATGCCTACTCTTCATATCATCATTATTATCATCATATAGACTCAAACTGTCGAATAAAGAATTGAATTAATAATTATTTTCAAGGAGATGTGGTGACCCTATTCTACGCACTAGTAGAAAAAACCCGCTTCTGCTGTCACTGTGGTCTCAAATGCTATGACCAAAAGCTTTATTGGAGGATAGAAAGAAAAATAAAAGTAAAATCAATTTATAGTGAATATTGACTGTACCAATATCTCACAGCTAATAAATCTAAACGTAGAAGGAAATGTTCTTTGTAACGTGTAAACGCAAACATAATCAAGAGTTGGCGGAACAAGCACACAGCAGGTTTGGCATGGCACGTGCCTCATCACTGGTGTACCTTTGGTATCCTCACCATCGTGGAATTCTGGCGGTTATTATACCCACTAGCAGGACCTCAGAACTACGTTAGACGCACTGGTTAACACCCAGTCTCCTTTAAGACGGGACTTTACTCTATCTATGTGCAGAAGACAAGTATTTGATGTACAGCTTTCTTGCTAAAGCGGTATTTAAATTTGTACTGTTGTACTTTTCTAGACAGAGCCGAAGAGATACAAAAAAATGTCACATGAACATGTCACAACATGAAACAAACAAATACGAACGTACTTGTTTGTTTCACGTACGAAATTTTCACTTAAAGTAACACAACATTATCATGTATTGTCTTTACTCACTTGAATGGACTACGTTTAAGAATCTAAATTGAGATATTATCTATCTATATATATATAAAAATGAATCCCTATTTCCCTTGCTCACGGCATCACGCATTATAAATTGAACGCGTGAACGGCTGAACCGATTTCGCTAATTCTTTTTTTTGTGTTTGTTATTGTCAGGAGAAAGGCCTTATGAAAGAAAAAATTAAGAAAGTTGCGCGGTAAATTAGAAAAATTAAGAAAACTTAATGAAGGACTTACGCTGGTGAAACCGCGGGGCGCAGTCAATTCAATTGCAATCAAAAATGCATGTCAATTCACAGCTTCTGTCTTTCTTTATCTTACTTTTTATCATACCTATGTTCTTGTGTGACATTTAATAAATAACAACAATGTACTTGTTTGATTTATAAAGTCATATTTAATAACTATGCAGTCTATACATTAGAGTTAATAACATACTGCGCGTGAGAATTCAGTTGACGTGATCGATGACGGTCCGGTCTTGACACATTGAGCTGCACCACGATGACACATCATTCAATCGCTTCGTTATAAACCACCATATTTGTCATAGTCCAGAAGTAATAAAACATCAAGACAAGACAATCCCTCTAAGATTTATACACAATCTATTTATACGCTAACTAGCGAGTTTGTTATTGTGAATCAAAGTCATTGTGGTGATGCCATATATGGCGAATACACCCACTGCCATCTAGCGGACATCTCACTAAATCAATGTCTTATTTTTTGACGGAGGATTTTTCTTACAAGTGACGGGAACATTACTGTACTTCACCCTATCATAATTACTTGCAGTTTCAATTAATAGGTACGTACTAAATTTTCAATGATTGAAAACTATAGCAAGGTATGAAGCAGCGTATCATGACTCTTGATCTTGCTCTTATGTTTGACTTGCCTAACGTCTGACCCAAGTTACCAGCCATATATCTAAAGAAAACAAAATTGGCAAATGGACAAGAAACAGTTTAATTTTTTTTAAGTGAAAGCTTCTTTAGCGGCGTTGTGTACTTTTTGGGATGGGTAAAAAATGTTTAACTCGCATCAGGACACGTGATCTGATCGAAAATGTGTAAGACGGAGCCGAATTTCTTATATTTAAAAAAATATAACATTCGAAATTCAAATATTTATGAGCGGCCAGGAGCGCAGAACTTCCAGTGTACCCTATGTATACATTTAGATATGTTATTACCTACTTTTTATTTTAACCTAATTATATATATACAGATGTGTGTGTGTGTATGTATATGCAAATACATTGTGAAGTTATGTTTTCACTTTTGACGTGCAGTCCTACGACTGACTGTTTTTTTTTTGTACACCACACAAATACTGACCAAACCAAGGGACACATACAAACATCTGTAATCTAAACGGCTAAAATTAATCTGCTCATCAAAACATCCTTCACTTTGAGACATTCAAAGTGCAAAAATAAAAGACGTCGCTAGTATTCTATATACTTACATATAAAAAAAAGATAATATATTGCATCGTTTCCATAAAACTTTGTTATGCGTCATATAAAAGATCTGAAGCGATAAAATCATGGTTCATCGTTAAAATATTAATGACCTCGATGCGCGAACAATCTTGCGATTCATGCTGCATCAGAAATCGATTCAGCCCTTTTAAGATGCAGCGAAGGTTAATCGGTAAACATTTGTAAGCCTCACGGTTTTGGTTGCGGGAATGAATTTACATTTGTCTTAGGCTTTAATTGAGTTAATCTAAACTTAAAGACAAAATAGTTTTTACATGGGATTATTACAAAGACCACTAAGAACTTCAAATATTTGTCTATTTGTCTGCCTTTCCTTTTTCTCATCCATGTAACTTGAAAATATTTTAAAGAATTTCACAATCAAAATCATTAATTCCAATTAAACCAATAACACTTAAACTTCTCGTGACCAGAGAGCCTTTTTCTTGCACAGAGAATTAGCATTGCAATTCAACGTGGCAATGCTGCCAGCCTTCTGGGGACATTGCCAGTAGGCGACGATGCGGAGGAATTTTATATGATGCATGCATGTAAATATATATGTTATTATTATTTATTTTTTAATTAGTTTTAATGTAAGTTGTATATTGAATATAATACCCCATTGTAAATTCTAAAAATTCTAATATATTTCAATAAGTAAAAAACCAATTTTTATTTTAGAATTGTCAGGAATAGCAGTTAGTCAGAATCAGTCAGTCGTGAAGATGCCTTTTCCAATTCGTATTTTCTTGGCTATTCTTCTTCATAAGAATGGAGAAGTACATTTGATGTGATAGTGTATTATGTATTGAGACTGTAAAACTGTGATTGTAGGAAATGTAAAACTGTACTTAAGGACGCTTTAAACAAAATTTAGCTTTTTTGTTTTTATTTAGATATGGTCTATATCTAAATAAAAACAAAAAGCTAAATTTTGTGGTGATTAGGTCACCAACTCTGAAAGGTACTGGCCATCACTTTTGGCCACTTCCATCACTTGAAGAAAGCAAACCAAAGAAAAAATTTGGCGCTTTTTTGATCGGATCATTTGAATTGTTTTCAATTAATAAGTGAAACTGAATAGATACGGATTCCTAGAATTTGACAACCATAGTTTTATTTAAAATGAGAATTATTGTCAAAGTAAAAAATGTCTTAGTTATATTAAAATACAGCAGATGGTAAGTTAATACAGGTAATTTATAATAAAGCATTTATTGCAAACGGTAAAATATCCAATTCAAGTAAACAAGCTTGTTAAGATCTAGAGAACATAATTTACAAATGACACAGCTGGTTATTAAATTATTCATTAGGTATGCATAGCAATCAGAGAAACAAAGCACTATTTATATATAAATATGTGCCTAAAATGAACGATTTATTTGTTCAGCATGATTTCGTCATCGCACTACTAAAATAATTTAAGTTGCAACACCTAAGCAAAGTTATTATCAAAATATTTTATGACTATATTGATCCAATATTCTAAACGCCGCAATATTTCACTAATAGATAAACCTAAGTTATTATATCGTTGGTTATAATACCATAAATAATAGTATTGGTCTCAACTATATATCCTGAGGTACCTACTTGTAATTAACGTATTGGGAACAACATTATTCACGATTTAATTTTTGACAGTTATTTAAATGATATCCAAAAAGTTGACAACAGTCGTTTAGTAATCTATTCAAAATATTTTTTGGATGAGGTAGAAGAAATTGGGAAGGTTTTAAAAGTGGCCTGATTCTTATTTACAGAGAGCTGGAACCGGAGTTTTCAATGTGAGATTGATACCACTTGTGTTGCAAACTTTTGCAACCGCATATCATCAAGTGAGTAGTGAGCTATATGTGCCTACTTTACTAACTTAGTTGTAAGAAAATAACGTTTTTAAAAAAAATGTTACTAATTTCAATAAACCAAAATCTGGTCACTACAAACTTTCATTACATTTTTTTTCAAAGTTACAATTTTACTTACAAAAGAGAAATTATCGTGTTCGATCAACATGGTAAAGAATTATCGCTGAATATTCTTAAAAAAGGTCCGACGATTTGAGTAAAACCTCCATTTTAGAGTCTTTTAAAATCTATATTACAAAAGATTAAAACGTCGCAATTATAAATAAAAAATGAGGTCCAATAACCGTGCCTTGAATTAATCCAGTCGGGTTAAGTTTCCAATACAAAACAACAAGATGCTTGCGTCTTAGTGTCATTGTTTATTGAACATAATACACGTGCCGATTTATGTTACATTGAATGAGCTACAAGGTTCAAAATGAAACATTGTGTGCCGCCCGCTCAACTGTGTCAAAGGCTTCTGTTAGATTTATCGTTTTATGGCGTGAGACAATGAATTACAGAGTAGGTAATTGTTTTTCATTAATTAGTTTGGCGTGACTAAACTAGATTCTGCGGAATTCTGTTGCTGTTTCTAAAAACTCGATCGGGCAGACAACTGCAGGTTAATAATTACGCCTCTGTTGTTGTAATAGAAATATTGATGATTTTCCTCCTTACTTAATATACACATCGATCTGAAGTTATTGTAATTACTATAAATATAACCATATATATAATTATTCCACTTACCTGTTAGTCCACAACTCTTTTATTAGCACTACCGATATTTCCACTGGATTTTTTATTCAAAATTATGGCTGTCATTGTATGACAGCCATCATTTTGAAAGCAAACAATGTACCACAACATGCACAGAAAAAAATATAATAACGTACCTGATGGTAAGGGGTTACCAGTTCCTATAAGTAGTTATATGCAGTATAAGCTGTGTCACTTGTACTTATAAACCTACCCTCTTCTTAAAGTGATCTTTCGAGCCTATTCAGTATTAGAGAAACGTTGGGCGTAGGTACTTGTTCTCGGGGACTTCCTTCCTAGGCTATACCCAAGCCCCTTGTGACGGAACACCGTGTGGTTTTAGTTGGTTCGACTCCGACATACCACTTCACCAGTAGCCCCGGTAGTGTGATGACCCATGGGGGTTTCCACAAGATAAGGAAAAAAAAAGTGTGGGTGTGTGCAATTCACACACGGCAGAAGTGAAACTTCAGAAAAGTAGCCCACGGGAGAATGAGAAATAAAAAAATATAAAAACAACACAAATAATTTACTAATGTTAATAAATTTAATTTTACATAATTTATATGAAAGTTATTGGTCAAATTTACAGAGATGTGTTAAATAATTAACATAAATTAATTAACCAACGAATTTTTAATACGCAAATGCACAAAAATTACACCACGTTGACATTGAAATATTTTCTGAAGGTTTGGTAGTACGCGTATTTATTAATAAATTGTTTATTGTCCTGTGGAAATTATGTATCAAACGCTGGTCGACTGTATCTCAGTCTGACTAGCAGTGGTCAGCCTATGACCGCGGCCAGTGTATCCTGGTTGAAATTATTTGGCTGTAGGTACATGCCCAAATCATCGGGTCAATGGAACCCGTCCCTTCAAAAACGTGTCGAAATTTATAAGAACATGTACGTACTGATGAATATTTTGACTGTACTGGACCAGTCCGAACCCAGAATTCTTTATACGTAACGGTCTAATTGCCTTTACACGTACCAAATTAGAATCAATTATTCACCTAGCGCTCTGCAATTTCAATTATGCAAAGCGTACTTGTTCATGCAATAATGTAGGTTCTACCTAAGTTTACCAAGTGTATTATATATTAATAACACTTCTAAACATGACTACGTGTTATGACTGCATAAAATAAAATACAGACAATGATCGTTTATAATTAAATACAAACAGGAATAATAGGAAAAATGTGTGTCGTTTTATCTATAAAATACATTCTCTATTAAGTAGGTACCTAATGTTAAATGGTGACGTCAATAAATATAGTAAAAACAAGGTTTATTTCAATGGCGTGTCATGTACATATGTATAACACTAATTAACTTTAAAATATGTAAGTGATCGAGCACGCAATAATAGCAATTTATAGATATTATGAGTAAACAGTTTATTTAATACTAGCTGCGCCCCGCGGTTTCACTCGCGTAAGTCCCGATCCTGTCTGAATGTCCGGATAAAAAGTAGTCTATGTGTTAATCCAGGTCTCCAGCTATCTACATACCAAGTTTCATCTCAATCTGTTCAGTAGTTTTGGCGTGAAAGAGTAACAAACATCCATACATTCTCACAAACTTTCACGTTTATAATATTAGTAGGATAGTAGGATTACAATGACAGCCATAATCTTGAAAGCAAACAATGCACCAATCAGAAAAAAAATATCGCAAGCGGCTCAGTAGTTTTGGCGTGAAAGAGTAACAAACATCCATACATCCTCACAAACCTTCACGTTTACATTATTAGTAAGATAAATGTATTTTTTTTGCATATTTAAATGTGATACTGTATTTTTTTGCAGATCTCGCGGTATTTCAATGGGGGTACGACGATGGAACGAATAAGTGGGACCGACTAAATAACTACACAGTACATCTCCGATGTCAGACAACGTTGGGAGAGCCGCGAGGCCGAGAGAGGAGCAGCTTGGCAGCTATTTCGTAGTAGTAACTTTGATCAGTAGGAGCAGAAGCCTGCTCTCCCCTCCACATTCTTTAGACTTGAAGATATCATTACTATTATGAGTGCCTAGTGCTACCTCGACCATTTCTAATCTTTTCTAGAGCACTCATGCTTTATAGATCACTGCTCAGACTTATGGCTTCGAGTAACCTCCAGAACTTATCAGCAGTGATTGTTTGTATTTCCTGCGGTTACATGATGTGCAACCCTAGGTTAATACTTCGGTACCGCATTAGTGGGCCACAAAAGCATAGAATATATATAATAGATTCTTCTGCCTCTAGACAGAATCTGCATATTGTGTTATCGCCCAATTTTAGGCTGAACAACTTGAAGAGATACCGTCTTCTCCTTTTCTGGTCAGGGTTGCAATTTGGTCAGGAGGTTTGTGAAGGGAATTTACACTCAATGGGGTAATTTGAAGTTTCGTGGCTAAGTGGTAACCGAGTAGGTTAGCACATTACAAGGTTAAATAAGCCAGGTAAGTCTTAGGATGGGTGACCATTCTCAACACATTGAGACCCCTCCGTGTCTCGGAGAGCACGTTAAGCCGTCGGTCTTGGATGCCATACGAACATCTGTGGCATTCGTTACGGGTAGTTGGAGACCTAAAAAGTCCGACAAACTGATCTAAAATACAAAACTTCGAAATTTCCTAGTAGGGTTTTGGAGGTCTGATGGCAGTTGCTTCACGTAAAGTATCGAAGTTCGGCTGATCCTGGTTAGACTAAAAGCCGACCCCAACTTAGTTGGGAAAAGGCACGGAGGATGATGGGGTAATTTGAGGTTGTCTTCCTGGCTACCCTAAAGAGTGACCATTTACACCCGTAGCTGGTCAGAATACGGTTTAACATTCTTAACGCAAGTAATACCGTATAACATAGCTGGTTAATTACATTATCCGGGCTAAAATCCCATTTATTAGGGATTGTGATTTAGGGATGTATTATTTAATTGCAAAACCTGTGGCAAACGTTAACTAACTGTAATTGTGAACCATTCGTTGTCTTTATAACATGATCTCGTAAACAATGGATGAGAAAATGTTTTTACATCTATTAATCATTTACGTAATGGCTATGTAAGGCTTAGACATAAATAGTGGAAAAAAAAAATTATTACTCTCGTGTGTTCTTGTGTATCTCGCGGTTTGTTTTATGAACAATTCGTGACGAGAGAAGAGATAATGCTTATGCTTTTTTACCACCTCAGCTGTATAAATCTATTTCATATTCATTTTATTTCAATAAGTCTAACTGCAAATTTTATATATTACAAATGTGAAGCTCAATGTTTTTTCATTATCGTCAAAATTTCAAACGTTTGATAAGTGCTTGATAATTTTGTCTTTGTTTTTACTACGTGATAAAAACATCCTTAGAGCTCATTAACACTTGAAATTAGAACTTTTTCTTTACGACAGTAATTTAAGATTTATAAAACAATAAAAATTGTCCAAGATATTGGAGTCTAGAGATTTAACTAAATAAGTATTATTAGAAGACAGAGATAAGAATTAAGTACAAGCCACAAACACGTTGTATTCATTTATGTTATAAGAATCGCTACTAATGACCCTCTAATTGACATAAGTAAAGTCTTTATTACCTACACTTCTGAATAGCATAGTTCAAATTTTTTCCACTAGATGTCAGTAGCAAAAAATAAACCTTGCGGCAAAATAGGGAAACTCTGACAAGCAACGGGTTCTTATAAGAGTCCATTGTGAACTTACCGCGTTTTCGATAGATGGCGCTCGCAGATTTCAGTAACGAGAAAGTCTGCAACAAGTTAAAAAATAACTGGTTATTTCTTATTAGAAAAGCAAAAAAAAAATGGTATTGTATTTATTTATTAGATATAACACTAATTAATGTAAGACTGTGCTTCAAAATATATTTTTTGACAATATTATCAGTCTCAACATTCAATAATTTACTGACATATATACCTACATATAAGTCTGTGACTTGAATAATATCGGTATGTCTTTGTTATAAAGAAAAAGTATTTAGGCATATGTTATCAAACAAATCACTATCTAATTACAAATACACTACTTAAAATATAAACATGATACCTAAGCAAAGCGAAAAATGAAAAAAAAAGTGTTTTTTAGTTTCAACGAAGCTTTAAAGATTTTATTTTATTTCATTTTAATTGTTCGTAGCGTAACTGTTCTAGCATTTGCGGTAAAGAACGAGAGATTCCCTAATGCCGCGTTCCAATAAACAAAAAACGATTCGTTTTGCTTACGGACGGTAAAATTTCGTTGAATTTTCAATGAAAATGTTACTGTCCGTTATCAAAACGAATCGTTTCTTGTTTATTGGAAAGCGGCATAAAAGAATAGTCTTACAAATGCTTGTTATGACAGCAATAACTCAAAAC
Organism: Euplagia quadripunctaria; assembly: GCA_963859945.1. Classification (NCBI taxonomy): domain Eukaryota; kingdom Metazoa; phylum Arthropoda; class Insecta; order Lepidoptera; family Erebidae; genus Euplagia; species Euplagia quadripunctaria. The sequence continues at coordinate 4,662,199 of OY982574.1, read as the reverse complement.
TATCAGGCAATCCAAATGACTAATAATACTACTAATATTTTAAACGTGAAAGTTTGTGAATATGTATGGATGTTTGTATCTTTCGTTATTGCATCTTTCGCCACAAAACTACTGAACCAATTGCGATGAAACTTGGTATGTAGATAGCAGGTTACCTTTATTAAAACATAGGCTATTTTTTATCCCGATATTCCCACTGTATCGGGACTTACGAGTGTGAAACCGCGGCGTACATTTAGTATTGCAATAAACGCGTGGCTATAGCTTTCTTTGGCCCAGATCTAAATGAGACAGAAACTAGTCACTTGTGTTTACTTTGCGCACCTTACCATACCTACCTATAGGTAATTAAGTACGACTACTGATTTCGAGAATTTGCCCCATACCTACTCTCAGCATTCCCATGAGTTTTTGTAGTTTGAATAGACCCCGTAGAAGGAGGAAGCGGTTTTTTCTGTGTAAACATAAAGTTCAAGTATTTTAATTAAGTATCCAATACATTCTAAGTTTATGTGGAATCTATTACAACAGGAAATTTATACACATAGTTAAGCAAGTAATATAATAAACATGGAAATACATATCTAAAAATAAAATTGCAAATAACGGTTTTATGAAAATATGTCGTCCGGAACCAAACTCGTAGCCGCACGAGCGTCTATTCTATTTTCTAATAAAATAGAATAAAAAATCTTATAAGAAACAGACAGCTGTTACCCTAACTATCGGGGGTTGTGTCCCCACTATGAAAAAATCGATGGGCGTCACTCTAGGGTGGCAACCCCCGGTCATTCATCGCGTACGCATCACGCGATGCAATTTTAAATTATGGGGTGGCCGAGTAAAATGTGTTTTAGGTACGTTTTTTTTCTATAAAAGTTTTTTTTGTAATTTTTTGGTTTTTCCTGTGTGCCAGTTATTTTTTTTATCGGAAAGTGTATTTTTTAATTTCGGTGGTTTGCGGTTGTGTTAACAAGGTAATTTAGACTTAATTATTTTTTGTTCCAATTTGGAATTTTTGTTAATTTGCTGTAGGGTGTATTAGTGTATGTTGGATATGTTATTTTCTTTTTATGGTAACATAAGTGACTAGATGCTTACACGGAAAGTAGTTAAGACTTATTTTTTTGGCGTCGACTTATTGGCATCGTTTTAAGCGTCATTCAAACCAAATTAATAAAATAAATACGAAACAGTTCTGTTTGTTTGTTACGCTATCACGCATTAACTACTGAATCGATTATCATGAAACTTTGCACACGCTTTATCAGAGTTACAGAAGAGGACATCATGAATGAAATGTTTCTCAGGGATAAACAAAAATAACTTTCAAGCGAAAAAATCCGCGGTCTTAAGCTAGTTTAAATAAAAACCGGTTAAACACAGGTTAACATTTCCTTTTCGCAAATCGGCAATAATTTTGCATGAATAGTGCGTTTTATCGGGCACTATTTAGAGTCATCTATTTTACTCCTAACGTTGACTGAGGTCGTAAAATGACGGTAATTGTCTAAATATAGATATTTTAAGGATTAGAAAGATTTGTAAATATTATCAGGTAAACAAGCTTTACATTTAATATAGCAACGCTAACGCAGTTTGTGACGTAATCAATCAATTTGTCGGATAAACCGCTCTAATGACAGATTAGGGGAGTATATTGCCGGAATCTTGTTAGCAACTAGATTGAACCGGTGATTGACGTCACATATTTATTGGTATAGCCACAGAGTATCTATTAGTGCCGTGGAAGAAAGGAAGGTCCTTTGATCTTGAAGAAAGTTCCTACTTTAAATAACTAAACATGGTTAAGTTAAGCATAGAAATATGAAAATGCATCGTCGAGAACGGAAATATAATTAATCGTCGGTGATTTCTCTAAAATAAACATCAGGGAAATAAATAATCCTTTAAAATAAAACCGACTGGAAAAAAAGAACTATTCCATAAAAGACTTATATGGTTTTCTCATGAATGCCATTGTCAGAACTGGACCAAACTGAAATGGGACCACACGGGAAGCACCAGCTTTCAAATAAAAAATAATCATAAAATTCCGTTCACCCAGTCGAAAGTTCTGAGGTAACAAACATAAAAAAAATATAGTCGAATTGAGAACGTTCTCCTTTTTTGAAGTCGGTAAAAAAATATGTACATTTTAAAATCTTTAACTTTAAACCTTCCACCACAACCACAAATGGTCATAACTTGCAAACGGATAGGATTAAAAAAAAAAATATTATTGTAACTGCATGCTAGAGTCATGTCCTTTCAGTGATTTAAGTAAGTGTTCCTTTTTCAAATACCTAGGGTGTATTTGAAAAAGAAACACTTACCTACTTAAATCACTGAAAGGATCGTAAGGTATACGTACAAGCTGCTCACGTCACATCGGGCACTCGCGTGTGGCACTGCTAAGTCAGCTAACTTTAGGCGGCTATTCGGGGTACTTATTTTTATTATACACTGGTAAGTGTGATGAGTCTGAATAACGTCTCATGGTATTATGTAATATTGCTTTATGTTACATCACTAGTCATTCCACTGCCGTTCAGTGTCGATCTCACGCAGAATATTGAAGCATAATAAATATTTATACTTTTGTATATACTTATTATTTTATAGGTGATTCTATGCATTCGTAATTTTATCGGGCACATTTTTACAACATTATTCTAGTCAGGGATAACTATGTACTGACTTAGTTACATACGAGTACATGTGCAGCTACTTTTGAATTTTTTATTATTATATGTATAATCTGTTAAATTATTTTTAGGGTTCCGTTCCTCAAAATCAAAACAAGAACCTTTATAGGACCACTTCGTTGTCTGTCTGTTAAGACCCTTTTTCTCAGGAACGCGTGAATGTGTCAAGTTGAATTTAACAAGAAATACTTATGTTTGCAGACCCTTAAAACTGTAAAAAGATCAAGCTTCTAAGTCACCGCAATCCAAAGATTAGGCGAATGAAGAAGAACGGCCATTTAGGACTTGTAATAATGAAAACCTGTAGGGCACTTCCCATTGACCTAAAATCATAAAATTTGGCAAAAAGCAAGATCTCACAGCACAAGTAAAGGAAAAAATCCGAAAGTGGTTAATTGGTTGTTACTTACAAAAAAATCGCATTTCTAACCTACATTTTGCGATTAGAAAATTTACTAAGACGTATTTTAATGTATTTGGGCGAGTATTTTTAGAACGGCAAAATTAAGTTCGTTTTTTTATAAAAACGGGCAAAATCTTCGAAAATCGGTTCCTGATACATATGTGCAAACTATCTACAAGTATGTACGGAACTCTCGGTGGGTGAGTTAGACTCACACTTGCCTGGTCTTATTTTTTTACAGCAGAATATGACGTACAAATGCACAGCGTTCCTTCATGTGCTATTTCAACTTGATTTTAAAATTGTAGCTTGTTATTTTTAACCAACTTCAAAAAAGGTTGTTCTGTGTTCCATCCATTTGTAGGTCTGTAATTTCCATAAAAAATAATGGAGTTATTGAAGTGAAAACTTCTTTAGCGGCGTTGTGCACTTTTTGGGATGGGTAAAAAATGTTAAACTCGCGTCAGGACACGTAACCTGATCGAAAATTCAAATTTTTTTGGTTGTTTCACTAATGTATTTTACATATTTCCAGCAAGGTTTTAGTATAATAAGTAGTACTAATCTAGTACTATTTTTTTTCACAATCAATGTTGTTGAGGTCGGTTTCTTTTTTGTTTATCTTTAATCCGGGAACTAAGGCACATGAGTACACGGCCTTCCTGTGCGATTTGAACTTAATTTCGGTATATTGAATATTTGGTACTGTTTCATAACTGTACCTACTGATTGACGGGGTGGGGGCAGTATAAACAAATACGTAGACATAGAGGAGGTGAGGGTCTACAGACCCTAGTAGGTACACTTACTGATTCTGAGATCCGAAAGCGTAGGTATACTTACCACATTTTTCAGTGTCCAATAGTGCCTGCTTGCCGAAGAAAAAAGTGGCACAGGTACAAACTTTACAGCACAGTTAATATTTTATAGGAACAGTTAAAATTAAGCAATCGTAATCAACCTGTTCTATAATTTCATAACACAGGTACACCTCAAAATCAAAAATAAAACAATAACTATCTATTCTATAAAAACAAACTAAACTGAAAAACCCTGTAGGTATTAATGGGTATTCTTTTTCGAGAACCACAAGTGGTTAAATTATGGTAATGAAGTTAAATAACAGGAAAATAAATATAATAAATATTGTAGGTACTACCAAAATGTTTAAAACATTTATAAGGAAACAGTACTAGGTATTTGCTCACGGGTTCTCTGGATCAAAGTCAATAAACAGTTTAATTAAATGAACACAATCAATATGAATGATTTCATTTAAAATGTTACACGTGTCGAATCTTAGTAAAACTAACCGATTTTCTCTAACCGATAAAGTTAACCCTGTGAATTCGGTAGGTTACAGTGTATTCGGTGTCAAATTAATATTAATTTACTAGCAACCCGTCCCGGCTTTGCACGGCTACAAATTATATACCAAAACATTCATCACTCTGTCTATTAGTGAAAACCGCATGAAAATTCGTTAAGTAGTTTTTCAGTTTATTGCGAACAGACAGACAGACGCGGCGGGGGACTTTGTTTTATAATATGTAGTGATGATGTAGTGATACAAATAATTACACATATATTTGATAAAAACTATAGTGGATAAGAAAGAAACTGTTTGTACCTGATGACTATTTTATTTGTATATTCATTCGTTTGTCGGTACGCCAGGACACTCCCTAATTTCGAGTAGGTAATCGCCATTTTATTCAAACTAGAGATCGCGTGGTGGTCGAATTTCAACCATGGTTTATTTCATTGGCCAATATTACTTGACCTGTCATTGTATAGACTTTTGTACCATGACAGGTCAAAATATATACTGGACACTCATAGCTGTATGTACCCGTTTTTGCATTTTTTTTTTAACTTTGTAGCAAATATTGTTCAAAAATTTTAGCATTCGTCACTTCTTCTCTGTATAAACTATAAGTGTGCGAAATTTCATACTCCTCCGTCCGCCCAATTTTCGTAAAAAGCGATCCAAAGTTTTCGCTTCACGTATTAATATATAGATAATAGACCAAGATTCACAAATACGATATTTGTTTGAAAATAGATTATAATATGTTTATTTCCATTGTTTGTGTATTCTCTTTTACAGACACATACCAAATATACTTTGTGTAAAACCTGTAAGGAATTCTACTAAAATTTACGACCTTATTATAATTAACAATCGCTTTCCGTTGTTAGATTGTAAAACAATTTACTAAGAAATATATTTTAGGAACGTTCAGCTCACAATTTATAGACTTTTGTAATAAATTTATTACATCTCTAAGTAAATTAAGTATTTAGTGCAGGAATTTTTAATATATGTTGTCCGTATTTTTAAATCGATATTAATGTCGTCCTATATTAATTGTTTTAACCAGAATTTAAACACTTCATAACAAATTAAAGGAAATTTAATAAATACACAAACCCCAAGTTGTAGAAGCTCCCGTACGCTGTATATCAAAATCGTGGGTGCATATTTCCAAAATTGCATGCGATAGCCAATCGTCCCTTAGCGGAGGGTTAACACAATGGGTGTGGGCAGGGTTATGTTTTGGGGTAAAGCCGGCCAAATGTGGGGTCCGGTCAACCGAGAAATTGGCTTTTTTTCATATGTTTATATTACAATTAGTTTCTTGATTAGTTGTATTATTATACATAGGTACATATATACAGAGTCTGCAAAATATCCTTTTTAAGGACAATAAAAGTGCTCATTTCTCTTTTTAGGGTTCCGTACCTCAAAAGGAAAGAACCCTTGTAGGATCACTTTGTTGTCCGTCCGTCCGTGGGTCTGTCTGTCTATCAAGACCCTTTTTCTCAGGAGCGCGTGGAGGTATCAAGCTAGAATTTATACCAAATACTCAAGTCTACTGTTCCTTAGAGTTGTGAAAAAATCAAAGTTCTAAGCCAACGCAATCAAAAGATACAGCCGTTTATGCCGCAAATTTCCGCAAATTTTCGACACTAGCAAGGGAATCAAAACCTACAGGGTACTTCCCGTGAACTCAGAGTCTTGAAATTTGGTACGAAGCAACGTCTTATAGCACAGATAAAGGAAAAATTGCGAAAACCGTACATTTTTAGTTACATCATATAATAAAAATATTTTATGGAACCCTCGGTGCGCGAGTCCGACTCGCACTTGTCAGGTTTTTTTTAAGTTGCTCGAACAGTCTTACTAGTATTACTAATGCAATAACGGCGAAAGTTTGTGAGGATGGGTGGATGTTTGTTACTCTTTCACGTAAAAATGGCTGGACGGATCTAGATGAAACTTGGTACAGAGATAGATTATAGTCTATAATTGAACATAGGCTACTTTATCCCGGTAAAATGTACGGTTTTCGAGGGATAGATTTAATAAAATTTCCACGCGAACGAAGTCCAGGGTAACAGCTAGATATATATAAGCGAATATTATATGATATTCCATTTAAGCTATACAAACGTGCAGACAGACAAGAGGGGCAGAAGAGGTATAATAGTTTGGTATGGCCTCCCTACTTTGGACTAGCCTATTCTACAGTAATAAAATCCGTATCAAAATTCAAATTTAGTTTTAAAATTGGAATATGAAATGATGTCCTATAATATACAGGAACCTATAATTTATATTAATGTTAAAAATGCGTAAGTTTGACACTGTACGACTGTTTATATGTTTGTTACTCGTTTTACAGTAAAGGCTTAAGTTACCAATAAGTAATGTATCGTATATTGTAATCTATATTTAAACCAGCTACCCGGCTAACTACGCGTTGCTGTGGCTAGATAATTTCCAATAAAAAAACTATCCTATCTCTCAAGTTGCACCAAACTGCACACATTGTGCAAAATTTGATTAAAATTGTTTAATTAGTTTAAAAGTTCATCGCGAACAAACAACGTGACACGAAGTTTTTATATGCAGGATGTTAGAAACACCGTGCCGAATAGTGAAATAGTGTATTTAAATCATCATTTTGAGTCGAAAATCATTGTAATTTTCTGCCGGAAAATTCATTTTTTTTGTAAAAGAAGTTAAAAATGATATCACAATGTGTTAACAAAACATTTTACCGAATAAAAATTAATAAATACCGCACACCCAAAAAATGTAAACAATCAAACAACATTTAAACATTTTATGTAATCAGCTGATCTTGATGGCACCGAACGTTTAAGGTCATTCACCGTACCGCACAAAACCTAGATCTAAACGGAGTTAACTCCTAAATTTCAATTTTTGAATAATGCACACCATCGAATCCCTTATCTCAATACCTACGGACCAATAAACCATATTTAAAAATATCATCACTACTCGGCGCTAGACGCTAAATTCACCAAACACGGGCTTAACTCAAAATTTTAAAATAAATACATTTTTAAACAGTAGGGAAATTACTACAAAAATTCAAAAATTTTCGGCCCCAAAAAATGATAAAAACAAGATTCCTACAATATCTTTCTTCTAGCTGAGTATAAAACTCCAAAACTCCTGCAGTGCACAGGGACACTCTAATTAGTTTTTGGCCTTTTCTGAAAAAGTCCTTTTTTGAATTAATACCTGTTTAGATCTAGGCGATACATGCTCTACTTTCGTTTTAGCTTCAATCACAAAATTGAAAGCCGTAACAAAAAAAAATCTATAAGCCTATAAATCACTCGTACGATCAAAAGCCGTATTGATCGGATTCAAAGCATCGATCCCCAACACTATAGATGCGAAGTCGTTAGAGCATTATTTTGTGGATGGGACATTTGCATAGCAATAGACGATATTTGCATATTGAGTTACCGTACAGTTTTTTGCATAACAAAGCGTAGGATTTGTTTGTTACCTGGTTACACATGTCGGTTACGTAATAATAATAGTTACTTGACAATAGTGTTAGAGATGAAAAAGTTTGACATTTCGTTTTCATTCGCACCACTTTTTAACACGCGTTTATTAGCTACTCTGTCTCTGTCTACACGATTTTTCTTTCACTTTTTTATAATTACATTAACAATAACAGCCATATTTTACTAAACAACGTACATATTTAAACGGAACAAAGCTATAACAAAACCTTTCAAACAACAGAGCAGACCAAACACTCAATTTATTTAAATTATATCAAATTAAAATAATAGATTCAAAAACCGAACAAAAAACTTTCAAAAAAAAAAACGTTCGAAACATCTTACCTCAAAATCACTCGCGTCATGTTGCATTATTGTTAACCCTTAAAAGCGAGAGCAACCGAAGATTCACTTTCACCCAACCTGTGTTACTTAACCGATTCAACAACAAAAAAAACATAAAAACTACATCGGTTCCCGCCACCTGAGATTTCTAACAAAGGGATGTTTAGACCTTTTTTCTTGTCGGCAATTGTCAGTTAACCCTTTCATTGGGGCAGGAAGTCTTCGGGGTCGCTTAGACACCTGCATAGAAAGTAAATCCGTTGGTACAATTTCATATGATTTATTTGGTTTGTTGAACGAAGACAATTATTTGCTATGAAATTGATAGTGGGAATCTGTAATATTAAAAGCACAAGATATGGGAATCATCGACTGTTTATGGATGTTATGATTTTTATTATTATACAATTAAGTTAGAATATTAAGGATAAGGAGGACTTGAATATTTTTAGTCTAACATTTGCAAAACAACTTTTTTGTCATTAAAAATTGACAATAATAATGAGTTCTTCGCCACAGATGGAAACAAAAAAAGAATTAAATTAACAGTGTTCTGTCTGCCATCTAGTCCATTTTATCTATCTTTACTAAGGCCCGTGGTCATAAGAATTAGAAATAAGGATATCGATTTTTACCGATTGCATATGATTTATAAAATTTAACCGGTTATCAATTTCTATCAAATGATGGCGGTAACGTTAGGCGTATGGTCATTTAACAGAAACATTTGATTTTATTGATAACAAGTTAAACCTCAATTCTTAAACATCTTGATATGCTAAATGAAATCAATTCCACGAAAGTAATAATCGGAATATTATTTATTAAGAAAGTTTTAGTTCACACGCATATTAAATAGACCGTCAAACCCTGCATGCAACAATGCTGTGAAATCATTTTTTATTGCAGAGTATTGTCACACAGCACCTGAGTATTTCGCATTGTAATTCTGTGCTACATGATTTATATTTGCATACCGTATTTGTATGAGTTCGTTAGTATCTAAGGGTTAACATTGTGAAGGAATGAAAGTAAGATAGATTGTTCGGTTCATTCTGTTCGATCGCAGTTGGAGGGTTAAGAATTAAGGATAATTTTGTTAGCAATGTTAGGATATTATTCTAATGTTATTGAATAAATTGTATTTTTGTACTTACTGCCCGTGCGATAATTATGTGCATTAATGAATGGCTCTTATACATTAATCCAACAAAATATTCTAAAACAAATATAAAATATTGTTAAGTTAACAAGCACTGCATTCAGCAGACTAACACTTGCGATAATCCCTTTATTATTCACTGGTAACCCGTCCCGGCTTCGCACGGTTAGCAGAGACATCTTCAACAATCATCAACATATTTCAACCAATTTACACAAAACCTTAACAAATTATATACCTGAACGTTCCTCATGAATCGCTCTATCTATTAGTGAAAACCGCATGAAAATCTGTTTAGTAGTTTTTGAGTTTATCGCGAACAGACGGACAGACGCGGCGTGGAACTTTGTTTTATAATATGTAGTGATTATTGTTTATACAACTGTACAATGTCATTCGGGACGATGTAAGAATTCTAACGATGCCCCATACGATAAATCTGTTCAGGCATTTAGGAGTTGTAGTGAAATACAGAAACTAACACTCATCAATACAAATAAATAAAATTGAAGTGTTTGTGTCAAAATAATATTTTTTTTTAAACTCATACAGTTTTTTGCACGATACACAAATTTTTAAAATTTTTGTCTGTCTGTTTGTTCCGGCTATTCTGCGGATTTCCACGGGACTTTCACTGGCAGATAGCTGGTGTTATAAGGGATAACCTAGGCTACTTTTATTTTGGAAAAAGAATTAGGGTTCCGCGAAAAATATATAAGTACAGTCTAAACTAGAAACTAGATAATGTTTTTCTATGGCGCTGGCTAAAGTAACTTTAAGGTAACTTTGTCTTTTTATCAGTAATTTTTTTTATGGTGTAGGGGGCAAACGAGCAGACGGGTCACCTGATGGTAAATGACTACCGCCGCCCATGGGCACCTGTAACTCGAGAGTCACTAGTGCGTTGCCGCTTTAAGGTGGGAGTACGAGTAGAGGGGGAGGGGGGAAGAGTGGGAAAAGGGGACAGAGGGGAGAGGGGAAGGACGGGAATAGGGGAGAGGGAAGGGTTAGAGCCTCCGGTAACCTCAGTCACGCGGCAAAATGCAATGCAAGTATTGCTTCACTGCCGGTTTTCTGTGAGGCTGTGGTATCGAGCGGAGTCGAGCCGGCCCATACGTACCGAAACATGGCTCTCCCACGTAAAAAAAAATCTTAGAACGTTAATGATTAAATATGAAATTACTAATATTAGTTGTGTTATACGATAACCAATTAAGTTGTGGCCCCACAACTTAATTGGTTATCGCATAACCGTTATAATTATGTCCATCTCATTATTAGTAGACAAGACCTTAAATCTTAAAGGAGTCATGATAATATCTTCTTGTAACTCCGTTAAAATTCTCACGTGTTAAAGTCGCCATAAGGCTTATAGAATTTCCACCACTGCAGTTCTTTCTGTCAATAAAAAGCCAACCATCTCGTGACGAGAAGTTATCCAAATATAGATCGTAAGTAGATGTACCCCAAGATCTAAAAATTCTTTTACTATTATGACTCTTATGGTATATATAATCTCATGGCAAGCGGTAACCGTTATTTCGTATTCGGTATGGCAAGGTGCTTCTTTGGTTTGAACGCTTGCGTTCTGAAATTTGTGCTTTTGAAATTATCAACTTTTAATAACAAGTAAAATTGCAAAAAAATAATGGCTCAATTTCTTTCTTCGTTTACAATTGACACTCATCACATCACTATGCAAATGATTGCCATTAGCGAAAACATTTCTTAATAATTAAGCAGCTGTCACATGGAAGTTTTTTGTTTACCAAAAGAAATATGCGTACGCAGTGTGTTAAATTATAAAAATATTTATGTCTGACGGAGTAGTTAAAAGGGAAAATGAACTGTGTCTGTACGTAATTGGTGGTAATATTAATAAGTTTATAGTTAACTCTTCGGTTTTCTGAGGACTAGTGTGGATCGTTTTATCGATAACTACACCTTTATCGATAAAAATGATCCACAATAGAACAGGTAGTCTAAAAAGACATTCAATGTGATTAATTGAATTAAAGGAACACGTTTTTATACATGGCTGGCTTTGATGGTGGCAACTTTTATTCATGTGATACTTAAGCATGCATTAGAAAATACTTCAAAAAATAAGACTACGTATTGTAGATAACATTTCTTACACTAATTAATAACAAACTAAACATGAAAATTATGGGAAGAAACCCAGCCGATTTCTGCTCAGCTAACCAGATTTATGAACAAAAACACCACGCGTGTTGCGTTATATACACCGCTAATAACTTAGGGACACTGGCCCGTTTATTTTTCTAATTTGCCAACCAGGTAGGATAAAAAAAGGCCACATACATGTCAATTAGTTCTCTTTCTTGCTACATTGAACGTACGTTCTTACTACGTTTATATATAAAATATAAAATAATATATATATAGGAGACTTATTCAACGGGCCCTGAAAACTGGGGAAAGGGGGGCGGTTGTTCAAGCGACTCAACGATGACACATGAACTAATAATTTTAAAAATAACAATCTAAGAATTAACCCTTATTTGCACGATACATTGTACGATGCAAATGTGATTATTATTCCATTAATTATTATTCGTAAGATACCTATTGAATAGGCCATAATTATAAATTAGAGATCTCAAGCACCATTAGTTGCATGTGGATTCACCTGTTGATAAAATGTAGATTATTTATTCCGTAATAATTTATTTATTGTACTAAGGGCTAACAAATGTGCGTAACTACCAACCCTACCGTTGTTTTGCGAGCTCAGTGACTCGTTTCTCATTTGTCTCCAGTCGTTCGATTAACAAATCAACAAATCTTGGAAGTACATTATAAACTACTTCTAATTGTCGTAGTGAAATGAAACTTTGTATATATATGTCGTTTGGATGACAATACTATAATTTGGTATCTTGGAGCTGATCTGATGATGTTTCCAGGAGGTGGCTAGTGGAACTCTTCAGGGGCTACTAGTAAGTCCCTCGACTTTGAGCTCATATGATTCGTTTTGACGAGTCCAGCTGATTGGGCTTAGTAGCGATAGCGACTTTTTAATTCGGTTCGCCACTAATGCATGTTTTTTTTAATTGTTTTTAAACTTTCGCGACTCTGATAAATATTAGATGTGTAACTCGGGTCTTAATCGCGATAATATTTAAAAACCTCTTGGTTACCCGACGTTTCGATCGAATTGAACCGATAGTGGTCACGAGTTCACGTACCTTTTAAATATTATCGCGATTAAGTCCAGAGTTACACATGTAATATGTTTTTTTTTCGTTTTATTAAGCTATCATTTATTGTCTTTGATAAGGATGTTAAAGTAATTGTGGAAAAATTGAAATTACGTATTATTTTCGCGTTCTGATGTGTCCCCAACATAGCACAGACGCAATACCAACGACGCAGAACCCGGTAGCGCAAGTGCCTTTATGGTTTGATCACTTCTATTATAAAAATTCTGATCTCAACTAAGACTCCTGTGGCTGACTTCAAACTAAAGTCAATAACGATAATTTCAGTCAGTTCAATTCAGAATTAGTCGTAGCCTGAAACGTAAGTGATGAAATTAAACTGATTTATTTACTTTAAATTGGAAATCGGAAAGTGCATACCGTAACTACAATTATGTATTTCCACGGGAATTAACGTGATCACGAAAAGGTATTACATATCCCGAATCATGAAAATGTGTGGGTGCATGAAGAACCTTTTACCTCACGATCTCGACGACGGGGGGCGTCCACCGCTGAACCAGTCAGCCTGTGACCACGGGCAGTGCAACCTGGTCAGAACGTCAGGCAATTCAGAGGTATGTAATACATTTTCGTGATCGCGTTAATTCCCGTGGAAATACATAATTATATGATGGAATGCGAAAGTTTAAAAGTCCGTAATTACAATAATAAAACTTATGACAAACATGCAAAGGGCGGCCGGATGGGATATTCTCTGTTACCAATTAGGTACTGGTTCCTAGAGCTAAAGGGAGGCTCAGGAAGCCATGGAAGGATTATGTCTCGAAAGACCTGAGCAGCATCGGCAACAAATATCTAAAAGACAAAAGGCAGAGTGAGATGAGGAACAAAAAGAGATTTGTTGAGGAGTTCAAGGCCCAAAAAGACACCAGAAGAAAGCTAAGTTAATGCTCATTTACTAATACTTTTTCATGAGATTAATTAAACATAAATAAAAGTAAATAAATAACTAGTGAATGCCCTCCCTTATGTTCGTACAGTGTGAAAGTATTTTTTTTAGTTTGCAATATTTATAGTGCCCTGGAGGAAAATATATACAGGATGTTACAGAAAGAAGTGGTCATATTTTAGGGTCATGTAGTAGACCCTGCGAATAATGTAAAGCGCTAACAATTTTAGGAAAATTCGTGATTTCTAATACAGAAATCTTACTTTAAAACTTATAAATTGAAAGTAAGTGGGAGAGCCATGCTTCGGCACGTACGGGCCGGCTCGACCGGAATGATACCACGGCCTTGCAAAAACCCGGTAGTTAAGCAAAGCTTACGTTGTGTTTCGCCGAGTTATCGGAGGCCCTAACACTTCCCTCTCCCTCTTTTCCCCGTCTCCCCTTTCCCCCCTTCTTTCTCCCTTCCCCTATTCCCACATTAAAGGCCGGCAACGCACTTGTAACTCTTGAGTTGCAGGTGCCCATGGGCGACGGTAGTCATTTACCATCAGGTGACCCGTCTGCTCGTTTGCCCATAAAAAAAAGGAAAAAAACTTGACAATTGTCCGATAAAGCTAATGTTTAGAATGAGAGAAGGCTGAAATGAATGAAACTATAGATATTTAATACTAAGTATGTTAATGAAAAAAGCGGCGGTAGCGTAATGGCTAAGGAGTCAGACTTGCGATCAAGTTGTTGCGAGTTTGAACCCCACCCAGTGCACTGCTGTCGTGAACCCACTCCTAACACAAGCGTTAAGCTTAGCTGGAGGGGTTAACGAGATTACTAGTAATGTGTGACCCACGTTACTAGTAATCTTTCTAACAAAAAAAAATCCTGATTTTTCTGAAAATGTCAGCATAAAAAAATAAAAACAAAATCACTTACTTAGAAATTCATATATTGTTAAGAAATGTGCACTTACACTAAAAGCATTTTCCGCAATTAAAAAAAAACTTTTTCATTTTTTATCTAAATGAACTATTATTTATCGGCTCCTAAAATTTAACCACAATGTTCTGTTACACTCTGTATATCTAAATAGGTGCACATAACTCTATCTATACTTTGTTGATAATATCGCCTTTAATGTTTCCACGTAAAAGGTCAATCGTGAATGTTATATGATAGGTACATGTATCGTTATCGAATTTATAGGTTGTCATTGCCGCCTGTCAACCTGCAAAGTGACTGACATAGCAAAGATGCATTTTATATAATCTTTATTTTTTATCTGTTGAACGCTTCAAAGAAATTTCTAACAAAGTGGATGAATTGCCGGGTATCAAGAGTCAAACTTACTTCCCTACTACAAGACGTAATAAACTATAGGTAAAATGAGCTAAAATAGTTCTGAAGAAAAATAGGTACCTCATATTAAAGCATACAATTAACAATGCTATACAAATAAAGTTTCCTGTAAATCGGTCTACATTGCAGTTTATGTTCTAACAGTTATGGTCAGGTATTTACACGAAGCGGCACTATGCTGCGCTAAGAACCATTTTGGTTTCACACACTGGTACTTCTAGTACCTTGTTGTTAAGAAGTTTGAGGATTATTATTATTACTTTTGTGTGCTAAAAAATAACATATTTTTGAAGTGAAAACTTCTTTAGCGGCGTTGAGCACTTTTTGGGATGGGTAAAAAATGTTAAACTCGCGTTAGGACAAGTGACCTGATCGAAAATTCGTAAGACGGAGCCGAGTTTCTTATATTTAAAAAAATAGTTTTACGCCATCTGTGGATTCTGCGCGATACTACTGTAATTTGATATCTACTTATATATTATATGGTATAGATCCACTAGAAGGCGCTAATCTAAACATTGAGTTTTGTCAGCTCCTTATGAATTAATCTTTAAAAAATATGTTTTCACTTCTGACGTCACTCTGAGTCCTACGACTGAGAACTTTTTTATTCCTTTCTTTTCTTTCTTTCAATGTTATGAAAAGTATTTTTTGTGTTAGTAATTAGTAAGTACTATACTAATAATTTTTTTTTTTAATTGTTTTTGTTTTCAATGTCCGTGAGCCTTTCTTCTGACATATCATGGTACTAGGGCTACAACTATAAATTGGTTCGAACCGTGGTGATAATGGTTCTATTTTTATCTCTTGTGGCACGGAACCCCAAAAGAAACTTCAAAAGCTGTTGGATTACAAATTGCCGGCCATATTAACACTAGCGGACACGCGATATGAGAAAATTGTCGCATAAACGTGCAACGTGCCACTAATGTCCGCTGTGTAGATTTCTTTTTATAATGATTAATGTACCTAGTTGAGAATTATGCTGTATTATATAGTGCTGGGGACTTCGCCTGGGTAGAACAATAAACTTAAGAAATTGTTGGCCTCCCGTACAAACTGTTATCTCATATTTCATTTTCGCGACAGAAAGTAGCCAAGTCTAAGTGATTCTCTAGGGTCCCTTCTATATCAATACAAATAAATAAAATTGAAGTGTCTGTTTGTAATGTCAACATAATAGTTTATTTATAAGCTCATATAGTTCTGTGCACGATACCTATGCCTAAAAATCAGTTTTTAAATTTTTTGTCTGTCTGTCTTTATGTCTGTTTGTTTCGGATAATCTCCGGCACGGGTGGACCGATTTCCACGGGACTTCCACTGGCAGATAGCTGGTTTTATAAGGAGTAACTTAAGCTACTTTTATTTTGAAAAAAGAATTAGGGTTCCGCGCAAAATATGTAGACGCGAGCGAAGCCGCGCGGGAACTGCTGGTCTTTACTAAAATCATATATCATAAAAATTCGTTAAGTTATTTAAGCGTGAATATATAACAGACAGACAAACAGACGGAGTTGCTTTCGCATAATTATTTATTTAGCGATCTAATCCAATTAACTTGATTAAAAATGACACTGGGTTATGCTATGGTATCAAGACGAATAATTTATTATGGTTATTCGTCCTCCAATACTTGTTTTTGTCTATCATTAATGAGGCGAAAATAGAGTCACGTTTAATTTTTTTGTTACTTTATTAATAGCATCCTAAGTTGGAATAAAATTGATTATTCACTCACCAATATGACAATGTTGCGGCACACATTAATTTTATGTCAAAAGCTAAAAGAGTCCAGTGAAAAAGTAATGCATGTATGAGAATCCCATATTAGGTTGTGTAGTCACATAATTTATACTCTACAAAGTAAAGTTAAATTAAGTTGTTAGTTCTTGATTAACGATAACGTCTCTTAAAGGTTGCGCTGTCTGATATTTTCTACATACCAAATTTGGACAGTAATTAAGTCACTAACATCATCTTTTCAAAGATAAGTTTAATGTCGAATTATCCAGTCATTATAAATACATGTCTGTAACCGGAATAGTAATAAAATAAGTAAAAAAAAGATATAACCGTCAATATGACTGACCTGTTGGTCTAGTGGTTAGTGACCCTGACCGCTATGCTTATAGGTCGTGGGTTCGATTTCCACCTGAGTCTGGGTGTTCTTTGTGTCCGTTGTTTCTATGTTTGTAAAGTCCCCCGCGACACAGGAGTAATTCCTAATGCGGGAGTTGTCTTAATTTAAACCAAAAAAAAAACAGCGTTTTAATACAAATTTTACTAACATACAAGTGTAGATTTGAGTTTCACGCGCAGTGTTGCTTTAGAAATTATTAATTAACTCAAAATGTAAACCCGCTTGAAACTCTTAAAAAAAAAACAATAATTAGGCTGTACAATGGTACAGACCATTATAAATAGTTTTATTGAAATATCTTCAATCGTTGTTACCGATACCTATTACATTTGTAAAAATAACTTCAGAGTCTCTAACTTTATTCAAATGTGAAACAAAATACGTTGTTAAATGTATATATATACATTAATAGTTTATTTAACAATTAAAGCGCTAATAACTTCTAAGTACATACTTAGTTAGGCAATGGGAATCTTGAAAAACTTATCGTGGTTGGTGACACTGAAGATAAACAGTCGAGAGGCCAGAAAGTGGACAGACCAGATAAAGGACTCGTCTGCCACCAAGCTACACACGGTCATTAGAGATGTGATAGACAGAAGCCGATGGAGACCAATAATCCCCTGGTGTATACCAACCAATGATGACCTCGATCCTCAGTCATGAGGGGCCGACTACAGAGAGACGTCTGAAGTCGGGCAGTACAGATTTGAGTAGAATCCATGCTGTCCAGTATTCTCTCAATATTTTTTTTTTATAGTGTAGGGGGGCAAACGAGCAGACAGGTTACCTGATGGTAAATGAGTACCGCCGCCCATGGGTACCTGCAACTCAAGAGTCACAAGTGCGTTGCCGGCCTTTAAGGTGGGAGTAGGGGAAGGGTGGAAAAGGGGGAGGGGGGGGGGGGTCGTAAGGGAAGGGTTAGGGCCTCCGGTGACCTCACTCACTCGGCGAAAAGCTATGCAAGCAATAGGCCGTGGTATCACTCCGGTCGAGCCGGCCTATACATATAAGGAATTACGTTTAAGAACCAAGATTGCGTAGAACCAGAAGAAGACTTATGCCAAGATGTCCGGGGATTAATGTCGTGACCTTGTCAATCTGTGTTAAATTATTTTATTATAAAAATAATGGAAACATATATTGTACTGTACATTTTAGTCACTTATTTTAAATCCTTTTAGACAGATCACATCGATTATGTTTCATTTTCTGACACACTGAATAAGACCGTTAGAAGGTTCACATTGTTGTTGCATGCAGAAAAAGCATTGTATATAATACAGCTCATATTATGCCGTTATACACTATGAAGAGAGCTTAATACATATTACATAGATTAGCATGAATTATTTCCAACTTTTTTTATAGACCACTCACTCACTCACCTACTTTATCTAAAGGCACTCTTACACGTTAGGTTTCCACAGAGCCCTAATATAAATAGTTACTTAACCGGTATACATATAGCAGTCACTTTTGGTCGCATATTCGTAATAGGTATTTCAATGAAAAAAGGTGTTCTTATATGGACAGTTATTATTTTTTATCGATATCCATGAATAATATGAATGAATAAATGTCAAATTTGTAACGAGTTTTTGTGTTATTCGATTAATTTGCATTTAATTTGCGATCCCGTTTTGACGAACAATGACTTCTTGAATAAAGTTTAATACATTGACTTTGCAAACTGGGAACTTTTACAGTGCCAAACAGGTAACAGGCAACTTGACTGCGATAGTAAGGGTAAGAGTTACATATTGCCAATGTCAAATGTGTAACGGCCCAAAAAAGGATACATAAATTCACCAGCTCCATTGACACGGCAGATTGTGGACTCATCATAACATACACTCTGAAAGATATATGAAAATAGTGAATTCAGTCATTTTCATAAGTGTTACTTTGTGACAATCTTAAATTTCAATTTTCATTTAGCGCAGTATTCTCACCGCACCAAAAAAAACAAAAATTACTTGTAAACCCTTCATCGACCCATTCGAAGGGAAGAGTGTCATTCGTGTCACGCGCACATTTATCGAGAGAGGAGAAAGTCTTGCTCTCGTCTAAATGGACGGGGTCACCAGAAATTTGGTCTAAGGCCTATCTTTGGTTAATGACAGTCGCCGCGTCATGTATATACTGCAAATGATCTGCTGTCAGGGAGACCACTCGGTCTCCCTGACCATACCATAGTGGTTTTAACCACTATGGTTACAGGGTTGCTATCGGGAGGTTTCCACAAAAAGACAATAACGGATTCAACAACACAAGCATCAGCTTGCTGTTTGAAAAGCTGAAGGAAACATTTTGAATTTAGATCTGAACTTCTCACTGTCAAGGAACGATTTTTAATAAAAAACATCGCTTGACATTTTTCTATCCTGTTAATCCAAGTGCCCTTGTGATCATTTATTGTGTGATCCCTTTGTTCTTCTTTTTATCTACGTACCACATACGCCATGTGCTTCGTAGCGATAAATTCAAGTTATGTAAATGAATGAAATCGAATAATACTTGTTGGTAGGTATTAACAAAATAATTTGTAAACTATTACGCTGCGGGTACTTCCAAATTAACGACGTCTTTAATTCCTTAGTTCCAACCGCCTTAGGGTGTCACCTCCAATTATGGGAACAGTGAATTTATCCAAAGAATAACAACGCAGTCAGCGCACTGTGTGGCCGTTTTTGCCATTGTCAAGATAATCTATAAACGTTTCGCTTTTATTGTTTATTTACTATTGCATACTTGGGGTAGCATTGCGGGATTCCTTGTTAGGAGGTAATGAATCCGTGGCATTTGCGATAGTTGCTAGCAAAAACGATATCTTAACATATAAATGTATATCCAGGTACCTACGTGTCAAGTCCACTAAAGATGAAAGTGTGGGAGCGGCTAGTCCTAATTAAATACACAATGTCTGAGATAAGAAAGAGACTTATGCATGATTGTATGTTAACACTTATAAATTGAAGTTTCGATTAAATAGCACCGAAAGTTGTCACGGGTGTAGCTCCGATTTACACATCTAATGAGCATACCAGTTTAAAACCACTTATATCTAGAGCTCCGAATAGTTGTAGGAACCATTACGTGACATTTGGCCCTGAATAAGCATCTATTCACCATCAATGCGACAGACAGCCCTCCATGCAGAGGATGTCTCAACGCGAAGGAAACAGCCGCCCATGTCATACTGGAGTGCGAGGGAGTGGCCACACAACGGGCAAGTATCCTATAAGAAACCTGTGAATGCCCCAGGAGGCTTCTGTGCTATTAGAAGTAGCTAGCCTGGCTTAACTAGCCAGTTTTATCTGAATGCATTATGGACCGTTTGTGAGTCTACATGCGGAAACAGCCATCTACCAATACGAATACCTACCACTTATATATTAGGTGCGTAACCATGACGTGTTCGCTAAGTACATTCGTGTGTACTTAGGGCACACGCCATGGTTAAATTAAAATAAAGGGACATAAAAATCCAAGTATACTTTATACAAGTAATTTATGACTTTCAACATTGTTACTCAATATATACTTCAACATTTTGCGTTTAAGCTTAAAACTAAATAGTCCATTTTATTCTTGAAATATAATATAGTCAAACTACAATTAATGATTGCTAAATCTAATACCTTTAAACGAGCAATTCTTGTATATATATGTATATATATAATCTGAATCTGGGAAACGGCTCCAACGATTTTCATGAAATTTAGTATACACGGGGTTTCGGGGGCGATAAATCGATCTAGCTAGGTTTCATTTTGAGAAAACGTAAAAAAAAAATCTGAGCAAAGCTCGGTCATCCAGATACTTAATAATTATGGACTGATGGTGGATGGATGTAATGATGGTCTATTTTGACATATTCTACGCGTCTGGTCACGTAACGATGATAATAAGTACTTTGTTTGTGATTTTCCTTTCACCAAAATGTCTGAACAGTAGCACGTTTGTTTGTAATTAATAAGTTTTTTCTTGCCGATTTCAAACAAGGAGGATGTTCTTAATTCATAGAAATATTTATAGTGATCATTCTTTAAGATGTCTTCCGGTCATTGCCAGTTTAGGTTTATTAATTTGATTAATAGGTTTAATAAAATAATAATTACATCATTTTGTGGGAAAATGATTGTATAGATATTGAGTGCTGTTATTACCTGGCGACGAGGTTTATTCTGAAAATATTTGACAAAAGTTGCATTTGTGCTTTTGAACAACTTACGAAAACAAAGTATGTTTTCTGCCGTTTCGCAAAATATTTAGTTCAACACTCAGATAAAAAAGAAAAAGCACAGCGAGTACTATATTCTCTTATTCTTGAACCACATACTTCCTTGAATTCAACTGTCTTATAGCCATTTCTCCTCCAAGAGATGAGCAATGGTTTAATGAGCGAAAATCATAGCATTAAATTATATTATTATTATAATCCCACTAATCCGTCTAATATTATAAATGTGAAAGTTAGATGGATGGATGGATGTTTGTCACTCTTTCACGCCAAAACTACGGAACCGATTGAAATGAAACTTGGTATGTAGATAGCTGGAGACCTGGATTAATATATACTTTACTACTACGGCTACTTTTCATCTCGATATTCCCACGGGATCGGGATTTACGCGGGTGAAACCGCGAGGCGCTGCTAGTGTTACTATAATTTCTTATTGTTGTTATACTAATAAAGACAGTAAATAATAATTAGGAAATGGTGATCAAAGACAATGAAGGTATCAATGTGGTGTGGACGTATTCTTGACAATAATAAGGAATCACATAAATTAGTAAAACTCCTTTAAGGAGATGTTAATAATTGAAAATAGAAACCCTATAATGTAGCGCCCCGCGGTTTCACCCACGTAAGTCCCGATCCCGTAAAAATATCGGGATAAAAAGTAGCCTATGTGTTAATCCAGGTCTCCAGCTATCTACATACCAAGTTTCATCGCAACCGGTTCAGTGGTTTTTGCGTGAAAGAGTAACAAACATCCATCCATTCAAACTTTCATATTTATAATATTAGTGGTATTAAAAATGGAAAAATTAGTGAGTGAAACCAAATTATAGTTGGCAATATGTGGGTGTTTATTACGCCTCCGGCTACCCCTAAGGGGATACAGGTGTGAGTGTATTTATGTATTCTGTGAGGTAGTCGCTACACTTTGTCTCCCTCGTAACTGTTGGACTATACATGTACACTTGCGATCATTCCACGCAAAATAGCTTTGCAAAGGGACCATTTAATACAATCAAAACAGGAAACTGACAATATAATACAAATGACAAAAATTTGATTGTGTGGTTTTATGAAACCACGATGAAAGTGAAATTTTTTTTCGGTTTGGAGGCATTTAACTAAACATTTTTGGAAAATTATTCGATTTAGGGTATTAAAATTGCGTTTTTAATCTTAATTATTGAAAAATGAGAATGATAATGGGAAATCAATAGTAGACAAAATATTCAATTATAAAATTTAATTTCAATTTGCGTATTAGAGTACGGAATATCATTTAGATGATAAACGCATATTAAAAACTAAGAACAGTATTTATTTAAATCATTGAATCGTTGTCAACTTCAATTATTCTATCAACAACTTCATCTTCACCTCGAGTCTCACAGTTTATAAATGTAATTAACATTTATAAAAGTATCACTTTAAAAAAGAAAAACGTATTTTTACACATGCGTCTATTTGGTTTGACGTCTGTGATACCATAAACTTAATATACTTTACTACTAAGTTTATGTGCGATACACACTGAAAGTTCTGCGCTCCTGGCCGCTCATAAATGTTTGAATTTCGAATGCTGTAATGCGACATGCGATAGATGGACGAAAAATTTTGGGGCGATAGAATAAAAGTTTCATTTTAATAATTTTCAATCATCACTGTACTCAATAGCATATGACGACAGAAGAGTCCGTTATCCGAGAAGTTTGACCATCTGGAAAAATTATTCCTGTTCGACAAATTAGTTTGACTACGCAGTTTGACCACGTGGACGAAATGAGAAATAGAAATATCTATACATATCTAATTCCAAACAGTTGGTTTAATGCTAATGACGATTAGACATCGATAGTCAGTTGTTAAAGAACAGATGCCGGCAATTTATCGACATTTGTCGCTCCTACTTCGCAAATAATAAAACACAATTGTGTAAAATGTGAAGCAAGTGCATTGCACTTCTATACTGTCTCTAGATAGACAGAAGGCCCTTAAGGCGGACAGATAGGTAGACATATTGTGTAGTTGTTTCAATGGAAATTGCGCTACAATTAATGCGTTGTGTATAGCAGGGTGCTCGCGACAGGTGCGTTAACCCTATAAAGTCCTGAACTCAAATTGATTTTTAGATATAGTGTAGTTTCATTTAGTTTTGAGTTTTATTGTAATTAATAGGTTAGATTACATTTGCGATAAAAATATAATACTTTTAAAACGGCGATGATACGATCATATGTTAACGTGTAATTAAGTAGCTATGAGATTATTGGACCAGAAATATTTTATTGTCTGTTGTTGTGGTTACTAGAAGCTTTTAAATTTCGTAAAGGCAAATGTCGAACGTGACAAGTTTCCCGTCTTGGTTGGGAAAAGTCTGCTTTCACCCTGAAAGTTCGGCGCAGACTAATGTTTATATGTGCGAAATTTTTACGTGTTCATAAGGAGGATCTCCTGGATAGGCTGTTCATGGACAATAATAAGAATAGAAAAGTAGAAAATAGTGTCGTAAAAATTATACCAAAAAAAAAAAAATTTATAAATTATACCAAATAACACATAATAATTTCTCAACTTTTATGTTCAATTTATGCTAAAACCATGTCAGTGTTACAACATTTCCGTGCGTTTCAATATATTTATAAAACAGTAATTTATACACTTCTATAAACATTTCTATTCAATTCTTTATATTCGTGCAAATATTTTTTTTTTATCTGGTTACAAACCTTTTTTCTGTCAACCATTGTGTTTCCTGTTTAAATTTAGAACATACCTCAAAATATGTCAAACTAATTTTGCTTTTTATCTTAGGTAAATGTAATAGCGCCAGTTTATTTTTAAACAGCTTAAAATTGTATTTATATTGTACAAAATAACAAATTATCACCTCATTGGTTTAGCAGCTATACACTAGTACGTGAATGTAGTTTGATGATTTTGATTCGCCAAGCCTTTTATGAGTCCAAATTTGAATTGAATAGGTGAGATTGGAAGGCATCCAAGATAATCCATCACTTTGAAATAAAAGGATATAGTATAATATAGTAATAAAAAGATTCGTAGTAGTATCTAGTAATTTAGTCATGAACCATTTTCTGTAACAAACGTAGGACACGTTTGAATGAGAAAGATTACGAGTAGGTGAGAGAATGTTGATAAAGTTAACTAGGATGTAAGGTGAATGCACAACTACATACTAGCCTACATTTATAATAAAATGGTTTTATTAATATATTTATAGATTTAATACTATTTTGTAGAAATATTAATTACCTACCAAATTATTAATTTAACTATGGCAACACTAAACCTGAGTTGACATTAGTATGAACAAAGTATAATGACACATTAAATTCGTTTAAACGTATTAAATTGTTTTTCAATTTCCGCGATAAAGAGTTGATTCTTAACTAACAACCAAGAATAATCTAATCTAAACTTTTTTATTCTACAACAAAGATGTATAGGCCTTTGTATATCATTGGAGTAAATTAATTATCATCATCATCATTTCAGCCATAGGACGTTTACTGTTGGACATATGCCTCCCTTAATGACTTCCAAGAAGACCGGTTGGAAGCGGCCTGCATCCATCAACGTCCTGCGATCATTACCAGGTCGTCTGTCCACTACGATAATGGACATCCTACGCTGCGCTTTCCGGTCCGTGGTCTCCATTCCAGAACTTTTCGGGCCCATTGACCATCCGTTCTACGTGCTATGTGCCCCGCCCATTACCACTTCAATTTGCTGACTCGTTCGGCTATGTCGGTAACCTTCGTCCGTCTGCGTATCTCTTCATTTCTGATTCGATCACGCAGAGAAACACCAAATTAATTATACTTATTCAAATTCACCCTGTATATGAACAAACATCTAACAAGTCGTATCTTTATTGCCCTAGCCAAAATTCCCATTACTAAATTGGAACACAACTAACACTAGCATTTAACTCCATATTTCGAGTCTCAGGCCGAACCGTTTCCATTTCGTGCCAAAGTCATAAACACGCTCGAATGACGTAGTATTTAACATTACGAACCCTGCCGAAAATTGTCGAAGACTTACGATCTTGGCACCGGCAATGTTGCCATTTATAATAAATGTTTTTGAACAGTTAAGAAAATTGTTCGGTTGCTACTGGCAACAATTGATGTGTCTGGCTGTTAACGATTTTCAAACATAGTTTTGTAAATGTATCTCTTTAGTTCTAGAGAGTATCATGTGCTCTACTACTAGTACGTTTATGTGACGACAGATTTGGCGCGTCGATCGAGCATTCAATTGCAACGTAAAGGTTACACGTTCGATCCCATCTCCTACCCTTTTCTCAAATTTAAGCGGTGGTAGCGTAATGGCTAAGGCGTCAGACTTGCAATCAATTGGTTGCGGGTTCGAACCCCACCCAGTGCACTACCTGGCTGGAGGGGTTAACAAGTATACTTGTAATGTGTGAAGCACGTTACTTATCGTCGGTGCAATAAGTTTTCGGCTACCATGCTATCATTCGTCATTTCACTGCTGACTCCCTTCTAGCTATATCCTCTATCACGCAGTCCATTCATATTTTCTTTGGTCGTCCTCTACTTTTGTATCAACTTCTATCTATCTATTTTTGTGAATCTCACTCCCCACTAATATTATAAATGTGAAAGTTTGGACGGATGGATGGATGGATAGATGGATGGATGTTGTTACTCTTTCACGCAAAAACCACTGAACCGATTGCGATGAAACTTGGTATGTAGATAGCTGGAGACCTGGATTAACGCATAGGCTACTTTTTATCCCGATATTTTCACGGTATCGGGACGGGAAATCGCGCGGCGCTACTAGTATATTATATTTTTTCAATTATTTGTTTTTGCTGTGTACAATAATAATATTGTGTACCTAAGTATTTATAAATAGCGCTGTAAAATATGTCCCACTAGTTATTACCTACTTCTGCAACAATGAGTGACAAAACAATATATTTTGTTGCATTTGTTTGAAAGAATATTTTTGTGTTCCATCAAACAATCAACAAAACAGCTTCTTCTTTAGAACAAAGGGAGCCCGCCCGCGCTGTTTCATAATAAAGTTATAAAGTGCTTGCGTTCATAACACGCTTACACAAGACATAGAGAATGATTTCTACACAAACACTCAAATTTTTACATATATACATACATTCACTCAAGCCTGTATCCTGCGGCAGAGGCGTATTAAAGAAACACCCACAACTTGCCAACCATATCTAATTTGGTCCCACTGACGTAATAGAGGGCAACCTTATTGACGTCAACCTGGCACTTTGGGAATTAAAGATGGAAAGTTGGGAGTGTGTCGAAAGGGAAAGGTAGTTAAGAAGGGAAACAATAGAAGAAAGTGGGTATTGGTAAGCATACTTCTTTTTTTCTACGTGTGGAAACCTCCTCGGGCCGTCACCCCACCGGGGTTTTCGGTGGGGCGGTGCGTCGGAATCGAACTGTCTAAAACCACAGGAGGAGAGATCCGGGAACAATCTCAAGCATACCTGCTATAACTCAGATTTGCTGTCGCAAAATTTTTACTATTACTCAAATTGCAAATAAATATACCGTAATCAGAGATCATAAAAACTCGCAACAATATTGATGTGTCTAGCCCTAATGTATCCCCGTATGAAGCAATGTCTGGTGAACCTACAACAGAGCGGAACCAAAACGCGTAATGGTGTGTTTAAACGTTGTCACCTGTGAGCTGGAGTTACTGCCCCAAAATTGCCTGGGATTCTATTAGATGCATAGTCTGGAGAAAGCTTAATATACAGTAATAAAACTTCACGATAAAGCTAAAATACCTTAGTTAAATTTTGATTGAAATAGCCAGAAAAGAAAGTATTAATCACTCTTGGTAACACTTTGCAAGTTAAAGAGTTGTCTTGTTCTTCCAAATAAATTATGGGAATCACGCCCTTACAAAACTCAAACCTTGCACGCTCTCACTAAGATATGCTGCCGTTGCCAGTGGGCGTGTTCGTTTACATTACAATATTGGGTATTGAAATGTAAATAATTTTAAATATATTTTCGTAACAACATACAAAATGGGTTTCGTGACTGATTGTTAAAAAAAATATTTTGAACTCTAAAATAATATTATATACTTACCTATGTACTAAGAACCTATTTACAACTATGTTTATGATTTTTCTGTGATACTTATCTTAATGTGACTTTACGATCCTACTTTTTTGTATGCTATTAAGGGTAAAAGGATATTTAAATTATACTGTTCGGTTTCATTTAGCTTGAGTAATATTTCGATATCAATTAATCTATACTAACATAATAAAGGTGACGAGTTTTTTTTCTTTGTTTGTTTATTTAAACGCGCTAATCCTTGGAACTACCAGTCAGATTACAATAATTATTTTTGTATTGGATAGAGTATGCATTGAGGAAGATTATAGGGTATGTAACATCACGCTACGAGCCTTAGGAGCGGAGCAGTGACCATAAACGCAAGTGATACTGCTGGGTAAATATTTTATATATTTGTTTTAATGTGATAGGGGGCAAAATGAGCAGACGGGTCACCTGATGGTAAACGACCACCGCCGCCCATGGGCACCTGCAACTCAAGAGTCACAAGTTTGTTGCCAGCCTATAAGGTGGGAGTAGGGGAAGGGGGGAAGAGGGAGAGTGCGGGTAGGGGAGAAGAGGGGAAGAGGGGTAGAGGGAAGGGTTAGGGCCTCCGGTAACCTCACCTACTCGGCGAATAGCAATGCAAACGTTGCTTCACTGCCGGTTTTCTATGAGGCCGTGGTATCACTCCGGTCGAGCCAACCCATACGTACCGAAGCATGGTTCTCTTACAGTCAAATTAATTATAATAATGTTACTTATGTCTAAACATGGCGAACTTAGATGTTTCACTCAGGTTCAACCTTATCATGGAACGTCAAATATGTTATTAAATACATTAACTTAATTGTCTTAATAAGTATATAAGAAGAGTTAAAATTATTTTATTACACAAAAAGTAATTATAATGCCCCTCCGAGTGGAACGCTTGTTCATAATACTCGATGCCCAGTTCCTGCATTTTTTATCACAAGTTCTTCATTAAAACCAATGATTGTTTAAAATTTAATTTTCAGTAATGGAATAGTTTAAGTGAGTAGGTATTATTCACAGAACTCACGGAATGTGATGACCTTTACCTTTCTTTTGGTCTTCCAGTGTTCGAAATTCAACCGTAATTTTTTTTTTCTTTTGAACGTCATTGAAGTTTTTTTATCATAGAATTTCACTCTATGAGCAATGCATTTTTTTCTATTAGGTTATTTTTCAATTAATCCCACTAATATTCTAAATGTGAAAGTTTAGATGGATGGATGAATGGATGTTTGTTATCTACTCTTTCACACAAAAACCACTGAACCGATTGCGATGAAACTTGGGATATAGATAGTTGGATACCTGGATTAACGCATAGGCTTTTAACTTAAATTTTTAAAATTAATTTTTTATCCCGATATTCCCACGGGATCGGCACTTACGCGTAGTCTTTGTAATCCGTATATAATACTCTCACACATTAACTATACTAAACTCCTATCTCAATCTCTATACCATATCTCTATGTGCACTATTCGCTTAAAAACGGTACAAAATTTTCTACCTTCATGACAAACGTTCAAAGTTTTTAAGAACATTACAAAATATGACGTTTGATATAGCAGTGCATTCTACAAGGTTCTATAATAATAATTTCACTGTAGAGGCACCATATTTGTGAAATGCACTGCAGATAAGATAACGGCAAAATCCTTTAAAGCTCTCTAGTCACGTATTTTCTATGTATTACTTAGTTGCTAGTTAATAATAACTATTTTATCTTAGACTACCTGACTTTATCTGCGTTTGTAAATTTTCCCCGTTTTTGCAACATTTTTCATTGACGCTCCTCTCCTATTTGTCGTAGCGTGATGTTATATAGCCTACAGCCTTCCTTAATAAATGGGCTATCCAACACTAAAATAATTTTTCAATTCGAAACAGTCATTCCTGAGATTAGCGCATTCAACCAAACAAAAACTCTTCAGTTTTATAATATTAGTATATATATACAGATATGCCAGAAAAAAATAAAGATAAAAAAAACTATCATATAAATAATGACGTAGGCTACTCAGCTAAAGTAACACTGTTTATAATCTATGGCTGTATTCACATGTCGTTGGATAAATAACTAGTGATAAGTCTATAACACGCCACGCCAGTTACGTGTATCGAAAACGCCCGTTACAGATACCCGTGATTTAAAATAACGATTCGTAGAGTGCCTTCGGATACTGGCAATGCTAGCATAGCATATCTGAATCGTCAGCATTTGAATGAGACATAAAAATTTAAAAGTAACCATATTTATAATTACTAGAGATCCGCTGATGGTTAAATTGGCTGGCCTGTTGGCCTAGTGGTTAGTGACCCTGACTGCTACGCCATAGATCGTGGGTTCGATTCCCACCCAAGTCTGGGTGTTCTTTGTGTCCGTTGTTTGTATGTTTGTAAAGTCCCCCGCGACACAGGAGTCATTTCTAATGCGGGAGTTGTCTTTATAATAAAAAATAAAAATAAAAATTCGACCACAATTAATTAAGATTCTTTTTTTTTTTTTGAATAAATGTCTTTGGCCAATATAACTTAAAATGTCATTGTATAGATATGCGTACGATAGGTATATAATATATATACCTACTGGACGCGTAACTTAGTTTTAATGGATTTTCTCAAAAATAAATTGAACTAGCAGCGTCCCGCGGTTTTCGTTCGCGATCCCGTGGGAATATCGGGATAAAAAGTAACCTATGCGTTAATCCAGGTCTCCAGCTATCTACACACCAAGTTTCATATCAATCGGTTCAGTGGTTTTTGCGTGAAAGAGTAACAAACATCCATCCATCCATCCAAACTTTCACATTTATAATATTAATGGGATTAGTGGGATAATTTCAAATTAAATAATATGTTAAATTTAAAATCTTTAACTTTTATGTAAAGTTAAAGATTTTATCATCTTTTATTTTATGAGAGACGGAGGTGAAAATACCTGGAAGTTCAAACAGGCATAACTTTTAAACGGATAGTTCTTTTCAAAAAATATTTTGGTAACTGCATGCTAGAGTCATGCCCTTCTAGTGGTTTAAGTAAGTGTTCATTTCTCAGATACACCCTGTATATAAGATACTTATATTATTTGGTTATCTAAAATATAATTGAAATGGTGGACATTCTGAAAAGGTAAGCAGAGACAATACGGTCTTTTTATGGTATAGGGGGCAAACGAGCAGATGGGTAACCTGATAGTAAATGAGTACCGCCGCCCATGGGCACCTACAACTCAAGAGTCACAAGTGCGTTGTCGGCCTTTAAGGGGGAAGAGAGGGAGAGGGGGTAAGAGCGGGAAGAAGGGTGGAAGAGGGGGAGAGAGAAGGGTTAGAGCCTACGGTAATCTCACTCACGTGGCGAAAACAATTTTCAATTTTCTGTGAGGCTGTGATATCACTCCGGTCGAGCCGGCCCATACGTGCCAAAACATGGCTCTGCCATCTGCTCTCTGGTCTACAGTCTGTCTGCGAATTAAACTCTTTAATAAAACAGGACTGGTCGTGATATTTTGTTACTTTTTCAATAGTGACAAAAATGACTTCAGAACAGACAACGTCCTTATTTGTTTTGTGGAAACCCTCATGGGTCATTATCTCACAGGAGCTAATAATGAACTCACCAAGAATCCATTTACAGGAGAATATATTTATTACCTAAAGTTGCTCACTCAGGTTATTTACATTTCAGACATATTGTTCGTAATCCCTTGCGTAGACAACAAAACAGATTAGAAGCATACAAATATAGACATTCTAAATATTCCCTTCACCAAATGTTTAGGGGGATTCGATGGTTCGGTCGGATGTCCTGTCCAGACGATTGGAGATATTGCAGTATGTGTACTTCGTGCTGTCCTCCCCTTTGATAATACAATAACTTTGAAGCTGAGTACTAAGTGTTGTTTAAGGCTCTTTTGTAAAACCTGTGTTTAGGTTTAAGGGGAATTTAGGGTGCTTTGAATGGCCAAGCGTTCGCATCCTGTCACCATTTCCTAAAGGACCCCTTTAGGAAATGGTGACAGGATGCGTAGTACTGTCATGTATAGTCTATCTTTTTGATTTTTGTGGTACAGTTGAAAGATTAATTGGGATTCTACACTGTGTTTAGAAAATAGTTCTAGGTAATATTAAAAAAGACAAAGATATTCTTGAAAAAGGAAATAATAAATTACCTCTTAACATTATTCGAATAATTTAATACAGACGCCCAAAGACATTCAAGCTTACTTTTATGTCAAATTAGCAACCCGCCCCGGCTTCGCACGGGTAGCAGAGACATCTTCAACAATAATCATCATATTTCAACCAATTTACACAAAACCTTAACAAATTATACACCTGAACCTTCCTCATGAATCACTCTGTCTACTTGTGAAAACCGCATGAAAATCCGATCAGTAGTTTTTCAGTTTATCGCGAACAGGCAGACAGACGGACGGCGGGGGACTTTGTTTTATAATATGTAGTGACTAACTGTTGCCTGCGACTTCGTTCGCGTGGAAATTCAAATTAACCTCAAGGGAACCGTACATTTTTCTGAGATAAAAAGTCCTATCTCCTTCCCCAGGATATAATCTTTCTCCTTGCCAAATTTCATTAGTGCATAAAAATCATATATTGGTAATGTATTCCGTGTGTTTTATAATGATTTACTTATATAATACTAGAAACCCGCCCTGGCTTCGCACGGGTACAAATTATACACCTAAACCTTCCTCATTAATCACTCTGTCTATTAGTGAAAACCGCATGAAAATCCGTTTAGTAGTTTTTCAGTTTATCGCGAACAGACAGACAGACGCGGCGTGGGACTTTGTTTTATAATATGTAGTGATATGTAGTGAAGATTTTTATAATATGATTTTTTTTTATCATTAGCTCAGCTACACGATATGATGATGATTCTAAACGCAAAAACCTCATAAAGTATTGAAAAGTAATGAGAAACACTATTCGTTCCTACAATTTTCAAGGGTTTCTCTCAATTTTATCAGGATCCCATCATCAGATCCTGACTTCCTTGATATGGGACCACCCTTGAGGTACCCTATCTAACAAAAAAGAATAATCAAAATCGGCTCTGATATCTTCTAAGATATTCATTTTTATTATATGCTGCAAAGGGCAATTTTGATCTACATGAAATGCACAACGTATCTAATGTATTTAATTGGATAAGGAATAATACTGTGTTGTTTAAAATAGTTTGATAAATAACCCATAATCTTTTTGTAATATGTAAAAGATAAAAATGGTTACTGTGGGTTATCCTTAGGAGATAAAAGTATACCATCGCAGACATTTTTATTGATCTTTTTAAGATATACAATTCCTTAGTACATTAATTTGATCTATCTCGTAAGGTTTAGCCAGCGTTTGCAATGTAAGCGCACAAAAATATGTTTGTTACGACATAACATTATAAATCTTTGAATTTCTCGACTTTTCTCTACAATAATATGCATGTATACTACATATAAACCTTCCTCTTGAATCACTCTATCCATTGGTGAAAACCGCATGAGGGAATTGTGAAAAAATATGTAATCCGCCATTTTGTGGCGGCGGCCATCTTGGACCAATTTTCATCAAACATAGATAAGAACACTCCTGACTAATTCACCTTTCAAACAGAAAAAACAAAATCCACAGACCGATACAGACACGTCAAACTTATAACATTTGCGTCGGGGGTTAAAAATTTAACTTATGAGCACTGAATATAAGATTACATTTCCACCCTTTCATTATCGAAACAAGACCTTTTTGATTCGAGCCTCCGGTAACCTCACTCACGCGGCGAAATGCAATGCAAGCATTGCTTCACTGCTTTTCTGTGAGGCTGTGGTATCGAGCGGAGTCGAGCCGGCCCATACGTGCCAAAGCATGGCTCTCCCACGTAAGATGTTATGAATCGCTCATAGATAAACTTTGTCTTAAAGCTAGTATTGCGAAGGTTCATACGTACAAGCAACTGCCTTTGCCTGACACCTTTTTAAAAAAAAACTACGGCACTATAATTCCATTCCAAAACCTAATATTCACTGTACAGTTAAACGTGTAGACACTTGAAGATAAATTTGATATGAACTTACGTGCTATCTGTGCCGTGTGTGACAGCCTTTACTATCAAGTTTCCTTCTAACCACTTGTCCGTCGAATAGGTACTCTGCCTACATGTAATAGGTTGCTAATAAATACAGCCTTTTAATACACGATGACACAAATCTCGGCGGACGCACAAATCATCAAGTATTATACGACCAATTTACATATCACATGAACGCTCACGATTCATACGCAGCAAATGTAGCTGCGACACGACAGCACTATGTTATGGAGCATTTGAATCGGTTAGTATACTTGTCCGTAAAGAAGTTTGAAATGCCTAGTTTTGAAAATATACATATATTCACGCCTATTTCCCCAACAGGGTAGCCAGAGGTGTATTAAACAGGACAAAAGTTTCCAACCATAATTTTGTCCCACTCACATAATAGGGGCCAAGCTTGCCGTCAACCGGGCACTTTGGGAATTAAAGATGGGCAAATAGGAGAATATTGAAAGGGAAAGGTAGTTAAGAAGGGAAGGCATTGGAGGGAAGGTATATTATTGCTTATACAGATAGTGTTAACAAGCGAATAGTTCGAGCAGGTCAGTGTCGCATGCCTGTCCTCTAACAGCAAGACATTAACATCAACAATAACATTAGAAATATATGTTTGCTGCTTTAAATTACATAACTTTTAAACTTTCGCGTTCCATGATCATCATCTTCCTGCACTTTTATTAGGGTTAGCGCAATATGTAATATTGCAAAGAGTTTGGCTGGTTTCTTTTATAGCCGGCTGCCTGCCTGACGCCAACCCTTCTTGGGAACAATCCCATGTTTAAAATGACTACATAGTCATTTTGAACGGCAAAGAAGGTAAATTTGTTTAAGGACAAAATGGGTAGGGAGAGGAACCTAGTGTAAGAGATACGGCAAAAGTCGGATAGGGAACGGGACTGAGACTACAGTAGTTTTTAGAGGCCGAGGCCTGTATTTCCTATGACTGGAGAGACCACAAGGTCAGTAAAAACCAGCTGCATTTCACATTTCATGATATATGTATAATTATGTATACGTAAGGGAATTAACGCGATTACTAAAATTCGCCTCTTAGTGCAAACACTTACGTTAGTTTGATAGCACCTTAGTTCGAGTCAAAAGTTGCATTATTATAAATGTAATTCCTAATATGATTTTTGTTGCAATTGGGACTCCAACTGTGACGTGGTCAAATATGTATGAATACTTGAAGACATTGTTAAAAAGTCCGTTTTAGTTAAATTTATTTATTTGTAAAAAACCATCGTTGACAAAGCAGTTCACAATTTTATAATTCCCAGTTACCACTTCTAATAATGCTCCTTATAACATTTTAATTTCATTCAGTAACAATATGTCGATTGACCTCAATAAAAACTTATTACGAAATTATCCTGTTCCCGCAACTAAAGTTTAATTTCATTTCAATTCATTTTAAATGTAGTAATAAATTCTGTACCAATGAACATTCGAGGAGTTGTTAAATACATAACTCACAATTATCGTAATATAATCTACACATCGCATTTATCACTGTAATATGAGTGCCTACTTTGTACTACCTTCTAGCAATTCTAGTAACTTGTCTACTTAACTCGCCTCACCAGGCAATCCAAACGAGTCACACATACAACCTGTACACTCGAACGCGAACGTTAGCGTTTAACCAGTAGGTTCCGTTCCGTGCGAGTCGTACATAAAAAGCTATTACCGGCCATGGCATGTATGTGGTTTATGGTTAAATATGTACTGTAAGAGAATATTAATAGGATTTGATTTGTATTTCATGTTGAAAGTGGATTTTCATGCTGATTTGAGAGGCAAATAAAGTTTATGTTACATACAGGACGCCATCTGCTTTCGGATATGGTTACATCGAAATATTGATACGGAAGTCAAATGCTTTCGTGTCTGCACTCAGTGAAAGGCGGGTTTCATTATAGGACTAGAGTTTTCTTTTATTATTTAGGCGGGTCGCTAGCCGCCCCAGTTTCGCTAACAATTATTGTCATATCATTATACAAACCAACACAAATCAATATTAAACTTTACGTATAAACCTTCCTCTTGAATCGCTCTATGTATTAATGTAAACCGAATTAAAATCCGTTGCGTAGTTTAAAAGATCTAAGCGTACAAACGGCGGAAGCGACTTTGTTTTATACTATGTAAAGAAGTATATGTTCAGTCTCACTTATTCAGGTCTTAATACTTCTTTGATGGCTTGACTTATGGTTTGATAACTCTGTAAGTCGTCAGGCAATTCAGAGGTATGTATCACCTATTTCGTGATCGCGTTAATTACCACATAGATACATAATTAACTCTGTAAATGTTTACATTAGAAATGTTTGAAATATATTGACTGAAAGAAAGAAAGATATTAGACTGGCCTGTTGGTCTAGTGGTTAGTGACTCTGACTGCTAAGCCAAAGGTCGTGGGTTCGATTCCCATCCAGGACAAATAATTGTGTGATGAGCACGAAAATTAGTTCTGTGTCTAGGTGTAATTAATCTATAATATGTATGTATTTAGACATATATAAGTGTGTTTATCAGCAGTCAGGTTACCATAGTACAGACTCTGCCTAGTTTGGGGTCAATTTGACAATTTAAGTTAAACTGGCCAATAAAATAAACTAAACAGGAATTATGATCGAGATTCGACCACGAGATTGCCTCGTGGTCGAATTTCTATCTTTAGTTTCATTTTATAATAATAATAATAACTCCACACATCTCACACACGGCCGTCTGATCCCAAACTAGGCAGAGCCTGTACTATGGTAACCAGACTGTTGATAACATACTTATAATATATTTCTATATAACTTACACCCAGACACAGAACAAATGATCGTACTCATCACACAAATATTTGTCCTGGGTGGTAATCGAACCCACGGTCCCTGGCTCAGCAGTGAGTATCACTAACCACTAGAGCAACAGGCCAGTCAAGTCAGTCGGTCAAAACTAAGGGAAAATTCCTTCATGAAATCTATGCCATGTTTTTTAATAGATACATTAGTATAAATTCCTTAAAAAACTTAAAAAACGGTTAGTTTTTACAGGTTGTCGATCAGGTGGTCCTTATGTTGTTTTGCTAACTTTTGCATAAAAGAACTGCTCTCATGGTATAAGATAGCCTAATTAATAAAAGAAGATATCGCGATAAGGCGTAAATGTTGTCACAAAAAAACTACTACTTACGTGAAAGAGCCATGCTTCGGCACGTATGGGCCGGCTCGACTCCGCTCGATACCACGGCCTCACAGAAAACCAGCAGTGAAGTAATGCTTGTATTGCATTTCACCGCGTGAGTGAGGTCACCGGAGGCCCTAACCCTTCCCTCTTCCCTATTCCCGTCCTTACCCTTCTCCCCTCTCCCCTCTTCCCACTCTTCCCCCCTCCCCCTCTTCTCCTACTCCCACCTTAAAGGGTGGCAACACACTTGTGACTCTTGAGTTACAGATGCCCATGGGTGGCGGTAGACATTTATCATCAGGTGACCCGTCTGCTCGTTTGCCACCTATACCATAAAAAAACTACTGAAATAAGAACCATCTCTTCATAAAGTCGGTTAAGAAAGGAAATTATGTAGCTACGAGCCTGTTTAAGAGAAGGTTTCACGACGTTAAAACGATTTTAAGTGGATCCCTGACACGAAAATTCTTCATTTTATGGAACTGTATGATTACTGATTGCTCACCAATGTCGTATAAATCCGTACTTAACTTTATGACAATCTCTCAAATTTATTACCTCAGTCGATTACTAAACCTTGACGGACGATTAGGTATTCAACCTATAGGCTCAGTGTTGCCAATTGAACTCGTTATTTTCCCCAACTTATTTCCAAAACTCTATGATGACATTTGCTTCCATTGAGTACATTTATTCCATCGAGTTTACGAGTAAAAGATTTTTTTGAATTATCCCCGTTTCCACTACGCCGCGCCGAGTGTTGTGGGTTCCAAGCTCACACGGGATAAAAATTTGTGTAATTCACAAATAGTTGCCCCGTGTCCGGGTGTTCTTTGAGTCCGTTATATTAAAGTTTGTAAAAATCCCGCGACACAGGAATCTTAACTAACGCAGGAGTTGTTTTAAAAAACGTAAAAAAACTTCTAAATAATTTTGATGTGTTGATTTCGTCATCATAAAAAAACGCGGCCCCGTTATTCCTTCAAAATCTAGACTTTTTATTTGTTGAAGATTTTGCTGGTCTGTTGCGGTGGAACATTTCTTCACTACATATTATAAAACAAAGTCAACTGCCGCGTCTGTCTGTCTGTTCGCGATGAACTGAAAAACTACTGAATGGATTTTCATGTGGTTGTCACTAATAGACACAGTGATTCGTGAGGAAGGTTTTGGTATATAATTTGTGCCCGTGCGAAGCCGGGGCGGGTTGCTAGTTTGAAATAAAAATGACCTAAGTATAGTAAAATATATTATTTCCGTGGGTTATAATTATGTATTTATACGGAAATTAACACGATCACGAAAAAGGACCACAGAATACGTGCAACCTGGTCAAAACGTCAGGCAATACAGAGAGAGGTATGTAACCTTTTTCGTGAATGCGTTAATTCCCGTATAAATACATAATTACATCATGGAACGCGAAAGTTTAAAAGTTCCGTGGGCTAATGGATTTCTTTTTTGTTACCTACAGCTTTTGGTGGTTATACGTATTTTTATCGAGATGGCAAACAAGTATATTAGACTTACTGGCAAGTTTTGACTATTGACTGGTTATTTCAAACATTCGCAATACAAGTGCTGTTACTCGCACCTTGCTTATCCTAGTTGAAATTCAAGACTACAGGAGTAATGTAGTTAATCGGTGCTAGTGACTTTGTTTGTTTGCCATCTTTGCTGCATTACCTTTTAAAACTTGTACTCTTGGTACGAGGATTACCTTGTACTAAAAGTACAAGTATACGTAAGTATTAGCCAACATTTTTGCAGGAATGGAGAGCTCGGAAACTGTGCTTGTTTCGATGTTTTGCATGAGTTAATATCAGAGGTACAACGCAGTTAGGTAAGTTTTATGAAACACTAACTGCGCCCCGCGGTTTCACCCGCGTAAGTCCCTCGTTAAGTTTTCTAATTTTCAGCGCAACTTTCTTATTTTTTTTTCATAAGAACCAGGAGAACCTGATAATAACAAACACAAAAAAAATTAGTGAAATCGGTCCAACCGTTCACGCGTGATGCCGTGGCCAAGGGAAATAGGGATTAATTTATATATACTAGAGATCGCGTGGTGGTCGAATTTCGACCATGGTTTATTTCATTGGCCATTATTACTTGACCTGTCATTGTATAGACTTTTGTACCATGACAGGTCAAAATATATACTGGACACTCATAGCCGTTACCCGTTTTTGCATTTTTTTTAACTTTGTAGCAAATATTGTTTAAAAATTTTAGCATTCGTCACTTGTTCTCTGTATAAACTATAAGTGTGCGAAATTTCATACTCCTCCGTCCGCCCAATTTTCGTAAAAAGGGATCCAAAGTTTTCGCTTCGCGTATTAATATATAGATTACATTCTGTGTGTACTTTAAGAAGTCACATAACAATATATTTTGTTTTGGTTACCAAGTTGAAATAAAACTCTAAACAAATTTTCAAAGCGTACTGTCTTATTAACTAAGGAGCAATGTTTAAAACTATCTCTAATACTGAGTACACACTGCATGAGTCTTCCATAACAACAGCCAAAGACTGTTACTGATTACATTAAAGTCCCAGATACATTCCATACACAAATGCAAGAAAAATAAATAACGTATCCTACACCCAAGGGTACTATATCGTGAAAATCACGCACACACTCATAGACAAACAAGATTGCCACGTGTACGTATATCTCCACGGCTGTGTGAGTGATCTAAGCCTTTACTTGTATATGTGTGAGTGATTTCTTTACGGTTGATCTGAATTTTCGCATGTGCTTGTTATACTTAGACGCACACATGTACAACCCTTTTGTTAAGGGTATGACATATTGCTATATGTGAGGCTTAGTGTTTTGTAGATTGATGTTTTGCTAGTGTTGTGTTGTGAATTAGCCGTCTTCCTCGATCCTACCGAATAGTTCACTTCAACAACAATATGCTGTTTTTGTCTGTACTTGAGTAAAGTCCAAATAATTCTGTGTACGGTCGAGGGGATTGGCAACGGATAAGTTATACCGTCCACCGTTATAAAATCTTTTAACGATTAGAAAAGAGCTGATTATCTTTGACTGGCTGAACAGCTTATCTGGAATTATAGCTAAGAACACTTCCAATCAAAAAAGAATAAATCACAATCGTTCACCCTTTTAGCAGTTGTGATGCCACAGACAGACACACAGATACACACGTTAAATTTATAACACCCTCCATTTTTGCGTCGGGAGTTAAAAATAGTTACATTACGCTGGTACTAGTGGTGGTACTTTCCCAGTTGGACTAAAACCCGAGCAGAAAACTGCTGTAAATCTTGTTCTAATCTTCGTTTACAAGGTCGACTTATCCTAAGTACATCGTCCATACAATAATGATCTATTCCTTTAAATCGCGAACAGTAACAAACTTCCCCTTAACATTATACAGTACATTTGTGTTAGTGTGCGTAAAGGTAACTCGTACCAGTACTAGTGTGACTTCTATTCAATCTTCTTACGTTCCATTTCGCAGGGACATTTGATTCTGTCTCTCTTCAACTGATAGGGTTGTTGTACACCCATCTCCCTCTATTCCTAACGGGCTTAGAACCGTGTGATATATTGTATTGGATGGATTTTTCGTCTCTGAAAATGGAATTTCTTTTTTGACTCCGTACCTGACACGGCAGGGATGTTCGATCAGACCACAGTTTCCTTATTCTATTTTATATGTATTAAGTAAAATTTGATGTCGATTTGATGGCTGGATATTATTCATTAGTGAATGGGCTGAAATATAAACGGAATCAAATGATTTTCAATTGATTGAATCGTTAGTGGTATAAACTAGATGGGACTGTCGTTTTTATTTCATAAAAGAAAAAATAAATGTATTCGTAAAAGAATGTATTTTACACATTTCTTAATAAATATATATACTTATATTTACATTCAATATATTGAATGTTTCAACAGCGAAAAATGTATTATTGTAATTTCAGACATGTAAAATCCATAATAGGCCGTGGCCATATAAATAACTAGCAACCCGCCCCGGCTTCGCACGGGTAGCAGAGACATCGTCAACAATCATCATCATATTTCAACCAATTTACACAAAACCTTAACAAATTGTATACCTAAACCTTCTTCGTGAATCGCTCTATCTATTGCTGAAAACCACATGAAAATCCGTTCAGTAGTTTTTGAGCTTATCGCGAACAGACAGACAGACAGACGCGGCGAGGGACTTCGTTTTATAAAATGTAGTGATGTTGTACTATTTACTTGAAGCAATTTCTATTATTTTTTTCTTTTCTAAAATTTCAAAATAACATTTTGATAATGATACTGTGATCCAATGTGTCATAATCATCATTTGGGGTTGTAATATGACAAATTATTGTACACATTTTAATGTCAAGTTCACAATTCAATAGGTAGATTCTGTAAGAGGAAATCCAGGAACTCTTTTTCCATCGCCAATTTAGCGTTTTTACGGATCATATATAGTAAGCAAAATGCGTATAACGAAGAGAAGCTGACCATTTACCCTGGGATTGAAAAACCCAACAATGGTAACTGCGTGACCGTCAAATTCAGATTCATATATACCGATGTGTGAAAAAACTTCTTTAGGCACGTTGGGCACTTTTGGTATGGGGAAAAAGCACTGACCTCGCGTGACCGTCAACCTCAGATAATTATATTCCGATGTGTGTGAAAACTTCTTTAGGCACGTTGGGCACTTTTGGTATGGGGAATAAAGAAAGCACTGAACTCGCGTGACCGTCAATCTCAGATAAGTATATTCCGATGTGTGTGAAAACTTCTTTAGGCACGTTGGGCACTTTTGGTATGGGGAATAAAGCACTGAACTCGCATGACCGTCAACCTCAGATACGTATATTCCGATGTGTGTGAAAACTTCTTTAGGCACGTTGGGCACTTTTGGTATGGGGAATAAAGCACTGAACTCGCGTGACCGTCAACCTCAGATGCGTATATTCCGATGTGTGTGAAAACTTTTTAGGCACGTTGGGCACTTTTGGAATGGGGAATAAAGCACTGAACTCGCGTGACCGTCAGCCTCAGATAAGTATATTCCGATGTGTGTGAAAACTTCTTTAGGCACGTTGGGCACTTTTGGCATGGGGAATAAAGCACTGAACTCGCATGACCGTCAACCTCAGATACGTATATTCCGATGTGTGTGAAAACTTTCTTAGGCACGTTTGGCACTTTTGGTATGGGGAATAAAGCACTGAACTCGCGTGACCGTTACGCAGATACATATACATTTACAATGTGTGTGTGTGTGTGTGTGTGTGTATATGTAAATAATAGGTATATATATATGTAAGTTATATTTTCACTTCAGACGTGCAGTCCTACGACAGACAGGTTTTTTGAAGTGTAAACTTTTTTAGGCACATTAGGCATTTTTGGTATGGGGGAAAAGTATAATAGTCAGATGTGTTTTCAGTTAAAGCACGTCAGTATGACCTCAATCCACCTGATGAAAAGCTTGATTGAGGTTCAAAGATTGAATACCACCATTATAGATACGGATGATACTAAAATAGTGGTCCTCAGTTTGACGGCCTCGAGAGAATTATTTATTACTAGCAGCGCCAAGCGGTTACACTTTCGTAAGTCCTGATCCCGTGGGAATATCGAGATAAAAAGTAGTCTATGCGTTAATCCAGGTTTTCAGCTATCTACATACCAAGTTTCATAGCAATCGGTTCAGTGGTTTTTGCGTGAAAGAGTAACAAACATCCATCCATCCATCCGTCCAAAAGTACTTACGCGGGTGAAACCGCGGGGCGCTGCTAGCTCATAATATAGTGGGATAATAATTTTCGCTAATGTACAACCGCTTTGAAGCAACCATAACTG
Organism: Euplagia quadripunctaria; assembly: GCA_963859945.1. Lineage (NCBI taxonomy): Eukaryota > Metazoa > Arthropoda > Insecta > Lepidoptera > Erebidae > Euplagia > Euplagia quadripunctaria. The sequence continues at coordinate 4,619,571 of OY982574.1, read as the reverse complement.
AGTGTAACTTATAAAATCGACTATGCCGATGTCAGCTATTTGAATCTCACTGAAGCATAACTTGATAAGCTGCAGCGACTACAAAATTTTTGTATAATATTCATATTTGGGCTACGAAAATATGATCACGTTTCCGAATTCCGTCAAAAGCTCAAGTGGCTTCCAATTTGTTCTCGCCGGAATACTCACTCACATACTCAGTTTTCTTTACAATATCTTATTCAATCCTATGGCCTCTTTTTATCTCAAGGAACGGTTCAAGTCCCTTCATGATACACAGGAAAAATCTATGAGATCATCTAGAGATTTGAGACTGGAGATGTCACTACATTCCACAACATTTTATGTCCAATCCTTTACTCTTGAAGCTGTATGCTTGCGTCACCAGTAGGCGAGTGCAATCAATAACCATTTTTATAAAAATGCTTCATGAATATTATTTATCACTTTAGTTTAATTATTTCCGTATTAAAGTATGCTGTGTACAAATGAACATATTATGTATATATGTTATATGGTAGTCTTAAGCAGGTATTATATATCATATGTTTATATATGTTTTGTAGTAGTATGTATAAGTTGACTAAATATCCCATCAAAAACATAAATGTGAAAATGGGAGCCAAGTTCAATAATAAGAATATAAGTGGTTATCGACTACCCCACAAAAGAATTGGGTTCAAAAAGATTGCCAAGTTCCGTAGATAATCCTGAAGATTTGACTTAGTTAGTTTTCACATACAAGTTTTCTTATATTAGGCTAAACAACTTATCTCCTTTATTTTATACGCAAGTTATTACACAGTACTATATTCTACATAATATTGTGAGGTCAACATATTACTCTTACTCTTCTAAAATATGGTGTGCTGTAAAAACTGGCCAAATCAAATCTTCTCTGTCAAATCAATCTGTCTCTTCGAAACACATTGATATTTCCAAAGGTGCCCTGGATGAAATTGAATTTTGCAATATGGCCGCCCTTTGTACATTATCTGTATGACAAATCCATGTATAATACTTCTACTGTAAGACTGGTGTACGAATAAAATGTTATCTATCTATCCATCAATCAAAATATTAGAGTTTATTCTCGGTTATCAAGTCAATATAGAAACGCTGAGAAACAAGCAACTAACGTGCAAAAAATTAATTGTAAACAAAGACATTTTTAAAAAGAAGCTTTTATAGGCCATGGTATACTTTAGAACAGACAGTCATAAACATAAATAAAATACTTTGACCGTTGAAGAGTTCCCTCGTCTGGAGCCAATACTGGATGCAGAAGCCAGGCCATGGTGTATTTTAGAACAGACCTTTATGTATGCATTGAAGTACTTCAATGCATACATAAAGTTAGTGTTTGTACTGTTAACCGTAGAGGAGTTCAATGCATTATTATCGGAACTACACCAAAATATAAAATTTTCATTTCCCTAGGACAAGGGAAAGTGGACCTAAAAACATTGCAAGTGAATAAAAGCTTGAAAAAAACTTCATAAAAAACATACTTCAATTAAAAGAGGATTAACGCTTTGAAAATAATAACTGCACTGATAGATGCCTTAAAAAAATTCTTCTGTTGACATTACAACAGAAACAAAAAAAGATGTAAAAGGTTGTCTGGAAGAAATCGCCGTGTGTGATAAGACCGCCGATTGTTATACCTTAACATTTGTAACTTGTTTTGCACTATTTACTACTTAAAGGTGTACAATAAAGAGAAATGAATAAAATAAAAAATAAATAAATTTTAATGATGAAACTGAACAAAAGTTACTTTTTTTTTATTTGAAAAAAGGTCTCTTCATAAACGCAGTCCGAAATCACTTTAAACATCGCATCGTTTTTAACGTAATTACGCAAAACAAAACAAAGTTCAACCCACTATTATAATTCTAAGTTTAACTACTTTAGAACAAAAAGCCAACATCACCCAAAACTGTCTAACACATCTAACACCGTGTCGAACAACCCTTTTAAAATTGACACAAAATAATCCGGCGGAGCTCTGTACCCAAACAATGACCTTATTAAGACAACATACAGGAATAATTCAAACATATACGTACGTTTATACACGGATATAATACACATGCTACTTGGTAAATCCTTCAGAGTAAAACGAGATGGGACAGGGAGGCTTCATGCCCCAAAAGGGAGGGGGGTGGCTCCCACCCTCATCTATAGAATGTCTCCACGAAGCCCCTTTGTAGGAAGGGTTACCTTGGGAGCCGGAATAGAAAATAGTACATAATAAAAATTCAAAATATATTCTTTGGAGGGACCAATTTTCTGGAATACCCGAAGGGTACACGACGTGTTTCTTTAGATTATTTGTTTTTTTTTACGGTTGGCAACAGTGACTGAGCCTTGTCTTGTCATGCGATGCCTTTGAGTTATTTTGTGTTATAACGATCTAAGAGAAAACATAATAAAACGTGTTTTGGGTACCTTTTGAAGTGGTAGTTATTTGTTTTGTTGAAATATACGTAAGTGTCATTGTTGGAGAGCTTTCTATTCTTTCAATAGACGCTAGCGTAAGTGCTGCCAGTAAAAATATATGTTAGTAATTGGGATTTTAAACTTACAATCTAGTTTTCCAAAAAAATACGATATGATGTAGTGAGAAGATAATGAATAGGTAATAGTTTTTTAAATTAAATATTTTTATCACCCCCAAAGATCTAAATAGATGTACTGCGGGTCTGAAGTCCAATGTTCCATCAATTAATCAGTCATCAGTCTATCGTTCCACCCATAGTTTGTATCGTACAGAAAATGCTTAATGAGGTAAGTAGTAACCAGAATTTAGCTATTTTGAAAACTGTGCAATACAAAAATCTTCATTAATAGGTAATTTAATACTATAACAGGCAACCGGAGGGAGCGGACCGAATCTGATCTCAGCGGAGCGAGCCTCGTGTGCAGACCATTGGCAAACTAGTTAATTATTTGTAATATATTAATAAAAGTATATGGTTATTTTGTATAAAAACCTAAGTATGAATAATTTAAAATAGTAGTTTGGTTTCAGAAAACTCATCTACAAAGATTATGTGTTAACGTGGCTTATATATTTATATATTTTTATATTATAGGGGGCAAACGCGCAGACGGGTCTCCTGATTGTAAGTGACTACCTTCGTCCATGGATACCTGCAACTCAAGAGTCACAAGTGCGTTGCCGGCCTTTGAGATGGGGGGTATAACATGATTGATATTAAAACTCACACATACAGTTCTCCCAAAGTTCTTTGTCGGCAGCAGTCATACTTTTGTTTACCAGACCTTACTGTAACGTGAAGACTTGATCAAGATGGTATCATTTCAGGTTGGATCTTTTGATTAGTAATAGAATGGTGTATTGATGTGAAAATTCAAGCCTTCTATTTAATTATTGATGGACTACATTCACTGTCAGAACAATAAGTATGGCACAATATCAGTGATAAATTTCGGATAATTGTGATTGTTACATTAGCTTTAACTTATAAAAGTTAACCACAGTCTTTCGTCTCTATCTTGTATGCGTTTTCATGCTGTAAAATGACGATAGTTTTCAGAAACTCATTTCAAAAGCATAAATTGTGTGTAACTATGAGCCTAGCTCTCACAAAACATGAGAGAAAATAATTATAGTTTAAAAAACTAAAAAACACGCTTTTATAGAAAATTCAACTAAATAAATGAAAAATTTAATCGAATTATTGCATTGTCATCGGTCTTTGACACGTGTGCAAAATTTGAATGAAATCTGGCCGTTTAAAGTGGGTCCAAATCGCTCCCAAAGGAGTCGGTTACAAACATACAAGTGAAGCTCTCACTCTCGGCTCACGGCAGAACTATTTCTCTTTTATTATTTCACGCATTAACTAACCAACTAATTCTAACTAACTTCCTATCACTGTATTTGCACGCTATCGTTGTAAATATCGACCAAATACCTAGTCAGGTTTTATGACCATAACTATTTATATAGCAACGAAGTATGGTCTCTTTAACAAAATTCAGTTATACATATTAAACGAAACAACGTTCCCAGTAATTACTACGACAATAAATCATACCAACATTGGTTCCAATATTTCCAATAACTGAAATAATAACGAGTCTTTAAGCTATAATAATCCAATATCACAGTGACATCAAGATGTTATTATCGGCTAATGGCAGTAGCCAGTGAAATGTATTGCGTTCCACCGTATCGGTTTAAAAGGTTTATTGCCTGTGATTCTACATTTTTGCATGGTATGTTGTGGTGATGCCGAAAATTTGATTCGGGCCGCAATTTCGGCGGAGGAAATTGACGAAATTTGAATGTAGTGCTTGCTACCTTTGGCGTGATTTTGTTGTAGTAAGAGTTTTATAACGTAAGTATATTTTACGTTTTGATTAAGACATTTTGGGTTATATAAAATAGATATTTTACTCATATTTATATGGCGTTACCAGTGATGAGAATAACTATCATTTTTAACCGACTTCAAAAAAGGAGGAGGTTCTCAATTCAACTGTATGTTTTTTTTTATGTTTGTTACCTCAGAACTTTCGACTGGGTGAACCGATTTTGATGATTCTTTTTTTATTTGAAAGCTGTTGCTTCCCGTGTCCCATTTCAATTTAGTACAGTTCTGACAATAGTATCCATGAGAAAACCATATATAACTCTTTTATGGAATAGTTTTTTTTGTCAATGTCGGTTTTTTTTTTAAAGAATCATATTATTAGGAGTTGAAATATTTATCTGAATACTTAGTTGAATTCGTGCACACAGGTACAGGTACCGCCCAATTCGGCATCCATTATATCTGTCCATCTAAGTGTTGTCGAATCGCGGCTAGCCATAAGACCGCCTTTTCTACCATCACTTATACTTTATTTGCAAAATTTTAAGTATATATGTAGTAAAAGTGGAGAAAGCCAAAAAATGTAATTAATATGAGTTATAAATTAAAAAAATATTTGAAACAGGCCACAAAAAGCTTAACATTTACAGGTAGGTACTGGTTCTGTCTCATGATTAAGCGAGGAAATCCCGATCTCGTGGGATCCCGGTCTCCCGAGATCTCGAACATTTTTACAAGATCAATCCCGAAGCATAAATTGGGCGATATTGAGCGGCAGTGGTCTTAAATCATCCATCGAATTAGAAGTGGCATGTAAACGTAATTTTTTACGTGTTTCTACCTCTACAGATGGTCTAGACTCATAAAGAAAGAAATGGATCTTTATGAGTGTGAGGGAACAAGGGATAAATGTTTACAGTAATGTAGTTTTACAGAAATAAGATGCCGTTTCTCGGAGAGCACCATCAGTACTCTTTGTTTTTTTAAGAAGCTATTTCCAAAATCACCCCTAAGGGAAGGCTTTTAAAGGGTAATTTTAACAACAGCACAATTTTTTTTCTGAAAAAAATTAACAAAAGGTTGCGTTCAGTAGTAATAATAAGTAAATGATTATAAATAATGTTGTCTTACTTAATTAGATAGCACATAAAGCTAAGCAGTTTTCAGCACATTGTAGTTTACTGATTAAAAACAATTTAGTTATTTTGTAGTAGATTTTTAATGGGTGTGTAACGTTTGAAATAATAACAAAAGTTTTAATGATCATTTGACCTAATTTCATTTTATATCCTTTTTTTAATAAAACGATCAAATGATATAATGAATTATTTATATAATTTCATTTTACCTTATGTTATATGGTTTAATGAACATTTTATATAATGTACATTTGAATTAATATTCAATTAGTATAATATTCAGTTCCTATAATATTCAAAATCTATAAGTAACGTTTAATACAAAGTCAACAGCTTACGCGAACCAATGATAGGCAAATGCGAGTGTCATTTAAATATGGAATGTTGAATTAATCTTTTTTAAGCTAATTTGGAGCTATTTGCGTATATTCGCCATTGATTTTTCATTTAACTGCCCGAATGAGTGAATATTGACCACGAGCAACCTATAACATTTTATGGTCATCCACTAATATTGTAGGATTGGATACAGTGCATTTGTATACTAATACTAGCAGTTTCCGCGCGGCTTCGCTCGCGTTTACTTATTTGTATATTTTGCGCGGATCCCTAATTCTTTTTCCAAAATAAAAGTTACTCCTTATAACACCAGCTATCTGTCTGTGAAAGTTCCGTGGAAATCGGTCCACACGTTCCGGAGATTAACCGAAACAAACAGACAGGCAGACAGACAAAAATTAAAAAAACTAATTTTTACTCTTTTTTGTTTTTTATCGTGCGGAAACCCCCACGGGTCATCACCTCACCGGAGCTAACGGTAAAGTGGTATGTCGGAATCGAACCGACTAAAACCACACGGTGTTCCGTCACAAGTGGGTCTATTGCAGTGGAACCCGGGTATACCCTAGGAAGGAGTCCTCCGGGTACCCCTGCAGACCTTGGCCGCCTTCAGCAGGCGACCACATCACGGGGTACGGGGGGCCTAACCCCCCTCCAGATCAGAGAGGTGCGCGTGGAACACGTCGCGCCACCGTCTCGGGCCTGCTTCTGCAACGGTAACGGTCAGCCCGACCCGTTACCCCCAGGCCAGCGCTCATGGAGGCCGGAGATCATTTTGCGCTCTCCGGCACCTGGTGCGTCTTCTGCGGGATGGGAGAGTACTTGTCCTCTCCCGTTGCCGTTCCGCCACCTCAATTTTTACTCATAGGTATCGTGCAAATAACTGTATGAGCTTAAAAAAAACCTATTATTTTGACATTACAAACAGACACTTCAATTTTATTTATTTGTATTATATGGATATTAAATATATTCTCTTTGTTATCCCTTGTTTCATTTACCTACTTTGCATTGCCTACGTAAGCATTGCTTCACTGCCGGTTTTCTGTGAGGCCGTGGTATCACTCCAGTCGAGCCGGCCCATACGTGCCGAGGCATGGCTCTCCCATTGTTACTGTTCTTTATCTAATATAGTTTCAGCTCAGACACCTCCATGAAATAAATACGAGTTGTGGCAAGTAGCAGTACTTGGTCTTCATTTGCTTTCGACATACTACAGTTACGAGGACTGTACTGCAAGCTGTCCAAAACAATATCAAAACATGTAACGCATACAGAATCCAAATATCCTAAAACAATATTAAAAAAAAAAACAGTGTAAATAAGATTTATGTGTGTAAATTTCAACAAATTCATTATTCACCCAATCAACAAGTGACACAATTTAAGCCTTGAGAGCTCGTTTACTTAATTCTCCCCCATTCGCCCATTCATTACATCGAATACCCGGACCTACTCAACATTCGTCGTTTAAAATTAAACCGGATCCGGAAGACAAGGAGGGGTATAAACGAGTGTTTGAGTGCCCCAGGCGTATAGCGTATTTAAAAAAGTCGGCAGACGAAAGAAATACCCATAAGTAATGGTTGGTGTTATGCAATATCTAAATTTATTAAAATCAATGGTTGTTGTTTGTGTTCCGAAACCATTGATCAGATTGTGATGAAACTTTGGTAGGGAATGCTGGGGACGCCTGCGAGGGTTCCTGGCTCAAAAAATGTATATAAAAATAGGCAATCATGAGACTGCCGACAGAAGTGAAAACTTAAACGAAACGATGAACTTAAAACGTCAGATTAGCAGGTTGGTGACATTAGTTAATAAGGAGCTGACAGAACTCAATGTTTACATTAGCGCCCTCTAGTGGACCTATGCAGTGCTATTTCCCCATAGCAAAATGCACAAACGTGCCTAAAGAAGTTTTCACTTCAAAAAAAGATAGCATTGCAATGCATGCTGGGTGCAGCTAGTTATTTATAATTTAAATTTCATATTTTTTGTTTATATACTCACGCTATTATAAATCTGAAGAAGTAGTTAAAGATTTAATTTTATTTTCACCTATTAATTAAGTTTTTCGAACAGAAAAATACAATAACGGTTTGCCGGGCTTGGGTAATTATGAATAGTTCCAATATACTTTTGATAGTTTAAAAAACGGTTTATCGTTTATAGTTTTAAATAACGTCAGAAAAGCAGTTTACAAATAAAATATTCTTAAAAAAGTACGAGCTGAAATATCATATCAATGGCAAAAAATGTATACCTAATATTCCTTTACAATAACGCTTTATTTCATTAATATACATGTATAACTATTTCTAGACTTCGCATCCCTAACAAAAGTAAAACAAGTTTGCGATGTTCGCAAACAATGTACTGCAACTACAGACTGCCAGCACTTTCCCCGGAAAGTCCGATCAAACTTTGCGCTTTCACTATCACATAAAGCCATCCCAAGGCGGTATAATTAAACGTTTCATGAATGGGAGGAAGAGAGACAACAGTACACAGAAAGAGACGGAATCGTCTGCTGTTGTACGCGTAATCAGTTTTACGGTAAGCGCAAATTATGTAGGGATGGGGTGAATTAACGCTTTTACAAGGTCACATGGCTTAAATTGAGAACGTTCTGAAACAGCTGATCTTGCCAGTTGATAAGGCTGTTGTTTAAGAATATTATGTTTGGGTGAATTAGTGTTCAGGAATGTACTGTTTAGGGGGTTGTTGTAGTTAAGGGTAATTGTATAATTCAGTTGTGTCTGTTGTTAAGATTGAAATTAGTCAACGATTTGTTCCGAGGCACCAATTAAAGGTTTTCAACTCAGATTCGTATTTTGGAATGAAATTTTTTCAGAGAGAATAAGAATGAGAAAGAATGAGAGATGAGTTTTGAATAGTAATTAGTTAATACTGCTCAATTCCTCAAAGATCAGTTGTTTTAAACCCAAAAAGTTTTTGAAATAGTCGCTCAGCCAATGAAGATTTTGATTAAGTCACTTTTGATAGAGCAGCGAGTAGCCAACATGTTGACTAAATTTTAATAGAAAATATAAAAAAAATACATCTATAACCATTTTTTTTTGTACTCATATTCGTAACCTTCAAAAAGTTTACTATAAGACTCTAATCTTTCATATGTGACATGACAGGCCACGGGCAAATTGTAACCCACCAAAGTTATACTACGACGCTTGAATATCAACATACTCCATAATAAGCCACAAAAAAAAACTTGCCGAAAGACATTTACGCTCGAACGAAACGCAGTTTTTACAGCGAAAGAACAAACCGACAAATTACAAATGGAAACAAAAGGAACGTCTAGCGACAAAGGAAAAAATCGAACGCCGTGAAAATTTGAATAAGGAATCATTTCTTTTTTTTTCCTTCTCTTTTTTTATTCCTTTTTTCGGTCGCTGTCAATCATTTGTCTGGGGCACGGAGGATCGCCTATTTTCTTTGTTGATGGATGGGATTCTGTTCTAAGGGTGTATATCGTAGACTGGTAGTTCATATTTCATTATTTTTATCTTGAGCGCTAAAGGATGGATTTGAAAGGTATTTGTTTACTCGAGTAGATATTTTCTTTTATAAGGTGACATTGTGCAGTATGTTTATGGCAATGTTTTTACGACGATGTAGGTAAACATGTTTTATGTTAGAAATATTAAGGATGTTAAATGAAGAGATGTACTTTGGGACCTATTTTGAAAGAAGATTCAATATTTTTATGTGATGTTTTCGATTTTGTTTATCGCGAAAAGTTTTTAGTACCATCGTAAATTTTCGGTTTCTATCATATATATTATGACATGTTTTTCTAAAGGCTCAAGCTCTTACCGATTCCCTGTAAAAGAACAATAACAATAAACTAAATGTATTTTTAATTTTTGAAGATGAGTTTTTCTAGTCACGTTGACAATCCGCTTAAGCTAAGCAGCTTAGGCTTGACACCTCAGTTTATAAAAAACAAACTATGAAGCCAGTGATTTTCAATGCAGAATTTTAAATGTTGTGGTTTACAAAAATTACTTATGACCCATCAAAGCTGATTGGTGACGAGTTGTACAATCAAACGATGCTTTTATAACGCTTTTAAAAATTCTAAATTTAAATTTCTTCTTAGAGACAGGGCTACAGTAACGCGAATTGAACCAACACGTGTACTTCTGAAGCCTTCTTTCCATAACCAAAACAGATCGAAATAGTACATTTATTTACAAATCCATGTTTTCCATATCACGTACATAATCAGTTGGGTTGATTCATGAGCAATACATATACGAGTGTTATCCCAGCTTATTGCGGGTAAATATAACCGCCGCCAGTCATGTAGATTGGCTTACGAAACGCATGGTAATTCTGTGTTTTCTTTACCAACCACATTAGACATTCTGCACCGTTCTTTGTATTTGGTTGCCTGATTTACATTGGATACAAGTCGTGTATTCATGTGGGAGTAATGTTTGTAAGGGGACATTTTTGTTAGACTTTTAATATCAGTTAATGTTACCTATGTATTGTCAAGAATTGTTTAAGTTCGTCATTACAAAAATTGGCCAACTATTCGCCCTACGCAGACTACAACCATTCCTTCTGTACCTACTAGCATTTTATACAGTAGCCGTTACAAATACTACAATTGTAATTTTATTTTACTATTTTTGCTTAGTCTAAATTGTTCAACAGGCACATAAATAAATGGATTCTCAATCGGATTGAGATTTCTTATAAAAATCCATCTTTCATGACATAAAAAATGTCTTTTTTTCTGTACTGGTTGCACACATGAGAGGCACCTAAACCAATTCATAAACGAAAATCGACTTAAAAGAAGTAAGTAGTGAGTGTTTACTACACCTGTGCCGATGCCAAAAACGATTTCTGAAATTCTTCAAAGTAGAAGAATTACTAATGATGAAGGACAAGTTCGTTGTCTAGTAACGGACGCTTGTTAATTGCTCTAGTCCACTTCTTACTTACGACAACGATCGTCTAGAACCCACACACAATCGGATTTTGAAAAACTTTACGCATTAACTTCATCAAATCCTAGATTTTATTATGACATAGGTTTGAATTAAATCTTCATCGACAATACAAGTCAGTACTTAAATTATTACGACTAATTAAATACCAACGTTATAGCAAAATATTCTTAAACTATTTTATGTAAAACTGAGATTTCATTGTTCGTATTTTTTTAAATAAAATATGTCATAACTGTGAATGAAGATTATGTATATTATATTTTATATATTATTATGCAAAAAAGTTAATAATATACTTTGAAAGAATACAATTATTAAGCTATTAAATTAATAATTTGCACTTCGCAAGAATCCAGACATTTTAGTTACATTGTTAAGTCAGACATCTTTCTATCTCTTTCTGTTGCACTCATAAAAGTTGTTCTTGCTTCCTGCATTTATACTTTAATACATAAATTTATATACATGAATATAAAACTTAATTACACAAAAAGGTGCTATCAGAGTTCTTTTTGCATTTCAGTAATATTTTTCGCATACATATCAACTTGTCATAGAAGTGTTCGCTGTTACAAAATGCGTTGTGAATGTCAAACTTTCAATAGTAACCAGTTAAAAACTACCATTATTATAAAATTAGCTCTCAGTTATTCAAGTACTGTCACTCTTCCGTATAACATTATCCAAACTGTACCATGCGAATACAGCATTTATTCCTTGCACAATAAAAATGTTTTTTGCTTTGATAGGTTTGATAGGGTGTCACTAATATTAAGCTGTGAGTATTGAATATAAATGTTATCCAATACATTATCTATAAATAAAGCCTATCTTCAATGATTATGGCGTTACATCACCGGCTAGAGCTGCATGAATCATGCATGCACGGTGAACACTGCGCATACGAACGACTTTTGAAGACAGTTATTGAAATGAATGGTGATAATTGATTATTCTACTTGAGGCTCAGGTAATAAAGTAAAGATAGTATTTCCCATGCATAGAATATCAATGAAAACAGTTTGACAGCAATCAATTAAGTATTTATTTTTTGACAACCATAACGAGATTTGGCTAGTTCATTCTCATGTGACATTTGTTTTTCAAATACTTCTTCATGTATCTAATATACCTCAGATTCCTCCCATCCCAAGCCCAAGCCGTCCGTTGTCCGTCATCAGCCTTGATCCTGAATTAATAGGCTCCAACTTCTACCGGCGCACACAGTTGTCTCATATAGTACCTTAAGTAAATGATAGCAGCAATTCTCAATTGGTGATCATATATGTGATATGATCACAAAGTACTTCACAGTGTCGACACGGGACTCAACAGTTAAATATGAGATGTATGAGAAGCAGAAGAGAAAACACAGTAAGGCTGACAAAGAACACCTGATAGCATGCATTTTATGGTTTTGCCTGATACCGAAAACTAAACTTTTAATCCATTATTTTCGGAAATTGGAGCAATTTGTGTTGACTGTGCGCCTTTGATGTACAGTAAAAAGACACTTCTGAGAAGGTAGGTGGCTAGGAGGGCAGACAATTTTGTAAATATTTCAATTATTTAGCAGTTAATAGGTAAAGTAATAATGAGGAGATACGCAGACGAACGAAGGTTACCAACATAGCCGAACGGGTCAGCAAATTGAATTGGCAATGAGCGGGGCACATAGCACGTAGAACGGATGGTCGATGGGCCCGAAAAGTTCTGGAATGGAGACCACGGACCGGAAAGCACAACGTAGGACGTCCATTATTGCGGTGGACAGACGACCTGGTAAAGATCGCAGGACGTCGGTGGATGTAGGCCGCTTCCAATCGGTCTTCTTGGAAGTCATTAAGGGTGGCCTATGACCAACAGTGGACGTCCTGTAGCTGAAATGATGATGATGAAAAGGTAAAGTGTAGTGTATCGATTTGATCTTTCCTCCTGAGAAATGAATGATCCTGACTAGTAAACCGTTACAGATGAATATAAAACGCCCAATAACTGTCAACTCCTTCCGTGAACCTTCTTTTTTTTACTCTACCGTAGAAAAAAACATCATTACGAAATAGACGTACTATCTGAACGTGGTTTTTTGAAGATCCAAAGGCAGATTGCTACAATTTGAGTGGAACTACTGCTACCAACTTCGAGCATCGAGAACATAGCATTGTTTAGATGTAAATGTTGTAGGTTTTAAGGATAGTTTTTCAAATTTTAGTAACATATTAAGTATGCTTACATAAATATAAATCTAAAAGCCAATGCACCTCGTCTGAAATCCTCAATACCATCACATACGTAACTCAACGTGCCTACAAAGCTTAACTCTTAGTTACCGCTCACGTAACATAGACTCAAACCACGTTAACTCTATAATAGTATCCGCCTGTCTCCGCTAGATGGCGGCAGCACGTACCAACCCGCCACTGAACAACGTGATCGGAATTTCGATATCAGAATCGATGGTTTTTAAAGCTCGCACCGAATCGAGGAGTCTTCAGCAAATATAACCGAATTGTGACTGGAATAAGCGGCAATTGTTAGCTGGATGGTAGAAATTGCGTTGGATTGGGTTATTTCTTTCTTGAAATTTGAAATGGCTGAAAGTTTTGTTGGCACACTGAAGTATGCATGAGGCATAATTCTGTACAAATGAAAGCTCAGACATAAACGGACGAAATTTTACGCGTATATTTTTTATATTACTAAGATGGTAAACAAGCACACGTATGGTCTGATCATAAGCGGTATTGACGACGACTCTACTCATCAGCAGGAACAGGATCTAGATGTTACCATGTCAGTGTGAGTGTTTAGCTGTGGTTTTCTGCAGCGTGGATTTATTCTTGCGTATTAGATGTGTAAGGACTTAATTTAATCGCGATAATATTTAAAAGGTACAATACCTCTTGGTTACCCGACGTTTCGAACGAATTGCACCGATCGTGGTCACGAGTGGACCTTTTAAATATTATCGACATTAAGTCCCGAGTACACATCTAATATGTACAAAGTCGCGAAAGTTTAAAAACAATTATTATTCTAGCGGTTAGTCAACTTCTAAATTTGAGAATCTCTTCAATTCTACCTCTCCGGATTTCTTGTAAATATGTAGAACTAGCAGCGCCTTGCAGTTTTACCTACGTAAGTCTTGATCCCGTGGGAATATCGGGATAAAAAGTAGCCTATGCATTAATCCAGGTCTCCAGCGATCTACATACCAAGTTTCATCGCAATCGGTTCAGTGGTTTTTGCGTGAAAGAGTAACAAACATCTATCCATCCATCCAAACTTTCACATTTATAATATTAGTGGGACGGCTGCAACATGAATCTTCTCTATATTAAACTGCTTTAACTACATACAGTTTTGAATAAATCTTGCTATTAACTGTGTCAGAACGAACAGTAGAACAACATTTTGAAGACTCATCTCAAATCTCAAAGATCCTATTGTTCTCAAAAATCAAAGTCCACACATGGATTCCCAAAGCTCCAAGCTTTTTTCCTATGCACACAAAAGTCCTACATATCAATTACATCACTGGTATTAACACTAGTTTTATTTCTGTCCTACAAAACATTGAATCCTGTTGGCCTGTTGGCCTAGTGGTTAGTGACTCTGACTGCTACACCATAGGTCGTGGGTTCGATTCCCACGCGAGTCTGGGTATTCTTTGTGTCCATTCTTTGTACGTTTGTAAAGTCCCCCGCGACACAGGAGTCATTCCTAATGCGGGAGTTGTCTTTTATAAAAAAAAAGTACTAAATATCATTCAGTACGCTGAGTTCCTTATTTACTTGTAAATTAACATCCAGTTTTATTTATGGAGACGTTTGTGAGGTAATTTCAGCGTAGCTACAATGCTTATAGCGCCGCCCACGATTTACCCAGGTCTACGGTTTCAGAAATGCTCTAGTTTCTTAACCTTAGCAACCATTTAAAAACAGGTGAATTGAAATCATAATATGGACAACGCTGCGCTAATGCCGAATGCATGCTGCAGCCTCAGTGGCCGTGGGTTCGATGCACGCTCAGTGCAAGTATTTTTATGCATAAATGCAAAAACATCTCGGCATGACTATCCGTGTTTTAGAATCCAATATAAAATATGTCCCAAAATATACAAAAAAAGGTAAAACTATAAGAAAGAAAGAAAATGAATTTATTTAGCAAAGCAAGGCATACATATATTAATAAATATAAAAACAATTATATTTATATCATGTCTAAGACTCGTTTTCAAACTCAATCTAGGCTGAAGTAAGGTGACAACATAATCTGGTATCTCAAGACATGTCACGTCATGTCACACACAGCCGTCTGATCCAAAACTAGGCAGAGCCTGTGCTATGGTGACCAGACTACTGATAAACATACTTATATATTTCTAAATACATACATATTATAGTTCAATAACACCCAGACACAGAAATCGAACCCACAACCTCTAGCTCAGCGGCCAGGATAACTAACCACTTTTTTTTTTTTTTTCTCTCCCCTAGATTTTGATTCTTGATTGACTGCTTGATTTAACACAAAAATCGCGCATTTTGACATATGTAACAGAATTTTTGAAACCCTGATTCGAATACCTACACTGAAATAAAATTGTAGAAATGTTTTTACTGACGTCTTGTAGACGTCGCTAGAAGCCAGTTTACGTGAATGACCCCGCCCCTTGAGTCACCGACAACACTACACTTTTTCAGGAATTGTGAAAAAAATACATTTTTGAGTTAAAACAGTTTTAATCTAGGGGTGCGATATTTGAGATGTTTGAGAACATCAAAAAGTTAACGCATAATTAATCCGAATTGTAATTGGTGCACAATAAAGTTTATTTCAATTCTATGCTATTCCAGGCTACGGTTTTTCAAATGATATTCATTGACAATTACTTTCAAATTTGGTAATTCATTTGTAATTAGCTAGCCATAGATTGTATATACGCAGCTTCATTCTTGTGTCTAACCGCTTTAATACTTATGACATTACTACTTACATAGCAATCATCCCCCCCCTTCCCCCTCCCCTTTGTTAACGAAAAGAATATGTATAACAACAAAATATCATCATTGATATTGAAAGTAAAGTTGTAAAATATTGAAACGATTTTGGACAAGTTGGATACCATGAAGTCTAAATACTGATGTTTCTGACTCCTGTATGTTCTTCGTCGAAGCTAGAATCTACACAATATGAATTGTTTCATCAGCTTAGAGCCATTTTATTAAATATCATAACGTTTAAAGGTATGCAATACTATCTGCCACATGTGATATTAAGATTGTGTATGAGATCATTTCAAGAATCATCAAAGTATAAATCATAAGTAATCTATTTCACAATCGTACTTTTATCCTAGTTCTAAGCCCACATTATGCTAATTCCATTCTGAATTTCATAACAACTCAGCACAAAAAATGGAAACAAGTAAAAAATCATAACACGCCTGACTACGCGATACATTTCTTCATATCCTGGCGTATTCCAATGAAAAATGCGCAAAGAGTTAACTCCACCAACCGGGGGGGAACTACAAATCCGATAGAGCGAGACCGACTTACGAGTTAGAGGAGGACGTAGACTAAACCCGAAAAGATGGATGGTACACAATGTCACTGAAGATGGTGAAATTGTATATTTTATATTCGGTATAAAAAAGTCTCAACATACGATATTAAAAAGACCGCTGGAACATTTTCTGCGTGCTAGTTATATTATATTGTGCGGAATTTAATCTTGCGGCGACACACGATGCTCTAAAGTAAAGGATTATTGGAATGTTTTCAGTGTTTTTTTTTTATATTCTGGTAAAATTTGGTCGGGTACTGTTTTGTAATGAAGACATGTTGTCTATGGTGTATCGACTTGGAAATATTCGATGATTGATGCTTCTATTTAGTACAAGTTTAAGAAGTCGGTGGTTAAGTGTCAATTGTATTTTCAGTTTTAATATTTTGAAGTAATTTATTTTTGTTTATAATTGAAATACATTTTAAAGCATCACGCATCTAGAGCTTTACGAAGCATGGCGACTATGAGCTTTAGGCATCTAGAGCTAACGAAGCATAGTTTTCTACTATGAATTCTAGGCAACGAATAAACATACTCACTACATATTTACACAGAAACATTGTGCACATCAATATTTTAATTGACCGGGAACCGAACCCACGAACGACCTCTAATGCTGAAATCCAATGCTTGACCTATCTGGCCCAGTGGTAGCGGTCTCGCAGCAGTAGCTAAATGAAAACTAACGTGGTATATTTAATACTGATTAATGATGCTTGCTACACTGGCCACAAGGTAACCACTAATGGTGACCACAAATGGGACTACAAATTTTCACCTGTGACGTTTGCAAAATACCTATTGTACTATTAATCAACTGAGGATGAATAATATTTAGAAACTAGCAGCGCCCCGGGGTTTCACCCGTGTAAGTCCCGATCCCGTGGGAATATCGGGATAAAAAGTAACCTATGCGTTAATCTAAGTCTCCAGCTATTTACATACCAAGTTTCATCGCAATCGGTTCAGTGGTTTTTGCGTGAAAGAGTAACAAACATCCATCCATCCATTCATATATACAAACTTTCACATTTATATTAATAGTGAGATGTATGACAAGCTTGATATGATCAGAAGAAACTTGAACTGCATATTATGTCATACTTTTGATTTATCTGTTTATTTAATTATACAGACTAGAGATCGCGTGGTGGTCGAATTTCGACCATGGTTTACTTCATTGGCCAATATTACTTGACCTGTCATTGTATAGACTTTTGTACCATGACAGGTCAAAATATATACTGGACACTCATAGCTGTATGTAAAGGTTTTTGCATTTTTTTTTTAACTTTGTAGCAAATATTGTTCAAAAATTTTAGCATTCTTCACTTCTTCTCTGTATAAACTATAAGTGTGCGAAATTTCATACTCCTCCGTCCGCCCAATTTTCGTAAAAAGGGATCCAAAGTTTTCGCTTCACGTATTAATATATTTTTTAAGTATACATGTATGAGCTATATACATGATAATAAGTGTATAAGTCCCAAATACACTTTCCACCCAAATCTTCGATCGATTTCAACCCCTTCTAAGTTTAATCCATAATCTAAATCTACGCACACTGCATCCTGTCAGCTATCGATGACGCTCGTCAGCTATCAGCGCCATTTTTGTGGAAATAGCTCTATAAGGACCGGTTTATCTGTGGCTGTTTAGTACCATGATGTTTATGGGTTATTTCTAACAGAGATGGGTGCTAAAGATATATCGGTGTACGACGGGTATAAGACCGTGTTGCCAGTATAAAATTTTATAAAAGATGAATATCAAGTTTATAAATGTTATAGATAAATTCATGGCATTACCTACATTTTAGTAACAGGATTCAAATGTGACAGTTTTTGTCAGCCCATATACAAAATGATCTATTTTGTGTTTAGTAACTAATGATTAAACTTAGTAAACTAGTAAGATATCTAGGTACTAAATTGAAATAGTAACATATAAATATAATATAACTAGCCGTCCCCGCAGTTTTACCTGCGTTTATGGTCACTGTTCCGCTCCTATTAGTCGTAGCGTGATGATATATAGCCTATAGCCTTCCTCGATAAATGGGCTATCTAGCACTGAAAGAATTTTTCAAATCGGACCAGTAGTTTCTTAGATTAGCGCGTTCAAGCAAACAAACAAACAAACTCTTCAACTTTATATATCTATATATTAATACGTGAAGCGAAAACTTTGGATCCCTTTTTACGAAAATTGGGCGTACGGAGGAGTATGAAATTTCGCACACTTATAGTTTATACAGAGAAGAAGTGACGAATGCTAAAATTTTTGAACCATATTTGCTACAAAGTTAAAAAAAATGCAAAAACGGGTACATACAGCTATGAGTGTCCAGTATATATTTTGACCTGTCATGGTACAAAAGTCTATACAATGACAGGTCAAGTAATATTGGCCAATGAAATAAACCATGGTCGAAATTCGACCACCACGCGATCTCTAGTTAGTATAGATATGTAAGTACATTTCCAAACCTTTAGCTACCAGTTCCCTAAAATTTGGTAAAAGTGCCTAAGAGTTGTTTTGTTATCAACTAACACTCGTCGTGTGTCAAGTGTTGTGGGTTCGATCCCCACACGAAACAACGGCTTGTAGTAACTACAGACATCAGTTTCGAGTCTTTTGAATCTGGGTGAACATTGTGATGATTAATTACTTGTATCATCACCTTACTTATACATATAAGTAAGGTAATGATACATTCAGTATGGTTTATATTCATATTTCTTAATCATACCGTTATGAGCTACTAGCAGCGCCCCGCGGTTTTACCCGCGTAAGTCCCGATCCCGTAGGAATATCGGGATAAAAAGTAGCCTATGCGTTAATCCAGGTCTCCAGCTAACTACATACCAAGTTTCATCGCAATCGGTTCTGTGGTTTTTGCGTAAAAGAGTAACAAACATCCATCCATCCATCCAAACTTTCACATTTATAATATTGGGATCTATATTAGTGGGATTAGTGGGATAAATATTGTTAAGCTATAGAATTTAAATTAGAGGGGTTTCAGGTTAGGAACTAACCACCCTAGATTTTATCAAAACCTGGACTAATTTAAACGTTTAGTGGGTTTATATTCCAGTATTATATTCAAATTTAAAGTTTTTCAGGCAACCAATTTCTATTAGGTATAAAGCTTAGTATATGTGATTGTAATAGATTTATATTTTATGTTCTCTTTGTGAGGAGAAATAAATAAAGATTATTATTATTATTATATTCGAAAGGTTTAGACACTTAAGGTAAACAACAAAACATGGGCAATGCACCATTTTTCATAAAAACGTATAATATTTCATCGAATAAAATTTCAAAAGTCCCAGTAATATTATAAATGTGAAAGTTTGGATGGATGGATGGATGTTTGTTACTCTTTCACGCAAAAACCACTGAACCGATTACGATAAACTTTGTATGTAGATAGCTGGAGACTTGGATTAACGCATAGGCTACTTTTTATCCCGATATTCTTACGGGATCGGGACTTACGCGGTTGAAACCGCGGGGCGCTGCTAGTATTTATATAAGTACGTGATCGCGTTAATTCCCGTCAATATAATTATCACGGAACTCGAAAGTTTAAAAGTTCCGTCAACATAATTAAACTAGGAATGAAGAGGCACTTAAACAAGAAGAAGAATAATAACTAAACTAGGTATACACATTCAAGTACCAAACTACCCCAAATAAACTCGTACAAAACAGGCGTAAGTGTTTGAAAATCACACAGCAATAGTCAAGGTGTACGTTGAATATGAATAGTCCGTTATTGTTAGGCAAATTAGGAAGCAGATGCGAGCACATCCGTGTAGCAAGCAAGGCTAATTGGGATGTATTTTGCATAATAATGGTTGCGAATCTAGTACTGGAATGGTTGGGAATAATAAGGGTTTGCTTTTGTTGCTGGATCGTTTGGTTGTGGATTGTAAACTAGAATTTAAGTTTTTGACTTTAAGAAGGACTTCACTTATAAGTTTACAATGTAGTGCATGACGTAGGTCGTGACGTAGGTTCTGACGTATAATGTTATAAAACGGAAGTTCATACATTCTTAACATTCCTTTAAGTGAATAATATTGTGATGTCATACATACGTAACATACTACGTATGATAACCTAGTTTTAATTCCTATATAAGCTTATGTATTAGATCAGAAAATATAGTTATTCTACAGTTCTAACCAGAAGTGATTTAATTTTAATTAGAGATAATCTCCACGTATTTCATAGCGATCCAGCCAGGGTCGCCACGTACTTCATGGCGACCCTGCCCCCTGGCAGGGTCGCCACATACTTCAACAAGTCCTGTCAAGATGTCGCTACCTTTTAAATAATGACATTCACCAACATTAAGCAGATTGGATGGGAAGATCAGATTTCTGCTCGAATCAATTCCGAATGTCGGTGGCCAGAAATAGAAATTCAAAATGAGAATGAATGGTAGTGACTTTGAATATTTAGTGAATAGTAATATATGCTCTTTTAAAGGCATAAGGCGGTAAACCCCTTTCATATTATTTACAGCTAAGGGCAGTAGAAGTTTCAAAGGATGAAAGATGAATAAAAATAATTTAATTTTTAAAAAAATTAAGAAAACTAAACGACCATATTAACTTTTCTAATGCAACCTTAGCACTTTTGACCGTTTGACAGTTGGCGCGATAGTTCAATATTCATAGTTAAGACAGGACAACGTCTGTCGGACAACAAAAAAAAAGTTGAAAGTTATTCGCAGAATAATAAATAACGGCAAAAGTGTCCTTTGCCTTCCGCTATTCCAAACAAAAATAATAAAAAAGCAAACTATAACATAAGAGATTCAAGAAAGAACTTATTTTCCGTAATTAAGTTGGCAAGCAAGCACAAAGTCGACTGATGTAAGCTCTGTAAGCAGTTATCAGTGTCTATGGTTTGAAAAATATAAATACGTATTTAAATTCATAACTATAGTTCATAAGTTTAATTATGGATTTCAATTTAACGCACATGAAATAACTAGTTTCATGATAAATTCATTACAAATTCAAAACAAATAAACATACCTTGGATAACGAAACGATATGACTTAATAAATTTGGAATCACATAGGTACATTATAATTAGTGGCGATAGCAGACTGATCAGTTGAAATTCTTCTGTAGAGTCTACTGAAGCTGAATTTAGTCAATGTAAGTCTTCAATAGTTTACTTAACATTGTAATATGTAAGATTACATTGAAAGTGAACAAAAATCGTATTAGTAGGAGTTAAGATAAAATATAAAAATGACGACTGCGAAACGAAGACTTTGAAACAGTCGTCAGCAGAAATCAGGATTAAAAAGATTAAATTATTCTAAATTTGAATTTTTCTAGTAAGAACGTCAAACAACATTATAATATTATATCCGTTCAAAACCGAACCGCGGTATGCTTTTACTTTTTTTTTTCAAACGGTACATGGGAACGTTCGTAAATCCTTTAGCCCGCCTGTCAACCGCATGCCTAGTGGGTAGTCGTATATTACAGAAAGTAACGGTTTTTCTTCTGCTTTCTAAAAATTACTATTTTTTTTCTTATTTTCTAAGTTATTATCGGTGAAGTTAAGAGTTATGTTCAATAATTTTAGGAATAAATTTTTTATTTTATGCAATAAACCATCATGTGTGGATTGTTTAATTATTTCAATGTTTTCACAAAAATCCTAAAAATAACGGTACCTAATATTTTTTCTGAAGCAATCTTTGTAGTATGGTGTACTGAACAGAATATGGTACTCATAGTGTGTTTCAAATATTCTTATTTGACAGTAAGCTTCTTGTATATGATTCAATCCCAATTCAAGGTAAGCGATAACCGTAAATCATGACTATTTTAAAACTGGGTTATCATATCACTCTTACACTGCCAACCTTGACAAACAATGAAAACAAGAGAAGTAGTTACACTTTACAGAGTATTAAACCAGCACACAGCTATAAGGTTTTTGATTACTAATTTCTGACGGTGGATCTTTCTCAGACGTTCGGTTTCTTCGATTCAAAAGAGTTCTATTTTCTTCATCTCATAGGCCAAGCACAAGTGAGCTGAAACATTCTATTCAATTTATACTTGCATGTATCTACATCATATTGTTTACATATTACAAATTCAAAGTGATTCCTAGTCTATGCATTTTAACAGACTTCAAGCTATCGGTCTTTCAAATTTTAAATTCAACACATTCGGCTTCATCTTGAACTATGACGGCGCATAAAAATTCACACCATCATTATCGCGATTCTGTATTCAAATAAAAACGGAAACGCCACATTTTCTACACCGCACAGCGGGGATCGCTGGCAATCCTCCAGTGCGAGCGAGACAGGACGATAGTTTGGCGCATAAAATAATGATCAATCAGAGCGGGATGACAAGCCGTTTATTGGTTTCACCGAGTAGTTTGTGGCTATCTCACGCGGCCAACTTCTATGTTATTTTCTTGGCGCGGTGTGTAAATTTTAAGCGAAGTATTTAATGTTGTTTTGTGTACGTAATGTGTTTTTTTACTAAGATAGGCGGTTCTTATTTCGTCAGTGTTTGTTTTAAAACTCGTATGTTCAATACCTACTTGAATTAATGTGAGAATTCTTTATTGTTCGAGACATAGCTAAAATGTACGTATACTTGCCTGATGGCGGCAAAGTACCTACTGTCTTATATTTACTTGTTATTGTTCATTTAATTTGATTGTTCATATAATTACTTGTTTTATTTTTAATAATCCTTTAATAATAATATAAAGCTACATTATCCCTGAGTAACAAATGTTTATCACTTGTTACTAGCAATATAAGTAATTCAAGTAAAAAAAAGAGTGACCATTTGGTTATTTCATCATTGTGCTTTGTCTAAATTGTTTAAAAATGTAAAGCGGGTAAAACTGCAGGAAACAGCTAGTGTCACATAAGTATAAGGATGTGTAACTTTACTGAATTAAATACACGTACTCTTGTATTAGCAAAGAAGCGAACCTCCATTTTGAAATACACTTTTAAAAATATCTTTATATTTTAAAAGGCTGGCCTTTGTGACCTATAAGTAGTATTAGTAATTACTGGTCTTCTTACATCAATTAATATTGTGTACCAATTACGTTCTTGAAGGATTGTAAAGACCTAAGTAGCAGGGCTGATAAGCATTTGACTGCATCGTCGAATTGGCGAATGCATTGTTTCTCATGTATAATATGTAGATTTGAAGGTATGTATTTCCAAAAAAAAAGCTGTCAGTCGTAGGACTGCACGACAGAAGTTAAATTTAACTGACACATCTGTCATCTGAGCATGACAGTCACGCGAGTTCGGTGCTTTTTCCCCGTACCAAAATTATCCAACGTGCTTAAAGAAGTTTTCACTTCAAAAATTATCTAATTATGTTTATATGTCTTCTAGAAGTCATAGTACAAACTATGCTTGCAGTGTTAATAGCGTGGTATAATAATATTATTTATAAAACTTTATTACTGTTAAAGTTTATAGACAAGTTTTCTATGGACAAAGTGCACTCAACGGGCTCATAATGCTATTTGCATAGTACAATAACGTCTTTAGCATTTTATTTAGTTTACCTTAATTCTGCAGCTCCTCAGGTATGTCGGCATACTCAAGGGTATATGACTCCTCTGCCTTAAGTACGAAGAAGTCAGTAATAGCATTAACAATATTATTTACCTACTGTATTTATTTAAAGTGTATACTTTGAATATTCATGGATATACATTAATAGTGTTCTTGTTAACCCTTCTAGCTAAGATACATGGCTTTGTTAGGAGTGGGTTCACGTCGGAAGTGTTCTGGAATTTGAACACCTTAGCACACCTAAGCTATTGCGTAACTGCCGCTTGAAGTATTTTTAGTAAATTTTACAAAAAAAATAGTCAGTCGTAGGACAGCACGTCAGAAGTGAAAACATAACTTCACAATGTATTTGCATATACATACACACACATCTGTATATATATAATTAGGTTAAAAATAAAAAGTAGGTAATAACATATCTAAATGTATACCTGTGGGTACACTGGAAGTTCTGCGCTCCTGGCCGCTCATAAATGTTTGAATTTCGAATGTTATATTTTTGAAATAAAAGAAACTCGGCTCCGCCTTACGAATTTTCGATCAGGGTCACGTGTCCTGACGCGAGTTTAACATTTTTTACCCATCCCAAAAAGTGCACCACGCCGCTAAAGAAGTTTTCACTTCA
Source organism: Euplagia quadripunctaria (assembly GCA_963859945.1). NCBI lineage: Eukaryota > Metazoa > Arthropoda > Insecta > Lepidoptera > Erebidae > Euplagia > Euplagia quadripunctaria. Next base: position 4,594,936 of record OY982574.1, on the reverse strand, counting down.
ACAATATTGTTGACATATTTTGCTTCCATTATATTTCACCCCTTCCTGCTCTCCTTGTCTCTATGACACTAGACGCTGTTTGATAAAAAGAGTTAATAAATTCACTTTGTAAATATATGGATTGGTTGAGTCCGCCGCATTTCTGCTACGATCCTAAAGATGATTGCTGAGAGACTCAGACCAAATGCATGAAAAGCTTATTCTTTAAAATTTAGGAGAGATAGATGTGTAGATAATAAGTTGAAGAAAAATGAGAGTAATTTCATTTCGAGTAAACTCAAGGCAGAAGATAGAATTGAGATTGAACAAAGAGACTAGGTCTATGACAAACGTAAGATCAGATTTTCACTTACTTGTTAGTTTTGTGTGGTTGGTAATGCTGTTCTATATTCGATTTATATGCGTGTACTATATCTTTGCCTCATCTTACGTAACACCCTGGCATCCTGGCGACTCCTGACATTTGCTGTTTGAAAGAAACACGAGTCTGTCGGCTCACTATGTTACAGAAGTCGGCACTAGATCAATACTTCGCTTTATGCCGCACATGTGTCATATGGCGCTGTGTCCGGACAGTGAAGTGAATAGAGTTGGGAATGTACAAAAATTTGGTCTTAGATTATTTTCTTTTACGTTGAATCACAATTTTTTTTAAATTTTCAGAAGAGTTAATAACAATGTATATCTTAGAAAAGAGTAAAATATGTTAACTTAAGAGCATGTAAAATAATGTTGTAACTTGCATTAATATTAGTGATATTATTACGTTATTTTGACGAAAATAAATCGTTGTCTTGTTGCTAAAGCCCGTGACCCGTTGCTATAAAGCAGCAAAATAATATAAATAATAGTTAAAACGAAATCTTTTGTAATGATCAATTAAAAATATTTCTTCCTAACATAACACTTTAAAGCACTTTTACAACACAAGATAACATCTAAAACGTAACTCTATTATCTAACGTATAAAGAAACTCGAAGGCAATATGCTACTTTGCCTCAGAGCCAATGTCAATGTTTCAAAAAATACAACGACTACTATTTCCCTAGCAATGCAATTAGTGTCCAGAAAAATACAAAACTTTTCATGATTATCGACTCCACGACACAAAAGGCTTATTCCGTGATAGATAATGTGTTACTCGCATATGCCGGGGGTGGCAGGGGGTTGTTTTGTCAAACGCCACCCAAAGAAAAGTAGGGAAACACTCGATTCCTCACACGCTTTATTTTGCAGACTATTTTCCCTTACGAGCGAAGGTTTCAATTTTTTTTTCACCATACTCCTTTTGTGAGAATATTATTTTGTTTTTGTAATATTGGATGACGATACGTAAAGTACTTTTGTGACGTACGAAATTGTATAAAGTGGAATATGTTTCTGTCATATTGTGTATTAAGTTACAGCTATTTTTGTTTTGTCGAAACAATCTACGAATGATATGCTAACGAATTTGTTATTAACACATAGTTTTGTTAATTTACGATCTCATATCACTTTACACGTGAATGAAATTTTACAGTGGGAGTGGACCCGTCTGCTCCCATAAAAAAAAAAAATAAGAAATGAAAATTATATTAATAGATAAGTGATATACATTTTTGGCTTCAAGATTTGTTCTTAGTTTTGACATGTAGTTCGTTTTTAGGATTTAAGATGTTTTTCTTAAAATAATTTGTAGTAAGCAAAGAATATACTAGATTGAAGGATGATTAGGATCATCAACAGTGACACTTCAGTGAGTATTTATTAGCAGTGGCCTGCACTTACCAGCTGACGACCCTGTACTTATTTTGTACTTGCTGCGCAACGCGGTTTTACCCGCGTAAGTCCCGATCCCGTAGGAATATCGGAATAAAAAGTAGCCTATGCGTTAAACCAGGTCTTCAGCTATCTACATACCAAGTTTTATCGCAATCGGTTCAGTGGTTTTTGCGTGAAAGAGTAACAAACATCCATCCATCCATTTAAACTTTCACATTTATAATATTAGTTTTGTATCACCGTAATAAAGAAACAAAGTTAGTCTATGTATCCATGCGCCAGTTGTAGGAGATGTTTTTGTGATAAAATTATGTCGAATATAATTAACCTTTAAAAACCGTATCATAGACTTTAATGCGTCTAAATCATAAATCCATTGGAATAAGCTGTATTCTTTATCGCGTAGTTACAATATTTTCTTCAAAATTAAATGGGACCAACCTGAAAAACAGCCAATTCAATTAAAAAAAAGAATGATTGAAATTGGTTGGCAAATAGCAAAGATATCACGTAGCATAGACAAAATAAAAGTTGTTGGATTGGGAACCTCCTCTTTTTTAAACTTGGTTTAAAACAATGACTTTATAAGTTTATTAAATTGATATTTGGCATATGATATCATATGCTTGTAATTTCTGTTGGTAACGTCAGCTGAAAATATACATAAGTATATGTATATATGTTTCGAACGTTATAATAGTAATTGTTAGACGTTAGGTATATTTGCTTATACTTTGCTTTTATTAGCCAAACAGCCAGAAATTTAATATATGGTGTATGTCACGTATGAGTCGAAGTCATTGAGCAAAGAGCGCACAGTGCGTCCGTCATATCTTCTTCTTGCGCAGCATTGATCTTTTGTCTATGCTGCTTTAAAACTACGTTGGAATGGAACCTAAATTCTAAAATTACTCAAATGGTTTGAAGTTTTATGTTTAAGTAAAACAGTACTCTCCAATCCTAGTTCTGTTGAGTGGAAAAGATTCCTTAGTCAGTATAAACGAAAGCCTGAAAACTGTTAGAGAAGAAGTCTGCTTTGCTATACTTCCTAGGCCTTAAGGCACTTGAAACAGCTCATCCTGCTACTTTCAGCTTCTCTTACACCGCCTGCGAGGTCTTACTATGAGAACTACCCAGTCAAGGCATTTTAGATCAATGTAATCTGCAGACTTCAGACGACTTCTTAAGAGTTTATCCGCCCCTAACAGCTGCGATTATCAAAACTACAAATTATTTGTACACCCTATAGACATAAACTCTGTTGGCAATGACAGTAGGTACCAGATTTTCAATCAACTTTCATTTTCTTATTACCTAAAAATCAGAATATCGTCTCGGTAAAAATAAAAGTACGTTCTCGAAAAATAACGTTGATAAAAGGAAAAAATCTTGGAGTTTTCATCGGAATATGAGCAAGTTTTCTGAGAAAAGTAAAGAAATGTTATTATATTTAAAGTTGAGTCGCAAAAATTGTTTGCGTGAAGTGGTATGGAGGAGTTAAGTCCGGTGGTGTCTGTCTGTTTGACTTTAACAAAAGTGCGATACATGCTGACAAGCGGAGCGAATAGCGGACATTATTAATTAAATTCCGTCACATTCGTCTATATATATGAAAATGAATTCCTATTTCCCTTGGTCACGGCATCACGCGTGAACGGAAGGACTGATTTCACAAATTCTTTTTTTTTGTGTTTGTTGTTATCAGGAGAAGGTTCTTATGAAATAAAAAATTAAGAAAGTTACACGGAAAATTTGAAAATTCAGGAAAACTTAACGAGGGACTTACTTACTTAAAATTAATAAAACAGAATATACCTGCTATTAGCGAATATCTTGACATCTGACGCAAGAAGATGTGCCCGCCATACGCTCCAATAGCCCGCTCCGCTCTGCACAATATCCTCGAGCTAACCGACATACGGTTGGCGGGCAGACAAATATATTGTTGGTAGAAAGTTTCTGCCGACTTCTGGAGTGGTTTCAGAACTTCGGTGTCGTAAGTTGCGCATCTACCTCGTGAATACATTATTTTATTTATAACGTACTTTGGGAAGTTTTAGGTACTGCTATGGACCATTTTGAAATACGTGTATATATGTGTGAATATTTATTTTGCATTTCAAACTGCCGAGTAGGTATGAATGTTCTTTGAGGAAAATTTTGCATATCATAGATATTCATAGTAGTTTGTATATCGTATATATATATCGTAGTTTGCCTCAAATGCTTTTTACGTTAATAAGTTATGGTCAACTCATATTCATACAATTTTTATACCCCCCCCCCCCCTCCTCCCCTCGGTGACCACCCGTAGTATATGCCAAGACTCTCCCTCTAGTTTTCAGGTACTAATTTATAAATGTGGTTTAAAATAATTTTTTGCCGACAGAAAGTTAAAAAGCGCTAAACGTTTGTTGCCACCTATGAGTTTAAAAAGCGCTAAGCGCTGCGCGCCATATTTGAATATAGCATGAGATTTCCCTAGAGGATATTGACTGCGTGACGAAAACCTAAGCCCCTCCCCCCGTCCCTGTGACCAAGGGTGGTATTTTGAAGACCCCCCCCCCCATCCTCAGAACGGGTCACGTAGTATATGTACGTTCCCTAAGTGTACGACCTGTCTAATGCTTAACTTGGCCATAAATAGTGTTGTTCTAATATCCTAAGTAGGTAACTTTAGGTTTAGGAATTAATCCTAAATCCTAAGTATCTGTGCTATTTTCAAACCCCCGAGACCCCTTTATTCGTTACGTTAACCGTTTATAGGGTTCCGTACCTCGAAAAGAAAAAACGGAACCCTTGTTGGATCACTTTGTTGTCCGTCCGTCCGTGTTTCTGTCTTGTCTGTCTAGACCCTTTTTCTCAAGAACGCATAGAGGTATCAAACTGGAATTTATATCAAATACTCAAGTCTACTGTCGTAAAGATACAGCCGTCTATGCCGCAAATTTCCGCAAATTTTCGACACTCGCAAGGGAATCAAAATCTACAGGGCACTTCCCGTGAACTCAGAATCTTGAAATTTGGTACGAAGCAACGTCTTATACCACAGATAAAGGAAAAATTGCGATGGTAAAAATATTTTACGGAACCCTCGGTGCGCGAGTCCGACTCACACTTGGCCGGTTTTTTAATAGCGGTAAGGTAGTAAATATGCCCTTGATCTATAAATCTATAAGAGAATTTTTAGTGTGTGTCTCATATTAATTTTGATTATTACACCTACTTCAACCACGTATAAATTTTACGTACGCTTTAAGCTATGGTATCTACAAGTTATAGAATAATAATTTCTTCATCTACTAAACATTTAAAAAGCTTTTACAAACATCAAAGAGTCAAAACTCACTGTAAAAATGTGACCCATTAAATTAAAAAAAAATATGTAGGACATACTCTACTTGTGTACGGTGACAATAAATTATAAGGACACAATGAGGACAGTAGCATCCCTTTGAACGAGTACCACTCAAGGGATTAAGTTCGATATTCAAAATCGTTACAATTGATTGGTTTATTTAAATAGGACTTTATTGGGTGTGTTTGATGCGACTAATGTTCTGTGATTTTTTAATGCTACTGATACGGGTACTACATGGCACTCGAAAATTTTAAATTTAGAATAACGGGTGTAATGTAGTTTTTTTATGCCCGTTATTCTAAAATTGAAATCATAAACCAAAAATAAGTATAGACAACAGAGTTTGAATTCAGTTAAAAATGTTACAAGGAGTCTATTTATACAAAAAACACCCGAAATTTTATGAAATTAAAAGAAAATGCCATAATTACTGTTTTCTACACAGAACAGTCAAATATGTAACTATTTAAAATTAATAGTGTTAGGAATGAAACTTATAAACGTTTTGTCACAATGTAAAAGTGAAAATTCACAAGCCAAGAAAACCTTAAAAAACCAAGTACTTGCTTGCAACTCTTAAAAGAAGCATAAAAAGAACCTCTTCAGGGAAAGTGCATTAAAAATGAGTGCGCGAGACAGAGACGGGGTTCTATAGCCTACATATCTTTGTCCTTGTCGCACACTCCTAAGAAAATGGTTTTATGAATGAAAATTACTTTTTTTCTCACGCCATTTACCTACTCAGTTCAGGGGCGTTAGTTTTGTAGCTCGTTTTCCTATACGGGAATAGGTGAAAGTTGTCAGAGATTGCCTTCGAAAGTAGGGCACCTGGTAAAATGTTTTTGTGAGTTGCTTTTACCCTCCATTCCGTTAAAATGGGGAGGATTTTATAAATTGTATGTAGTCAATTTTGAACAATGTTTTTTTATGGCGAACGAAATGAGTAGGATTTATCGTACAAGTATTATGTAGGTTTTATGTGAATATCTCATTATTTGTGTACGGAATTGTATAGATTTTAAAGTCTTTTCGACTCCAATTATTTCTTGTATGAATATCTTGTATGATAATGATATAAAATCTTAAGTTTTTCTTTATTTGTTTATGAATTATGAACTGTCAATGTTCAATGATTTTATTTCTATATTTCTTTTTCAAATCCCAAGTTGAATGTATGTGTTACCGGCAATCTATAGACTCCGGCATTGGATACAAAATATAGGAAATAGATACAGGGTGTTAGTGAAACGCTCCCGAAAACGAACACAGGCGATAGTACTAATAGTACCTTTGATGATGGGTCAGAAAAAAACTATCTTTTTACAGTT
>OY982574.1:3862049-3988282 GCA_963859945.1 Euplagia quadripunctaria | reverse complement strand
AATACGGTTTTACTCACGTGTATATGGATGCCCGACTGGTTTCGGACCCTTAACGAGGAGTAAAGCGACCATCCACGTCAGTGTCAGGCGCTACACTTATACAGTAATGAATATCCCGTCATTCGATCAAAAACTTTTGAATGTAATGTTGACGTCATCATGACGAAAATCGTCTCTAAATAAATTTGGAATCTGTTTACTGTTTGTTTGGAACGTGTTTTAAATAGCATTTTATGCTAATTTTAATTCTTGTACGTAAGCAAAAATTTTGATTTTAATCTATAGATACTAATAGAAAGCTGTTTTTTTTTTGTTGGTTTGTTTGAACGCGCTAAGCTCTGGAACTACCGGTTGGATTCGAAAAAATCTTTTTATATATGAGAGCCAGATTCATGAGGAATAGTGGAATAGTGTAGGCTATGTACCATCACGCTTCGACCATCAGGAGCGGAGCAGTGAGCATAAACGCAGTTGAAACTGCGGAAAACTGCTAGTTTCAAATATAGCTGGAATAATAATAGGAGATGCATGTAGACACACACCTGTGTCCCCGAAAGGGGGTAGGCAGGGGTTAAACACCCACATTTTGCTAACTATGATTTGGTCTCTTCCCCGGAAATGAATAATAATATGAATAAATAATATTATGGCACGCTATTTAATGTCAAAAGAAGAAGTACAACAAAAACATAATCCGTCTCTTATTATTCTTTTCCTTTTTTTTTTTAAAGACTCCTCCTGTGTCGCGGGGACTTTACAAACATACAAACAACGGACACAAAGAACACCCAGACTCAGGTGGGAATCGAACCCACGACCTATAAGCATAGCGGTCAGGGTCACTAACCACTAGACCAACAGGCCAGTAAATTTTTTTGGGTTTTTATCATATAAAAATCAATTAAAACTATTTTATTTTGAATGAACAATATCCTCGAGCACGTTCACTATACATAAGCTCAAGAATCTAAAGAAACTAGGAGCTGTATCAAGTTGGCAAAAACAATGCCCATCCATGTTATTTTCTAATTTAAATGGAATTACAAAAAATGATGATTGCGTGAAACACGCACTGTAGCTTCTATTGTACATTCCATCAACCGTTTACACAGATCTACATCCCCGATACATATTTACCAAGTTAATATTCAACCTAATATAATGAAAGTCGTGTTTTGTATAACCTTTTCGACTGAATTAGCCGGACCGTGGTCACACGTTTACTGAGAGGGTTTACCGAAACCTCCGTGAAGGTTTTGTAACTACGGGCACGTTTTGTCGCACTGTTTCAATTCTTGAAATCATTGTTGCAAAAACAAGTTAACACGACGAACATCGGTAAGATTTAATACTTTTGTGCATAGAATGAAAGAAATTACATTTATTAAGGTTGGTTAAAATTGTTATGGTAGACGCTTCTGCGCCATAACAAACCCTACAATTTTTATCCAAATAAAAAAAAGTTTTATTAAAAAGTAACAGCACCGCTTCTTTCAACTTTAGTTTAGAAGGGAATTTCCACAACACAACACTGTACGGGTTACACGGTAATACTTTAACGAAACTACATTTCTGTCAGTACTACGGTACCTATTAACAAATGATTTCTTGTACAATCATTATTATCGTCTGTACTTATATAATATTATCACCGTATCTACCTACTGGCAATCCAAGAGCCCATCATATAGCATCACTAAGACATTACCACAGCGAGCAACCATTGTAACTTACTTTTGTAAAACATAATTAGGCGCTACTTTTAATGTTACGTGGTCATTCATCAATACCAGCGTAATGGGATCTCTATTCTGTCTAGATTAATGATTTAAAAACAGAGAAGACGAGAGTCTTGACTTCAAACTGGATCCGTTATAAGATTAGCCTCATAACTAGAATTACTTATTATTCATTGTGGGATATTCAGGGAAAAAACTGTTAATTGTAACAGTTCAGATCGTTGAAGGCAGTTCGTGTGAGGAAATGGCGAAACTTTCTCTGTCAACCGTAACGCGGCAGCGTCTGTGACAGATGTGACAATGCTCATTGTTCATTGTTGTATGTAGTTCAAACGGTATTTGTTATAAACATCATTTTAAAGCGGTGACCTGGGAAATGACCTAGCTAGTTCTCGTGAACAATAATGTCAAGTTCGTGATTAATTAATTTAAATGTTACCAGCTAAAATAAGAAAGACGATAACCTACTTATGTACTGCATGGAGGAGAAGCTGTAAGCAATAGATACGAAGTCACCGTGGCTGTCCTGTAATAAAGATCAGCGAGACTGACTTTAATCTTCTCAAAAAAGAGAGACACAATTAACATTTTTTTCAAATATGGACACCGATTTCTCGCAGATATATGTTATGATTTGTTTAAACTGTTTTTAAATCGATGTAAAATAAGAACAATATGGAGATTCCGAGACGGTTTGTGTTTTTTCAACACTTTTGTTTTTTAGAGTTTGAAAAATAAGTCTGAATACATATTTAAAAACTACTATTTAATAAATACACCATACATAGCAAACAATAATTATAAAGTGTAGCTCAAAGTGACGGGAGCATTGTCATAAACTAAATCGACCTTAACTCTAAGTTCCTTTTTTTTCGAATAATTTTCAACTTCAGGAACAAAACAATTCCAGAACCAGTGACAAAAATAGTATTTGCCACCCGCGCCTTTTTATATGCACGCACACAGCATGCACTTGTTTTGATTTTTCCCTTTTCCTTTTTCCGGTTTTAAAAGACAATCTCCAAAGATGCGTTAGAATAGAACGCATGAGTATCATCATATCTTTTTCTGCCTTAAACCAGAAGCGTACCCAAAAAACGAACCTGAATGCTTTTAGTATTCCGTTTGGATCCGCGAATAGAGATTTTTTTGCCGTGAATATAGGAACTGCACCGCATTTTTTTCACCCGCGAATAGTGAAAGAAGAATAATAAAAAAAAATGTGAATAAGGAGCTTTCACTCTATTAAAGATTAATATATATTTTAAGACTGTATTATAAAGCAGTGTAAAAACATGGTATGGACAACTATTACTTATTCTGAAGTTATGGTCCTTATGTTGTAGTGAACTATTTAGTATGCATGCTCTGGACAATTTTAGTGGACCTTTCGAACCGCTTTACATAAACCCCCACGGCCACACCAAAATCAAATCAAAACCATTTACTCCATTAAACCAATTATAGGTATTTGTTTGAAATGTTTTTTACAATTTTATGGTTACATTGCTTATAAGCGTAAATAAAATGTAGCTCAGCACAAGCTTTTGATTATAAAGGCAGAAAGATTAATGTAAAAATTATGATTTATTACTCAAATTAAACATACATTTATCAATAGTAAAAAATATATATCCACGCGTGGGTTACTTAAAGATGAAATGATCCAAGCTCATTTTACAACTAGTAAAAGGAAGGAAGTAAAAGTCATTTACACGCGTTACATAACATAGTTTGTGCACTTTGTACCGTCAAGGTAAAAGTTTTACAACATAAATTTTACCATCTCCGTAAACCGTAATGCTATTAGTATTTTCGACTTCTACTTACCACAAACGAGGAAAAGTATTTACGGCACAAATACTATTCATAACATTCCTAGTAAATAATAAACCAGGCATGTTTCTCTTTGTCATATTATTGACTACCATCTGTTGCCCGGGACTTCGTTCGCGTGGAAATCTATCGTAAGGGAAACGTACATTTTTCCGGGATAAAAAGGTTTCAGGGGTAGCCTATGTGCTATTCCAGACTATAAACTATTTCTGTGCCAAATTTCATCCAGATCCGTTAAACCGTTTTTGCGTAAAAGAGTAACAAACAACCATCCTCACAAACTTTCGCTTTTATAATATTAGTAATATTGAAGCGTACATAAAACATAAGCTATTCTTAAAATACAATAGATGTTTCTAGAGATAACCTTGAACCTAATTAAATGTTGTTATGACCGGATTATGAATACTAAAAAAATAAGCAAGAAGTTATCTTAATTTACGTGACATGAGTCACGAATCTCACGGCAGATCATCAAATATAGCCTTAATATCTACTTATGTCTATAAATTTTAGCTTAAAACTTAGGAAAACCTTCAAAACCATAGAATGTAGTACTCTGCCGACCAATTTTATTAAAATGGATAGGTCTTTCTTAACATATCTGTTATCTGGTTCTTTTTTTCGTTCATATTTATAGTCTTTCTTAACAAACGAGCTATCTCATGTAATATTCAAATGAGATGGATAAAACCTGAGATTAGCTGGTCATGTATAGCATGCGATTAATAGCTTGACTTGTAACTAAGGGATTGTCCATTAATCACGTGAGGCTCGAAGGGGGGGGGGGGAATCACGAAATATCAGAAGGGGTAGAGGTGGTGTAGTGCGTTATATAAAAATAAATACGTGTATTTATTTTTTCGTAAAACGCGATATTATATCTGTATTTAACGATAATATTCTGAATATTTTTAGATTGAAGAAGAATAGAATATGCTTCTTTGCACTACACAACTACTACTACTACAAATGATTTTAATACTGATGTTAGTGTTAGGTCCAATGGGCGGTCTTATCGCTAAGAGCGATCTCTACCAAACAACCTTAGGATGGATTTAGTGACTGGGGTAAGTGGTAGCTGTCGGTGTACTACATATAAATATACACATACCATACAGAACAAACATATACCCAGATTTATACATATACATATAATATATACCGAAGTAATTATATAAATAATGTAATATATTTGGAAATAAAAAAATAGACGTGATGTTGTCTAGGGGGGGTAGGGTTAGTCTAAAATCTCACCACGTGTCACCAGGGGGGAGGGGGGATTAAAAAGTAGCAAAAAAAACATGACATGATTAATGGACGGCCCCTAATTATGTAAACAAATCTTGGCAGTCAACTTTCAACGTCAAGTCAACCTACTTCTAATAGCCGTATCCAAATGAAACTTTGTATATGAATATAATATATGTCATGTAATTTGGATGACATTACTATAATTTGGCATTTTGGAACTGACCTGATGATGGAGAGGAGGTGGACAGTGGAACTCTTCAGTGGCTACTAGTAAACCCGTCGAGTTTCGGCTCGTATGATTCGTTTTGACGAGTCCAACAGATTGGGCTTGGTAACTTGGAGGTCATTCAACTCTTTTCTACTTTTTAATTCGGTTCGGAATTAAAGCGTGTTTTTCTTTTGGTCTTCCTAAACTATAGTTTTATTACTACTTGTATAGATAAAGAATTAGAGATAGTTAGCCAGTTTTAATATTGTTCTAAAACAAAAAAGAAATAGTTTCTACAAAACAGGAAGCAGTCAAAAGCAGTGACTAGCGACATCTCAAGGGCACGTGAGTCAGCGACCGGTATGGCTAACACACGTCTTGCAACTGATAAAATAAACAACTTTACAGTTGGGTTACCATTGGGCGAATTACAGCTGAATGAGTAGTGCAAGTATTAAGTATGTATGTATGTATTACTAAAACTTTTAATTCAATGGAGAAGATACTGACTTGACATTTTTTTTTATTGTATAGTGGGTAAACGAGCAGATGGTTCACCTGATGGTAAATGACTGCCGCCGCCCATTGACACCTGCAACTCAAGAGTCACAAGTGTGTTGCCAGCCTTTAAGGAGGGAGTAGGGGAAGAGGGAGAGGAGGGAGGAGCGGGAAGAGCGGGAGAGGGAAGGGTTAGGGCCTCCGGAAAACTCAGTCACTCGGTGAAAAACAATGCAAACATTGCTTCACTGCCAGTTTTCTGTGAGGCCGTGGTATCAATCCGGTCGAGTCGAAGCATGGCTCTCCCACGAATAGAACCTACGCTTATCGTCTGAAGATGTAGAAAGCACAGTAAAAAATGGAACAAGATAGCTTAACATCGTTTTTCATATGTGTGACTGACAACAGTAGCAGATATTGCAAATGCACTTTCTTACTTTTATCACATGTAGCTTATGCTCGTTTCTATATTAAAAGTAAGAAAGTTAACAGTTCTTGATGGCGCGTACTATTTGAGGTACTTTTTAACCGACTTCAAAAAAGGAGGAGGTTCTCAATTCGACTGTATGTTTTTTTTATGTTTGTTACCTCAGAACTTTCGACTGGGTGAACCGATTTTGATGATTCTTTTTTTTATTTAAAAGCTGGTGTTTCCCGTGTGGTTCCATTTCAATTTGGCCCAGTTCTGACAATGGCATCCATGAGAAAACCATATATAAGTCTTTTGTGGAATAGTTTTTTTGTTGAAGTCTGTTTTTTTAAAGAATTACTGATTTGCCGTCGTTTCGATAGACTATTAAATTATTTTTATCGACAACTTTTTTTAGTGGGTATTAAACTTTCAATTTGTATTATTATTAAACGGAGATTTTGGCTTTAAAATAAGCCAGAAAACATCTTTAGACCGTAAATTGTTCTTTTTATTATTAACGTTTCTAAAGTGTTATTGAACTTTCAGTTTGTGTAATTCTTAAATGAAGATTTGATTTGATGGCAATAAAATAGTCAAGAAAACAATATCTCGATATTTATATGCCACTCAATATACTGTCTTAAGCCATTTTGTATTATATGATCGCCATTTTAGCTCTATAAATTTAAATTTAAAATAAGATGTATAGAGAATATAGAATAACGCCATACAAACACACAGGAATTCGAGAAAAAAAAAACAGTCAATCGTAGGACTGCACGTCAGAGGTGAAAACATAACTTCACAATATATTTGCATATACATACACACACACAAACACATCTGTATATATATAATTAGGTTAAAAATAAAAAGTAGGTAATAACATATCTAAATGTATACATAGGGTACACTGCAAGTTCTGCGCTCCTGGCCGCTCATAAATGTTTGAATTTCAAATGTTATATTTTTTCATAAATGTTTGAATTTCGAATGTTATATTTTTTTAAATACAAGAAACTCGGCTCCGCCTTACGAATTTTCGATCAGGTCACGTGTCCTGGCGGGAGTTTAGCATTTTTTACCCATCCCAAAAGTGCACAACGCCGCTAAAGAAGTTTTCACTTCAATAAAGAATATTATATAAAGCAGTTGCGTAAATGTTTAGGAGATATAGAGAATCCCACCATAATCATACACACACAGAAAAAGACGCACAACAAATAATTCCTAACTTAATATTATAATTATATAATGACTGCACGGATAGCGCAATGGTCACCTCGCCCCTATGCCGCGCCGAGTGTTGTGGGTTGGAATCCCACACGGGACAAAAATTTGTGTGATCTACAAACAGTTGTCCCGAGTCTGGGTGTTCTTTGTGTCCGTTATTTGAATGTTTGTGAAGCGACACAGGAATATTCCTAATGCGGGAGTTGTCTTTTTTAAATAAAAATAAAATAAATGCGAACGTGAGTTTGCGTGAGTGAGAACGTGACCCGAACTGTCACATTACATAAGAATTTTTTGTTTAATAGATTTAAAATGAGCGTATAATTACGTATTTAGGGGATTAACGCGATCACGAAAAGGTATTATACATACCTCTGAATTGCCTGATTAAAATGAGCGTGTGACACTAAAATATCAGTAAAAAATAAATCACTATGTTTTTATTTTGGCCAGCACAGTTGTTGCACCATATTATCAGATGGTTCTTGTCAGTATTTTTTTTATTCGCATAACTCAAAAGACATGATTCTATTTCATTTTTCTCCTCTGCTACAGATGCCTTCATGCCACAGACTCAAGTAACAGTTCCAAATGTTATTAAAATTCAAAATAACGACAAAACTTTTTTTCTTTAAATTGACACTGCGATCGGGTACATAACCCGTTTTTAAAGAAACAAGGTTAGGCACTTGAATCGCCATCTTTGATAAAATCACAAAACTAGAAAAATATTGATAAGGCACTTAGCATCTCTGAAATGTAATGGCTACTCAACATGACACCTTTGATACGTAAAAGCTCAAAACCATATTTTTGGCACTTAGCCCAATTGTGAATTCCATGCCTCAATTATATTTGGCCGATGGTACATACCTAGGCAGACTGATGTTTCAAGCAGATTCCACTGACCGTTTTGCTTATGTACATGGACATACGTACATTGGCTGTGTACATACAAACATACATTGACCGGAAATGGACCGGAATTAACGAGATTGTTTAAGTGATGTACATACATCTCCTAAACAATCTCATTAATTCCTCCTAATTTAATTGTACTAGCGGTTGCTCTGAAATCGAAATTCGAATTCTAATTGGTAACAATAAAACTCCGGGGTAAAGGTAGGGAAACAACTGTTTGTTTTTTTTTTTATTTTCCCATGTTTCATTCTCAAAGTGTCCGGTAGAGGGGGGAATACGTGTGTGGCACCAAATGATAGTTGGCAAAATGTAGGTATTTAATAATAATAATATCTTCACACATCTCACACACGGCCGTCTGATCCCAAACTAGGCAGAGCATGTACTATGGTAACCAGACTGCTGATAAACATATAATTGTTTTTAAACGGGAATTAACGCGATCACGAAAAGGTATTACATACCTCTAAATTGACTGACGTTTCTGCTAAACATACGTGCTAAACAACGACGTGCTGATAAACGTACTTATATATTTCTAACCAGTTATATTATAGATAAACTACACCTAGACACAGAATAAATGATCGTGGTCATCACACAATTATTTGTCCTGAGTGGGAATCGAACCCACGACCTCTGGTTCAGCAGTCAGGGTCCCTAACCACTAGACCAACGGGCCAGTCAAATAATAATTAATTCGCTTCTGTCTATCACTGCGGGGATACAGTTGTGAATGTATGTTATGAACATAAATGTCATGGAACGAAAATGTTTAAAAGCTATTACACAAGAAACCAGTTATATTTATGAAAGGATCTACCCTAACGTTGAGACTGAGTCATTTCTAATTTT
The DNA here is from genome assembly GCA_963859945.1 of Euplagia quadripunctaria. Lineage (NCBI taxonomy): Eukaryota > Metazoa > Arthropoda > Insecta > Lepidoptera > Erebidae > Euplagia > Euplagia quadripunctaria. Next base: position 3,979,326 of record OY982574.1, on the reverse strand, counting down.
AATAAATGTCTAATGCCAATTATGAAAGTATTAGAAAGTAAACATTTTGTTAGTTGCAACATTCTGGGTTGTTTGGTCATTATAAAATCAACTAATTATCAATAGTTTAAAAAAAAATGTGTTCAAAAAAATTTGTTACGTAAAATTGTGTAGATTACGTAATAGAAAGTGATTAAATCATCCTTTTTAGATTTTACATCAAATGACGTATAAATGTTCTACATTCATGAGCAATGGTGTTTTAGAGGCTATTAGTAACAAATTAAATAATCTTTATCAGGACATATAAACTGTACTAAGGATTTTTATGTTCTTATATATTAACTTTTTCTGAAGTTCTGTAATGTTTAAGTATTATTCCAGATCTTCGATCATCCGGAACTAAGTAGAGAACGATTAAAAAGTACTATGAAAATGTCTATACTAAGGTAAGATCTACTGAAGTACATACTATGGGTCTACAAGTTGTATAAAAAACCACGGTCTTTTGCAAGTTATAAAATCTGTAAGCAGTTATTTCAACTGTTTGCAATTAAAACTTCAACGGTTATTAATGACCCGTGCAATATCGTCTGTGTTTGTGAATTTTCCATATTTTTGCAACATTTTGCATTAATGCTCATAATCTTCCTCGATAAATGGGCTATCCAACATTAAAAGAATTTTTCAATTCGAACCAGTAGTTCCTGACACTAGCGCGTTCAGCTAAACAAACAAACAAACTCTTCAGCTTTATAATATTAGTATAGATAATCTACGATACCAAATACGGACTTAGGCAATTTAGAGATTTTGATGATTCTTACGTCAATAGATTTGTCTTAATCTTGTGAGTGTCACTAAAGACATGACAGTAATCAAAATTCAATAAGGCGATGACCAGACATCATAGAATAGAAACCAACTATAATAATCTTTCAAAATAATCCTAAGGTTTCTCTAATATTTTTTTCATTTTGAATAACCATTTAGGATCTGGTTAGCATCAATTCTAACTTAAATTTTCAATTCTTATGATAAAGCTGTGACAATGGTTTGCCTACCCTTGTCCCAATTTTTTTGAGGTACTTCATTTCACTGCTTACTCCCTTTCTACATAAAACTCTCTTCACCATATTTGCTTACGGAAGGTTAAATTTGAATTTTCAACGCAAATCTTACCGTTCGTAAGCAAAACGAATCGTTTCTTGATTAATCACTTATGCCGCGTTCCTATAATCAAGAAACGATTCGTTTAAAAAATTCAACGAAATTTTACCGTCCGTAAGCAAAACGAACTGTCCTTTTAATTTAACAAGAAATTTTTGATCACAAATTGTTCCTGTTACCTGCCGCTATTTCATCCACCCTGTATTGATTCAATGCTAAACAGTCTATTTTGCCGTCGCTTTGAAGAAGGGAGCCGAGGTACTTGAAGAAGGGAGCCGAGGTACTTGAAGTCGGAGCAGACTGGTATCGCTGTTCCATCAGTAAAACAAAGTCCCCGGCCGCGTCTGTCTGTCTGTCTGTTCGCGATAAACTGAAAAACTACTGAACGGATTTTCATGCGGTTTTCACTAATAGACAGAGGGATTCATGGGGAAGGTTTAGGTGTATAATTTGTATCCGTGCGAAGCCGGGGCGGGTTGCTGGTTATCATATAATTCTTAAAATAGAATGACTAAACCAGAATTTTATTGCTTTGCAAGATTTGAATACAATGAGATTAAGAAAAAATGTTATGTTTAAAAATGTAATATTTATTTGTTTGTTCGTATTTTAATGACATTACGGTACACAATTATTTTTTTATATAACGTAGTTATTTTTTTTCTAAGTTAGAAACTGGTCACAAGGTCTTCCACACTATATTTAAATTCACATAATACGATCAAGCCACGTGAGTAGGAGCAGATTATTACTCACAAAATGTGGGTGTTTAATGCCCTCTGCCTACCCCTTCGGAGATAAAAGCGTGAGGTAAGCCGTTAACTGCGCCTGACGACATCAATCGTGTCACTTGTATGATACCAATCTTATCCGCCCTTTCCATTAAGGTCTAGTGAACCTATTCATAAGCTGTAGTTGAAAAACTTTACAAGTCAGGCGGCTCTAATTTGAGCATAAAACTTTTGTGCCTGCCTTAGAGATTTTTATTTAAATTATTTAAATACTTAGTATTATAAAATTAAAGACTGAACCACTAATTCAGGGAACTTGGGTTACATTTTAAACAAATTGTAACCTACAAATTCAAGTAAGTACATAAGTCACTGTTATTGTAGAATATTTCCCACAGTTGACATTTACGATTCCCATCCACTGATAAGAGCCACGATAACCCTTGACTTCAGGGTCTTTATCAGTCAATATTTCTCACACTACAATTAAAAATAATACTCGCAAGTGTGCATTCCTGAGACATTTCATTTGATTCTATGTTTATATACCCACTTATTTATTAACTAAAAAGAGTTATTAAGGCCATTGAAGGTTTTGGGTTTGACTCTCTTGCTGTTGTCTTCTCCTCGCCAGCCTGCGATCACGGTCACTTTCAGGAAAAGTATGTGCATAGACAAATCACAGTGTTTACTCCCGTGAATGTAATCGTCTATCACGGAACTTAAAGTTATTATATCACTGTACATAGTTCAAACTTCATTTGTGTGATTGATTGTGCACGAGACTGTACTAGTTACATTGAGGTGTCAGTGCTGAATATTCATCATTGATAGTTATTAAATCATTATAGAACATGCAATGTAAGTATAAATTATCAATATTAAATTTGGACCTCAAAAATAAATAAACATTAAAAGAAGGTATAAGATGCTTACCTTTCCACGGCGTACCTCATTCGGCATTACTATAAATTAATATAATTCAGTCAAACGACGTAATAAACCCTGAAGTCACGTATTATCACACCACTATTATCACTTAACACACACCATGGAAAATGACGTCATTTTTACTTCACTGATAAACAACGAGTACCGTCGGTTCGTGGCGAGAAACCGCGAGAGTCGAGTTCGAGTCGAGCGACCGGCCGCGTCAACAACCAGGCATTAAGTGTCATCGTACTGTGCAACATGCGCGCCGCTCCCGGACACTTCCTTAAACATGCAAAAACGAGGGAATAACACCACAAGTAAATGATTATTGAAGAATCGGAATGTTCCGTATCCGTATTACAAAGTTTCCTGGTTCCGATGAGATGTGATGAATGACTTGTGTATATACAATGACGCGGCGCAATACTGATCATTTCTTACCGCGACTAGAAAGTTGAACAGTGACTTTGTGATGCCACAGATTCGTGTGATGTTTTTCATGTAATACCCACACGAATAGATTCGTGTTTATGCGTTATTAACATTGAGTAACGGTGTGTAGTGTGTATGGTTACTATGTTTTACTCAACCAAATGTCCTCGTCACGCAGACTTTGGACATCCCAGATCGTCAACCGTTTCTTTAAAAAGTATTTATTATAATTTTAAAACAACATTATTACAAAACTATGTTTATGTAATTAATTACACATTCTTCTGCATTTAAAATTCTAATTTAGTATAATTTACAATATACATATAAATATGCATAATAATATAAACTAGAGATCGCCTGGCGGTGGAGTTTTGACCGTTTTGATTTTTTTGTTTTATTACAATGTCCAGTATAACTTGAACTGTCATTGAATAGATTTTTGTACCATGCCACTTGAAGTATTCAAAATTTCATGTTCCTGACTATGCGCGTTTGCTTCAAGAATGGGTACAAAGAATTCTACTCACGTATTAGTTGTAATACTAGAGATCGCGTGGTGGTCGAACTTCGACTATATAACTTGAGCTGTCATTGTATAGACTTACTTACCATGACAGGTAATCAAATATACTGGACGCGTGTAATTTCATTAATCCATTTTCACGTAATTTTTAAAGTTGTAAAACATATTGTTTAAAAATTTTAGCTTTCTGCACTTCTTCTATATTTAAACTGTAAATATTCCAAAATTCACATTACTACGTCGTTCGCGAAATTTTCTTAAAAAGAGGTACAAAGAATTCTCTTCACGTATTAATATAATGAATAATGATAGAGTACCTGGGAGACCGAGCTTCGTTCGGTAGCTTCTTGTGAAATAGTATTTTTTTTGTTGTAAAATTGCGTTTTTACAAGAAATACAACTATGCAGTTGAACTTAAAATTCAAAACGGTATCTGTTTACAAAATTTAATCAAAATCGTTAGAGCCGTTTCCGAGATTCCCGAAATATAAATACATACATACAAGAATTGCTCGTTTAAAGTAATAAGATAAGACCTTACATGTAGTTCTTTAAATATTTGTTATGTAGTTTTTTAAAATTAATAATTTTATGACGTTTAACCTATTTTTTGTGTGTAGAAGTTCTCTAAAGATGCTCAAAGTATATTGTAGATAAGGTGACTTCGTTTTTTTTACTCTTAAAAGTTTGTAAAGAGGGTTTATAACGTCATCCTTAGGGGTTTACAAATGTAACAACTTTGCAACTGAGGCTTGAATCAACATAGACCAAGGTTATTAAAGGTCTCTTCAATTCTCTGGAAAACGGTGGACGTAGAAATAATACTTTCTTCAAATATCCTGTGACGGTATACAGGGAGTCTCACCAGAAATGATGCAGCACCGCAACATTTAATTCCAGAGTCTACACATATCTATATCCGAAGAATGATACTAGAAACAGTACTGAAAAAAAAACAGTGAGTCGTAGGACTGCACGTCAGAATTGAAAACATAACTTCACAATGTATTTGCATATACATACACACACACATCTGTATATATAATTAGGTTAAAAATAAAAAGTAGGTAATAACATATCTAAATGTATACATAGGGTACACTGGAAGTTCTGCGCTCCTGGCCGCTCATAAATGTTTGAATTTCGAATGTTATATTTTTTTAAATATAAGAAACTCGGCTCCGTCTTACGAATTTTCGATCAGGTCACGTGTCCTGACGCGAGTTTAACATTTTTTACCAATCCCAAAAAAGTGCACAACGCCGCTAAAGAAGTTTTCACTTCAAAAATCTATTGACTACAGTAAATTAGTAAATCAGTAGAAATACATCTATAATTGTGTTTGCAACTCTTTACCAAACTGTATATGTCGTAATGCGTCGCATTTGGTCAATGTACGAATTGCTGTGCGACTGACCTCAGTTATTCCAAGGAACAATTAAAAACAAAAAAATATAATTTAGCATAATAACTTTATATAATGTAAAAACATCTAAAAAATATTAACTAGTAAAAATTTAACTACCTTTATTATTTTATGAAAAATACCTTCTGCAACAACGAATACGACACGTGTACCGCATACAATTTATTTGCAATACAGGTTAAACAATAGCGGTTAAAATAATGCTAAGAATATAAGGAATTCCAACCATTTCACACGAAATATGAGTTTTCATTTAATATGTACGTACGTTAATTACTAACTCAAACTCAAAAGGTTTTGCACACGGCTGTGCTCGCGTTAAAGTTATTTTTCTATCCCTTGGGAACAATGCTTTTTTTTAGGATAAAAAGTATGTCCATGTCCTCATATGTACCCCTGACAAGGTGTATGGAAAATTTATGATGAACGGATAAGTAGGTAAGGCCTGAAAAGCTCACTTTCGTATTTATATTATTAGTTAAGATTTAAAACCTCATTGTACTTAAATTTGAGAACAACTTTTTGTTATAAGTAGTAAGTAATTTATTTTTAAAAAATAATAATAGTAATTGAATTGAATGTCTGATTTGTAATTAAAACCTATTTTTTGTTGCTATAATTACTGGCTACGAGAATTTTGACGTAACCAACTTTGATTTAACATGAGAGTTATCCTAAATAAATAAATATGGTTTTAGAATTTATTCTCATAAAGACAAAGTTACTTACATGAGAACAGTGAATAACATTTAAGGTACTATACTCAGAACAGACGCTATACAATGCAATAATAAGTCCAATTTACACCCGCTTAACGCATTTTCTTTCAGGAGACGTTTAGTAAAATGTGCTGTGCTAGCTTGGCTTTAAATACGTTAAATGAGTTCACATTTTTGATTTTAAAGGGTAGTTTATCGTAAAGTTGTGCCAATAATGTTTTTTAGTTGGATGTTTTTTTTTATTTTACAAATGTTGTATTAGTGAATGGACTAATAGCGCAGTGTCGATCGAACATGGTTTAAACAGTTTACTCCGATGGAAATCCCTTATGTACCTATATTATTCCAATATATAATAACACACTATTACAACCCTTGTTATCTGAGAACTGTTATTTAAGCAACTTTTTAACCCCCCTCTCCCTGGTGATATGTGGTGAGGTTTTAGACTACCCCCCCCACCCAGCCAAAATCACGTGTATTTTTCGAAGTTCAAAATGTTATCTTTATATAATCGCGCGTTCTACGAAAAAATAAACGCAAGTGATATCTCACTACACCCTTGTGATATTTCGTGATTTTTTTCCGAACCCGCTCCCCCCTTTCGAGCCTCGCGTGATTAATGGACAATCCCTTATATGAGAAAAATTTTAAGTTTATTTGTTTGTTTACGCTTTCACACCTTAACCACTCAACTGATCACCATGAAGTGTTGCATACACGGGTATTAAATAAGGACGTAAAATCCCTTTCATCCAGAAAAAAAATCCTGTTTCCGGGGATAGAAAAATAAGTTTTAAACGGGCGAAGCCGCTGGCAAATGCTAGTATTACTGTATAAATACATTCGAGAAGGTAAATAATCAATTTGTTTCTTTTTTTATTTAATTTTATAAAAAGAAAATCGTACTAATAGCGTGTGATCCAATTCACAACCCAAATCGTGACATTAGAAGCCGTTAAACCAGTACTACAATTTACCTCTATCTAATTACGAGACTTGGTCTTCTGAACCATTTTCTTTCCATAAGTTCGAATAGTGTGTTGGGGTCCTATTAATCAATAGCATCGATTAACGTTAGTTGATTTCATCATTTATCCAATCTAATCACAAGTTAATCACTGAAATGCTTTAAATGATTACATTCAAATCATAATATATTACAATTATAATTTGATTATATGCTATTATAATATGATTTCGTGTTTATCCTTCAATATGAAGCAGTAGTTAGATATTATTTTAGCGGTTAGATGATAATAGCAATTATTGTCTGTATAAAGATCATTTCGTGATTATCTCTATAAAGAATTGTGTACCTAGGTTTTTCTGACAATCAGTTTGATCAAATAAAAAATAACATACAATAAATGTCATGGTTATTCAGTGGAACGATTAAAATTTAAGTTACCAAAGTTCATAATTGCTATAAAATGTGATTCTTACCTTCTCGCTGTCTGTTGGCAATGTTCCATAACCATACCAGCTCCTAGCGGCTTTTAAGCGGGGTTCTTCTCGTGGAGATAATAAGCCACTACCCCAACGCGCGAGACCCTCAGCCACTGCAGCCACGCTCGGCGTGTTTGGACTCCCATTCGGTGAATTTGGAGATACAGCACTTTTTTCTGCGACAGGAGGTAACGTAGGACGCGCACATCCTGTCCGTCTCTCGTAAATTCGCTTCAAAGGCTCGTCGATATCAGTCTCCAGCAGTCCTTTTTTGTCACTCCCTCGTTTTATCTCATTAATTCTTTTCACTTCCTCCTTCTGCGACCTCTTAGCCTCAACATCTTTTCTCTTCACGCTGTCATTTGAATCCTGGCGACAAAGGAGTGCTTTCTTTAAACTTTCACTCGAGTCCTGTTTTGAGATCTGACCTTTCTTATCTGACTCTTTGATAGCTGTTTTCTTATCATCCTTTGATAACAATGCACGTTTTAGACTGTCAGTGGAGTCTTGTTTGCTGATCAACTTTCGAGGGCATTCTGTGTTTAAGGAATCTGTCGTTTTTGATATAAGAAGTTTGGAATAGTCATATGGACTATGGTCGCTCGATGGGGGATTGAGTTCCAGAGACCTTCGGTTCTTCCGCTTGTCGGCTGGCGCGATCTGTGCCTTCGCGGGCAACAGTCGTCTCGGCAGCAAGCTGCGATGGTCAGCAAGTGGCGATTCCGGTCGCAACATTTTGAGCGGCGATACTATACTGCCGCGTGTCTGCACTCGCCTGCAACAAACAAAAAATTTTTTTACAATAGGATTCATTTACATATTTTTGCATAACAAAGGTTATCTTCTGCAATCTTTAAGTATTAGTTATCTCTTAAACGTAATCTTGCTAAGCCAGTACCTAACCATGTCAATATAATTAATTCAATGTCGTCGCTCACATGAAATATTCCCGTGTAAATATGCCGGTATGAATTCTCATATCAAGTTACTTACGAGTGACATTGAGAGCGATTTGATATTGTGCAAACACGCCAGCAAGATATCATGTTGACTGGTATCTTTTAAATCCTATGCGTAACAGTCATAAAATAATTTATGATTCGAATACAATGCAATTAGTACTTAAAGGTCTAGGTTATCTTAATAAAATTAATATCTAATTTCTACATTAAACATTTTGATACAATGTTTATTTCTTGAGTTTATTCAATAACTACATTTTCAGCTAATTAACAAATGTATAACGTAACCAATATTTCTATTTCGTTCCTAAACATACGACGTAAGTTTATGGATTGACTATTTACATTGACTTGAAACTTTTTTACTGACCGATACTTTAATTTGGCGACAAATCAATTACGCTCCTTCTAAGGATGATAAATATTTTCTATATTTAACTAATTAATATAATAAAGAAGCTACGTTTACATATCACATTAAAGTTAGAATAACATACCTTCGAATTCAAATAAACTAGTAAATGTATACATATTTATGACTAATCTAAATAATAAGTACAAACATGTACTGTAAACGAAATATAACAAATAATTAGATGTACTTGTATTTAAGTCCCGAGACTAACTTGGAGATGGCGTATATTTTAATTTATTTTTATTTTTAGAAAGTACATTTATAAATTATTTCTTTGAAAATTGAACAAAAAATTGAGTTACAGAAATTTATGTGACACACCTTTGGTAATTACGAAAACAATGGAAATAAATCGAGTTTCGTGTGTTGATAAAATATTGCTTTTAATGGAAAAAAAACAAAGTTCCTTATAAAATATTATCCGGAATCTGCACCGTCTAAACCAACCTTTTGTCGGTGGGATGCCGATTTCAAACGCGGTCGTACATCGACACAACAACTGGTAGTGTTTTCACTATTTTACATCAAAATTTGGCCATGAAAAAGCATTTTTCCATATGGGTGCCGGCTTTGCTAACAATTGCTCAAAAGCAACAACGTATCAATTATTCAAAGCGCTATTTGGTACTCGTTCAATAAAAATAAAAGAGTTTTTAGGTCGGTATGTGACAATGGATGAAACATGGATTCACCATTTCACTCCGGAATCCAATCGGCAGTCAGCAGAGTGGATACTCGCAGCCACGGAACCTTATTGTGAAGCCAAAGATAAATCGTTCTATACACATGGAATGGAAAAGTTAGAAAAACGTTGGAGGGACTGTATCGCAGTTGAATGAGAGTACGTTGATGAATAAAAAATAATTTTATCAAAAAAACTTTGTTTTAGTATTTAGTATCGGTACTTATTGAACCACGTGTTAAGTTACCTCAAAGCTCGCGGTAAAATGCATTTTAGTTTTATGAAAGATTTTATCTTATGACAACATTAGATTGTATATTAAATGAGAATTTAACAGCGTAGCATTAAAAGCCTAACACGAAAAGTTCAAGATTTCGGATAGCATGCTGTGCTTGCGCGTATTTTTTAACACAACTATAAGAAAATTTGGGGATTTTAGGAAAAAAATTTTAATTTATTAATAAAATTAAGTGTCTTTATAATGTCAAAATAATAGTTTTTTTAAGCTCATACAGTTACTTGCACGATACCTATGCCTAAAAATCAGTTTTTAAATTTTTGTCTGTCTATCTGTTTGTTCCGGCTTACTTAGGCTACTTTTATTTTGGAACAAGAATTAGGGTTCCGCGCAAAATATATAAATATGTACACGCGAGCGAAGCTGAGCGGGCACTGCTAATAAAAATATATGATATCATAAGATAACTAAAGTCAAATAATTTACATTTTTTATAATCTTTATGTATTTTAAATTCGATTTACGATAAAACTTTGAAAGTTCGAGAACTTCTTGGCTTAAGGAAAATTTAATATTATTGTTCTGCACTAGTAGAACTGTTTTGCGATCCTACCATAGCTTTCAGTTTAAATTTATATCGGACGCCAACTCTGACGTATTTCCTTTAGCATACATAATTATATAAATAAAGGTAGCGTAATAAAGGTTTAAGCTCATGTTACACATTTATTCGTGATTTGTAGAACGTGAGCCTAATCTTTATTGAGGTACTTGCATATATTGGATAGGATGATATTTATTTATAAGTTAAGTAAAAAAACTTTACCTCTGAACTGAATATTTAAATACTACTAAAAATTATCAATACATACACTAAAAACGTCTAAACAATAAAGCAGTGTATTACCGTCAAGCAGTTCAATACGATTTTTCTCTTAGAAATATTTAATGGTTTCAGCTCGTCAGTTCAATGCTGCTGGATAGATTTGACACATCTTCTGTTCTGATACTGAAGAATAAACAATTCTGTCTTAAATATAATTCGAAAACAAGAGGCTGGAATTGTTTTATTCACTGCGAACACTGATTATAATAACGATTACTCACAAAGATACTAGTTCACTATACTAATAACTTATACAAAGAGGTCACGAAGATCTTTGTACCTTTAGCCTTGGCTAAATTTATTCAGGTAATCTACTTGAGAAACACAAGAAGATACTTCTTTGTGATAATATTTTTTGGTTCCCAGGTTCTAGACTAAAACAACTAAGTAACCATTCTCAGCAACATTTAATGTAAAAGTATTCTTTAAGCAGAAAATTATTCAGATTCCTATTGTTATAAGAAGTAATGCAACTAGAAAAGAAATTAAAGAAAGATGGCATTATTCACACAAACATATTTATTAAGATGAACTAGATAAGTCGTTATTTTAATATTATGATTGAAACCTTTGAATCCCACGTATATTAAGGTCGTGAACTAGTTTTGATAATGACGCTGATTAAACATAGTAAAGTGATACTGTTGTCTGACCCGTGCAACCTAAAAAAATTTAAACATGGCAATCAGTCAGTCAGTGTTAAGACCCTGAGATATTAATTTATATTTATGTTTAAAAAACATAATATTAACAAACAATAAAACATAATAGTTAACAATGTGAGAAAAACAAAAATAGTATTCCAAAAAAGGAAGGGCCTAAGATCAGATCTAAGATCAGTGCCTTGGGGGAGCCCTCCAAAGGAAGAGAAATGTGCTATAACATCTTACTATTGACAATATTCGAAGACTAAAATATAGACATAAATATCATAGCCTGTGGAGTACTGTGTCAAACATTTTTTAAAAACTATAATTTACAGAGAACCTGTAGCAAATACTCATACAACGCCTTTCAGGAGTAGGTATTATTTAAACGCCCTATAATTTTGTATTTAATGAACAGCAATGTCAAAGAACCCTCTGGAGTGGTCAGTACTGTTATAACGGTAAGTATATACCAGAACAATAAAGTAGTAGTACAAACGAAGTAATGACATGGAACTGAGGTGAATGATAACATAGCAAAATGATGGCAGATATTAATGGTGAAATTTGTGTTTGTATCGTTGAGGCTCGTATGTTATTAAAATACTAAATACTTGACGGTAGTTGCAAGTTGCATCGTGTCTCTTAATTTATTAAGAACATAATAAGAAATAACCCTCTACCGACAAATTCGAGAAGGTACGAGACATATTTTTATTATGTAGTAGTAATGGTGTGCTAAATGTATTCTCATCATGCTGTCACTAAGATAAACGTAATATAAAAATAAAAGCAATAGGAAAGGCTAAGCATTTTATTGCTTACTGACAGACTGACTATATAGGGGCTTAAGAGTTCAAAGAAGGACAGCTGGAAATCTTTTATACAACAAATTTTAGAGACAACGATTTCTATAAGTTGTATTTATTTTTAATAAAGACGATTACAGTTTTGTAATTTAGTTGAAGACATTTGTATATCTTCGGTTGGGATTATTTGTTATTCGTTTATTTACAAATTATCTAATTAAATATCGTTTAACCAGATACAGTAATATCAGCTTTAACACGATTACCTGGGTTATTAAAGTTGTAAACACAGTCTCATATTCTTGTAGTTTTACCGTAAAGGGTTTAGAAGTGTTTTAATATCTAGAGATGTAATAGAACGATCATGATTTTGTTAAAACTTTACCTATCTTGTACTTAGTTACTTCGTAGTTACTCAATACTACGAACTGAATTGATTATTATTTGTCGCTCACACACTTTTAAGACTAAGTTTGACTCCCACCCTGATAGCAAGATCAACAACAAATTATTTTCTGGTTTAGTCGAGTCTTCACATACACTAAAGCAAGATTTTGTAATGAAATTAAAACCATCTTGTATACATTTCTCATGATATTTCAGTTATTAATTGTTGTTGACATAGTTTCTGCACTTTCATAATTGTCTATTGTCTTAATGTTTACGAAACTTCTTTGCGGCTATATTGATTACAATGAAATTAGAAGAAATTGTTGTTGGTGAGAAAATTATAGCTACAGAAATATTAAGAAGCGTATATTGTATGTACTATATTAAAGGATATGGACCTGACAATGCTTTATTTTTAGTCGATTCTGCATAATTGTTTATGTATTTCAGACACATTTTTCCTCCTTAGACATTTATTAAACAGTTGTCAGCTTTTCGTCAATGTGACAACATTGTGTTTTAGAATATGTGCACAGTTTCTATGAATCACTGTCGTATGACTGCGTGACTCACTTAATTTAAAGTGGTAACCATCCTGATTGCTTTGATTAGTGCAGATAAACCCTATCTCTGATCTCATGTATAATTTGTTTAGTTCTCATTAAGTTGACACTAACTTTAATAGGTGTCTTAATGTGATTTAATCTTAGCTAAGGATTGTTACTCATAAAATAATGTTAAATAAGTTATTTGTATTGATGGATGTAGTATCTGAAACAAACATATATTTTGAATTCAGTTTTTTTAAGGTAGGTATTTTTTTTATTGAAAGACAACTCTCGCATTACGAATGACTTTTATATCGCGGGGGACTTTACAAACATACAAACAACAGACACAAGGAACACCCAGACTCGGGTAGGAATCGAACCCACGACCTATGGCGTAGCAGTCAGGGTCACTAACCACTAGGTCCACATGCCAGTCGCCTGGTCGCAGTTTGACTAACAATATCCAGCTTCGGGCATACAGCTTACCACCGGAGATGTATTAGTTGCAGCATCTCTCTTACTGAAATAATTTGTTGATATAATCATATAGTCAGTCTTTATACGAGACCTAATATGGACGTGGGCCGTACAGGCTGACATATGATGGAAAAAAAAAATTTACGCGAGGGAAGCCGCGGGCAGAAAGTAGTATTTATAATATATTTACACATATATGTGTTTCAGGGTTAGCAAGCCCTTTCAATTAAGGGGTAAAGCAAACACAAAAGCGGCAGGTTGCCCCACTCCTAATATGAATACCACTCACGAAAGTTTGAAATCCAGTATTAGTTAATTTTAATATTAAAAATAGTATTAAATAGTAAATAAATGAATAGTAATAGTAAAATAATAATAATTATAATTGTAAGTGTAAAAATAATTGTAATTTGAGTCAAACAGGGCATATAGGGTTAAAAGGTTCATTTTTGAATTACATAAATAGCGCTGCCGGGCTTTTGTTTAAATCTTACTTTATCTATATTCTTATATTGCACATAAACAACCATGCCAATTTGAACAATGTTTTTACAGTATTTAAAGAGTGTATCAATACGATCTCGAATTACGTTTTTTGTACTTTAAAAATAAAAGCGGGTGCGCGGGATGCAGCTGACGGCAACCCACTGCGCGAGACTGCGTATAAGGTCCGCCGGCGATCGAGCGGCCGGTAGGGATTTAGCGCGCGCAAGTACATCGAGTGACATAGGCCTGCCTGTACCTATGATCCACAGTAAACAGTTTAAAGTTTGAAAAAGTTTCTCTTCTAACACATCAGCTCTAATGATTATATCGGTAAAATGAAAAGATGCATTCTGCACCACTGGGCATCGTCAATATCCCACTATCCCACTAATATTATAAACGTGAAAGTTTAGATAGATGGATGGATGGATGGATGTTTGTTACTCTTTCACGCAAAAACCACTGAATCGATTGCGATGAAACTTGGTATGTAGATAGCTGGAGACCTGGATAGACGCCTACTTTTTATCCCGATATTCCCACGGTATCGGGACTTACGAGGGTGAAACCGCGGGGCGCTGCTAGTGTATAATAATAATAACTTGACGTCTCACACACGGCCGTCTGATCTCAAACTAGGCAGACCCTGTACTATGGTAACCAGACTTCTGCCAAATATACTTCAATATTTCTAAATACGTACATATTATAGATAAATTACACTCTGACACAGAACAAATTAATGATCATGTTCATCACACAATTATTTGTCCTGGGTGGGAATCAAACCAGAGATCGTCTATCTTACCACCAACCACTAGACCAACAGGCCCATGTAATGTACCATACTAACTTTTAAACTTTCGCGTTTCATGATATAATTATGTATTTAGAGGTATGTAATACCTTTTCGTGACCGCGTTAATTCCCGTAAATACATAATTATACCATGTACCAGAGTTGAGAAAGTATCTATTTAATTTTAAATATTTAAGGACAGAACGAAGCAAGAGGTTAAGCGAGCCAACTATTGTTAATGACAATAGTTGGCTCGCTTAACCTCTTGCTTCGTTGATGTTTTTGCCATTTCCAATAAGTTAGGTTACAAAGGTCAGTGAACAATGGCTTCGTATGCAAAATATTTGAAGCCATTCAGGTTAAATGCGCTGTCGATTGTATTCACTTAATAAATATATGTATACCGATTTTAATTATGAATTGTACGCTACGTAACAAAATAATCTCGAACATTCTACTCTGTGTCTAGCCGAGACTTAATCACGGCAATATTTATAAGGTACGATAATATTTTGCGCCGGTTTTAGGATATATTATTTGAAGTAGATAAACCATATAAAAATCTTTTTAACGAAAAATTAAACCGACGAAATAACTAAAAAGCAATAAATAAATAAACCTCTTAAGTCTTGAGCTTATTTACATAAACTATCAAATTTTATATAAACTTATTTTGAGTCGGCGCCAAACAACAAACTGATTAATCATCTAAATTTTATATGTACCTACGTAGAAATGAACATGGCTATACGTAGGTAATTAATCACTTTATTATTTGGCGCCGACTCAAAATAAGTTTATATAAAATTTTAGTTTATGTAAATAAGCTCAAGACTTAAGAGGTTTAATTATTTATTGCTTTTTAGTTATTTCGTCGGTTTAATTTTTGTTAAAAAGATTTTTATTTGATGATTTTTTTTCATCATCAGCTCAGCTACATGATATGATGATTTCTGAACGCAAATACCTGATAAAGTAATGAAAAGTAAACAGAAACACTATTCGTTCCTCCAATTTTCGAGGGTTTCTCTCAACTTTATCGGGATCCCATCATCAGATCCTGACTTCCTTGACATGGGGCTTGAGGTATACCCTATCTAACAAAAAAGAATAATCAAAATCGGTTCATAAATAACGGAGAGAGGGCTGAACAGACATAAATATATATATATATACGGTCGAATTGAGAACCTCCTTTTTTTTTCGTCGGTTAAAAATTATGTCAAAATGGACATAAGCTACTAAACAACGCACTAAATCAATCATTTACATTAGACCTTTAAACGGAATACTCATTCATACTTAAAACTAAGGGAAAATATGTAGTAACAGATAAAGCAATCTAATTTTGATATATTATAAAATTGTCTGATATTGATATATATTTTTTGATTGTTTTTCTTTTAATCGAAAGCAGGAAAGCCCAAAATGAAGGTTATAAGTTTGACCTGTTTGTATGTATGTCCAATATGTCCATCCCATGTTCTGTCGTACTAACTAAGCGGCAGAACCAATTTTGATGAATTATATGTCGTTCGATTCGTCTTTTTGTTTGAGTATCATATAATTTTACCAATATTGTTAAAACTCTCTGGTTTTCTAAAAGAATGGCCGTGAGTTTGTTTGCCCGATTTCTTCTCACGAGGCTCAACCATTTGGAAACGGGCGGTTATAGAATGAAACAGGCAGATATGATATTATGTTATCCATTATTTTTTTTTTAATAATTTTACATTTGACTAAGCAAACTATTGTTGCGGTAACTCTGTGTTGATTTATAATTTTTAATTAGAATAATTAATTTTTAAATTGACGATGTGGTATAATTGATGGTAAATTTTATGAAATAAAGATATAGAATTTATGTTAATTATAAAAATCAAAATGGCAGACTTTTGGCACCACAATGAACGCTTTACAAAAAACTTCCAATCCTATCGAGTGGGGTATCAAAATGAATGGTTTTAAAAGATGATTACAACAATGTATACATCTAATTATGTTTATTAGACAGTATTTTTAAAGCAGTCGAGTTTTAAATAAATTATACTTGTTATGTATGGGTTTGAATGAACTAAAATAATATAAGCACACAAATTTATTAGTACACCACTAAGTTGGAAAAAAATTACCTCCACGTCCCTCCTAATGGTAAGTGGTTACCGGTACCTATAAACACTTCCAGCACTTGTAGCCTACCGCGGAGCAACAACAATACTACCATAGACTCGTCGTGTTAGATAAGATTTTCGTCTATTCTATTCTTTTATACGCAAATAGGTCGCTTAATTTGAATAAACGTTATTCGTATCAGAAAACATGATGTCAATGTGCTAGAAAGTGTCCTCGTTTAGCAAATACACATTGTTCGTAGTAAGTATTTACCAAAACTAATATCTAAAAGTAAAATCCAAATGGGTGTCACTTTTCGTGTGTGTGAAGCACCGATGTGTTCTAGTGACTGTAACGAACACTTGGAACATTGTTTAACTAATTATAAACTTTTTTTTTTAATGGTATTGGGGGCAAACGAGCAGACGGGTCACCTGATGGTAAATGACGACGCCGCCCATGGGCACCTGCAACTCAAGAGTCACAAGTGCGTTGCCGGCCTTTAAGGTGGAAGTGGAGGATGGGTGGAAGAGGAGAGGGGAGGGAGGGAAGGTTTAGGGCCTCCGGTAACCTCACTCACTCGGCGAAAAGCAATGCAAGCATTGCTTCACGGCCGTTTTTCTGTGAGGCCGTGGTAGCCGGCCCATGCGTGCCGAAGCATGGCTCTCCAACTTAAAAAGTTAATAATATAACCGACTTCAATGCGCCTAAATCATGTTAAAAAAATAAACTCACCTTTAGATTTTTACGAAATTTAAATGGGACCATTTCGAAATAAAGGTTTATTTCGAAATGGTTCTATTTAAATTTCGAACAAAAAGAAAAAAGAATTTTCCAAATCCGTTTATATACGACGGAGTTATGCCCGAACATACACAAAATAAACATCCAAATTTAGAACACCTCCTTTATGAATTCGTTTAAAAACAGTAGATGGCAGTTGAAATCAGGTTCTTTCTTTTCAGGTTTTTGTATCATGCGACTCCAAAAGTGGGCGTCACCGGTGATATATCCGTGATTAGGGATAACCGGAAGTCTATGAGCTACACGAAGAGATGATTACGCAATCAGTATTACGAATTTGCAAAACGATATTTGCGTGTTTAAAGAATGCTAGTAACGTTGGCCACAATTTATTAATGGCGATAAAACATTCCGCGTATACACACAATTTTAATAAGTATATTACGAAATTTCTTCAAATCGATCTAACCATATAGGTAGTAGGTAAACTACAAAAATAGGTAAATTAAAACACAGATTTTTCTTGTATTGTTAATTGTTATTGATAGATGTTTTTTTAGAAGGCAAGTCCATTTATGATTTTCGAGTAATTTAAAAAAAAATACTGACTGTTATTAATAGCTGTTGTTTTTTTGTAAGTATTTAAGTCGATTTATGATTTCCTAGTAATTCTAGCTATCCAACTACAATTTTCGAGATCTGTCTATAAAGTATAAAGAGCAAAACACAGCAAACGTATTATTTTTAATTTAATTCGTGGCTATAAGAAAACTCCATAAACATTGTAACAAAGGACTTTAAGCGCGATGTATAAATTACCTAATAAAGAGTGTACCAGCGTGTTTGTTAGGTAATTTATACCCACACGTAAAAAGAAAAACAATCGTTACCGATTATCATTACTTACGTACATGGTGGCATGTACTTACCGATTGTTTCAAGTATCAAGCAATATAATTCTAAGTAAATGAAGAAGCATGAGAATGAAGCATATGAATAAGAGATTAATTGAAAGGTATGCAAGTGATTGGTTTGAATTATGTATATGAGGAATGTGGACTGTGGCATTCAGTAGACCATCGAACGTTAACAGAAAGTCGGTCTGCAAACGTCACTTCACATCCTTACTAATAGCGTAATGGCTAAGGCGTCGGACTTGCGATCGAGTGGTTGCGGGTTCGAACCCCACCCAGTGCACTACCGCCGTGAACCCACTCCTAACACAAGCATTTAGCTTAACTGGAGGGGTTAACAAGAATACTAGTAATGTGTGACCCACGTTACTAGCAGTCTTTATTTAAAAAAAAAATATATAAATGCGAAAGTAACTCTGTTTGTCTGTCTGTCACCCTTTCACGCCAAAACTACTGAACCGATTTAAATGAAATTTGGTACACAGATAGTCTAGAGCCTGAGAAAGGACATAGGCTACTTTTTAATGCGAATAAAGGGGTGTAAGGGGTTGAAAGGTTGTATGGAAGTATCGTCATATTTAGAGCTAGAAGATTGAAACTAATTTTTTAGGCTGTTGATTCGATATAAATACACTATTCCACGCGGGCGAAGTCGCGGGCACAGTAATAATATAATAAAAACTTGAAACGCCTCACACACGGCCGTCTGATCCCAAACTAGACAGAGCCTGTACTATGGTAACCAGACTGCTGATGAACATGCTTATAAATACATACAATACATATTATAAGTTAAATTACACCCAGACACAACATGATGGTACTTCACACAATTATTTGTCCTGGGTGGGAATCGAACCCAACCTGAACCTCTGGCTCAGCAGTCAGGACACTAGACCAACATGTCCGTCAATATAACTTCAACAAATTCAATTCAAGCGCTCAGCAATGCTTGTTAGCTAAACTGAGCTTTTTAACTTTTCTTGCGGCAATTTGATTGCTGATTCTGTTTGAGGCTCCAAAACATCTTAAAGCAGCCTCGCGACACCTCAACAAGTAACGCTTGGTAACAACTGGCCTGAATGTTGTAATTGAATGTCAATTGAACCTCTTGGCCTTATTTTTTAACAGTATTCATTTATATCGGCTTCTTATCTAACCAATTTTAGCTGGACGTCAGCTTCTCTAGGGGTCTTGTTTTAATAGCCACTAGAGGTAGCTATATTCCCTGGTTTATTAGCATTTTTGAGGATAGAGATTGCCATGTAATCAGACAAACAAGGCAAGCTTTTTGTATAAATAGCCAAGAACAAGACAGCATGCTTGATGGTCACTGGTTACCCTAACCAAAAATGAAGCTAATGGAGCAACCTCAAACAGGTATAAAAGGAATAGCTGCATTGGCAGAACTGATGACAGTGTAGCGTCTACAGGACCTTACCTATAATCTGTGCTCGCGTATTGCCAATCCTCACGTGTAAAAATGTCTTGTTTTAATGTGGGGAATAATCACAATCTTAATTATTCAGATAAAGTTCTTACTTCTTTAATACTGGCCAACACTGACGTCATATCATACTATCTGCGTGCCAATAAACGCATGTCTGATTTTAGCTCCCGGTGACTCAGCGGAATATTAATAGAACTCTCTCATTGAATTGAATCTTTTAATTTAAATGTAAGGATTCTATTCTGTTTGCTACGGTTATAAAGTGATTCGTTTTGTACGCATGAATAACTGGAGAAATAATTGGGATATCTAGTAGCATGTACCTCCGTACATTCTGTTGGAACACAATTGGTTATACGGGATTTCTGACTCTGATTTTTCGTCAACTCCAGTATTCAACCGGAACATATCACACTCAATAATCTACTAAATTATTAATGTCAACGTTACCCTCATTATTAAGCGAGTACTCCCTCCGTGGTCTTAGTTTTACTAGCCAATGTTGGCTGTTCTGGTAGGAAAGAATTACCTACACTAGTACCAAGGCTCGTATAAGCCACGGGTTTGTACAGGAGCTCCCTGTACATTCAACATGCTATTTCTAAGAACACTCCCGATCAAGTCACCTTTCAAACAAAATAAAACGCACTTAAATCAGTCCATTCGTTAGGCAGCTACGGTGCTACAGACAGACACACAGATACAAAGACACGTAAAACTTATAACGCCCCTCTTTTTGCGTCGAGGGTTAAAAAGAAAAAGGTTCACAATTACAGTTTGACAGTTTAGTTAGTTTTTAATGTTATATTTAGCAATAATACTTTGTTTAAAAGTAATCGGGGTGATATTTATAAAATTAAGTGCTTTATAAGTAAGCAAAAAGAGGTTATTACTTGTAACCCCATTCGTGTAAATTAGTTTCCGACCGCAAACGATCATCCCAGATTGATCAACACGTTTCGTATAATCAATTTAAAAAAATACGTGTAATAGAAAACTCATCAAAGTCATGATTATTGTGGCCAAGAACTCAACAGCTGATAATAAGATTTATTTTTTTATTTATTCAACTTTTGCACAATAATGTACCTTTGTGAACTTAATGGTATTAACATTCCCTATCTGTTGTATATGCATTCTGAAATAATGTCTAATCTACAAAATCCTCAAAAATAAAACATTGGTAAATGTCTAACTAATACAGAAGCATTATATAATATATGTTAAAGACACACTGACAGAAATATTATAAAAAAAACACACTACACACATATTACAATAATATTTAAATATAATATGTATTTAAATATTATTGTAATTCAATTAAAAACATTCTGTTAAATATAAATATCTATTTATACAAACAAATTAAAAACCCCTGTAAATAACAAGAATACGTGAAAACCTTTGTTAAAAATTATCCACGTGGAAACTTTTACAACATGAAACTAAATATAGTCTCATGTTGGAGCGTGTTCAAAACAAATTGATTAGGTTTTTATATTTACGCCTATACGGAGTGTATCCATTCTACCAACTCATGTATCCAACTCTGTTTGTTCTAGGCATGGTTGGATACAATGAGGTGAAGGTCAGAAGGGAGTTCACGCTAATAGAACATTTATTTATGATTATTAGAGGCAGGATGCATAATGCAGATGTATTGGGTATGGTAAGGTTGTGTGTACCAGATAGGAAGGTGTGGCGGCGACGCCGGCTCCGGCTCCTGGCGGTGCCAAGAGGGCGTACCAATCTTCTCAATGAGGCGCCTCTGTCTCGAGCGCTTCGCACGCTAAATCTCATTGCAGAGGAGACTGACATATTTTATTGTTCACTGAGTGAATTCACTAAGATAACACTATGCATAGTATGTTATAAATAAAAAATATGGCATACAGAAATTAGCATAGTTGCTTAGCCATTGCATTAGGTTTTTAACCTGTAATAATAGTTGTAAGTTTAGTAAATAAATAAACATAGCATGTACTTATATATCGATATTAATAGAATAAAGTTGAAGGGTTTGCTGTTTTTGGTTCAACGTGCTAATTTCTTAATGTTTAGTTTCAGAAGTTAGCACATTTAACCAACCTGTTCAAGTAGTAAGTCAGATTTAAAAAATTCTTTCGGATTTAATAGGCCAATTCTCGGGCAAGGTTACAGGCTTAAATAGCATCACGGTACGGCCTATAGCTGAGGAGCAGTGACCATAAAACTGCGGAGAACAGCGAGTCTTTAATATTTAACTGTAGTGATGCGAGTATTAATTACGGAAGGGATTACATATAGATACAAAGCATTGACGTCAGGACCTTGGACCGCTCACGTAATATTAATAAATGAATACATTTAAAAATGTTATCTTTAAGTTACCTCTCATATGACGTCCCATGCAATAGCTTCTATATAATATAGGCGACTCTCAATATCATTTCCTCAACTATCTAATACTGTTCTAAACTGTATAATTTGGTCTCGCTCACGTAATATGGGGCAAGCCTATTGCCGCCAACCGAGCACTTTGGGCATTAAAGATGGGAAAATTGGGAGTGTTTAGGAAGGGAGGTTTAGTCCACTCTCGACCCCTCCACCCCCCAATAGGTAGGCAAGAAGAGAAGGCAATGAAAGGAAAAATATATTGCTAATACGGATGGATTGGGAAGTGTTAGCAATAGCTCGAGCAGAACAGGCTGTTGCCGGGCAGTCTGAGCCCTCTAACTTAATGATAAAGTTTATTTAGGTACAATTTTCTAGCCAGAACGTATTTATTTCTTTATTTAAATTACCTAAAATTGTGATGTTTCCTTTATCTCGACTAAATTCAAAACCAATTTAGAATTTTCATAAAATATTTAATCTGTTTATTAAATATAGACAACAAAGAACTACCAGTAGGTATGCAACAAACAACTTCACTCGCGGTGCGCAAAAGGCCAGGTACTCAAATAGTTTTTATTACTAATCTATACTAATATTATAAAGAGGTACACCACTGTGTAACACAAGATTTCACACTAATGTAACCGAACTATAATATGTAATAATGTGACTAAACAAAGCTCAGAACCAAACATTTATTTATTGCGGGGGTGGACCTTAGTACTGTCTGGGAATAATCTCTTAGGTTTACCGAGCTCTATAGTTTCAGAAATAGTCTCTAGAGGAGCCCGCCTGATGCCCGTGGGCTGGTGGACCATTGGAGCCAAAACGTGTTGGTACGCCCACTTATAACAGGCGCTGTAAGGTACATTGTGTGGTTTTAGTAGATTTAATCTTGATATACGGCCTCACCAATAGCTCGGTGAGGTTAGATTCCACACAAAAAACAAATGGGTACTTTTTTCACGACAAAATTACGTCGTTATTTCGCGTGTAAGCAATCAAAAATACCTTTTTTGTACGATCCAGGTTATTTCACCGCCAATGCAGTATAAAAAAGCCTGCCAGGAGGATTCCCCCTTTTCAGTAAGAGGTGCAACGTCTATTATAAGACATATTGCTGTTTTCCGACATAAACGCGAACGAAGTCGCCACAGCTAGTGCCCTAATAAATATGTCTAACTACGCGTAAAGTAGATTTGTATTTTTAACGTTGTCGAATGAACTATTAAAAACAAAAACAGGTTTCAATATTGAAACTCCAACTCTGAAACATTCAGGACGATAAAATAAATAGGTTAAGTTGTTATGATTCAAACTAGTTAACGATATGTATATGTCAGTAATAAACTTACTTCCAGGAACTGTACAACTGCTAATAAATTATTTTGTTTACTTTCCGATGCCAAAACAACAACCGTGGACGAAATTACAGATAGGATTTAGTTTTCTCAGTATTTCATTAAAATATAAAGCTAACACTCTATTTATTTCCACACGGCATTTCGCAACTCAAGTGTTAGTGAAAGGAAGAGCTTGCTTTGCGGAGAGCAGTATTTTGGAATTGTTATTGGTATAGGGCTCTGTTTCCGCATTTAGACTCATAGGCGGTCCATTATGCGTTTAAATAGGCTGGCTAGTTGAGCCAGCCTAGCTCCTTTCAACCGGGGCACAAGGCGGCGGAATGTTCTGCCGCCCCTCACTGCCCAGCGTGTGCGGCGGGAAATCTTCCCGCCAATCATCAGATGGGGCAGGGTGGCTGCAAGCCGCCCCGCACTTCTCGACAAACTTCGGGGGTTAGCCAATCGACCCAGGCTGCCTCCGATGTCAATCCTGCGTCGTCATCGTCGCCTATGGAGGAGGTTGTAGAGACAGTCCAGTAATGGACCAAGTCTCCAACCTCCTAGTCCAGACGAACCTGAACCACTCTGCCGGTGCGCAGGATCTTTTCCTGCAAACCATGGCGGAGTGGTCGATAGGTGTGGCCGTAGCCGCGGAGCCCTATTACGTTCCTTCCCGCCCAAATTGGCTAGGTGACCGGGACGGCTCCGTGGCAGTCGTCAGCTCCACGGCGGCTCATTCCCCGCCCTTGTCGCTAAGAGACAAGGGTACTGGATATGTTGCTGCCGAGTGGGGGGGGATAACCATATATGGTGTCTACTTCTCCCCCAATCGGAGTCTGAGCGACTTCGAGGTTTTTCTCAACAACCTAGAGACCTCGATGCGGCGACTAGCGTCTGGGCACGTCCTAGTCCTGGGGGACTTCAACGCCAAGTCCGTTGCGTGGGGTTCCCCCAGGACGGACGCACGGGGCGATGCCGTGGAAGAGTGGGCGGCATCAGTGGGCCTCTGTCTTCTAAACAGAGGCTCCACCAACACGTGCGTGCGACAGCAGGGGGGGTCGATAGTGGACCTTTCGTTCGCTACCCCTGCTCTCGCCGCACGAGTAAGGAACTGGCGTGTCCTGGAAGAGGTTGAGACGCTCTCGGATCATCTATATATCCGATTTGAGCTCTCCCGGACCCAGGACCCCAGAAGGGGTCACGGGGCGCGGCGTTCTTCCCGCTTTCCGCGGTGGGCTGTGTCAAAGCTAGACAGGGATCTACTGGAGGAGGCAGCCATCGTTTACTCTTGGCTGTCTCCACAGCCTCCGACCGAGGAGGTAGACATG
This sequence comes from Euplagia quadripunctaria, assembly GCA_963859945.1. Lineage (NCBI taxonomy): Eukaryota > Metazoa > Arthropoda > Insecta > Lepidoptera > Erebidae > Euplagia > Euplagia quadripunctaria. The sequence continues at coordinate 3,954,350 of OY982574.1, read as the reverse complement.
GGGGCAGGCCGCTTTCGCGATGCGATTACGCAGGTTTGCGATGCGGCCATGCCCCGCGTTCGAGGTCGTCGGCCTCCAAGGAAGGAGGTCTACTGGTGGTCCCAGGAGTTGGCGGACCTCCGTGCGGCCTGTACCCGTGCCCGGAGGTCCTACACTCACAGCCGGCGGCGTCGCCGCGGAGAGGGGGAAGAGGACCAGCTTCATGAGGAATACCGAGAGGCACGGAACATTCTGAAGCTGGCCATTAGCCGCGCCAAAGAAGAAAAAAGAAAGGAGATGCTGGAGGGTCTCGATCGTGACCCCTGGGGTCGCCCATATCGCGCGGCGCAACAAAAGCTCCGCGCGTCGGGCCCCCCCCTTACGGAGACTCTCCAGCCCAGCTTCCTGCAGGAAGTGGTTGAGGGCCTTTTCCCGCAACGGGTGGGACACGTACCCCCATCGATGGCCCCTTTGGCCGGAGACGACGGGGAGGACGAGGAGGATGGTGTTCCGCCCGTCACGGAGGCGGAGGTAGGGGCGGCTGTTCTACGGATCCGTTCCAAGAACACCGCCCCCGGGCCAGACGGGATCCCTGCCCGAGTGTTGGCCCTTGCCCTTGACCACATGTCCGACCGCCTCAGGGAAGTGTTCGACGCTAGCTTGGCGTCCGGGCGCTTCCCTGATTGCTGGAAGAGCGGGAAGCTGGTTCTTTTAAGGAAGCCGGGACGGCCTACCGACTCGGTCGCGGCCTACAGGCCCATCGTGTTGCTGGACGAGGCGGGTAAACTGTTTGAGAGGGTTCTCTCTGCCCGCATCGTCCGGCACCTTGGCGAGGTCGGCCCCGATCTGTCGGACGCCCAATTCGGTTTTCGAGCAGGGCGTTCGACGGTCGGTGCTGTGTTGCGCCTGAGGGCCGTGACCGAAGAGGTAGTGAGCTGTGGCGGCGTGCTGTTGGCGGTGTCGTTGGACATCGCCAACGCGTTCAATAGTCTGCCATTCAGCTGCATCAGGGAAGCACTCCACTATCACGGAGTGCCAGGGTACCTGAGGCGGCTAGTGGCAGACTATTTAGAGGAGCGTACCGTCATGTACGAGGACCGAGATGGAGTTTTGAGTCGTCGGCCCATGTCGTGCGGTGTTCCGCAGGGGTCTGTCCTTGGACCACTCCTGTGGAACATGGGGTACGACTGGGCCCTCCGAGGCGACTACCCCCCCGGGCTGGGCGTAATCTGTTACGCCGACGACACTCTTGTCACAGCCCGGGGGGTGAACTTTCAAGAGGCGGCGCGTTTGGCCACCAGGGGAGTCTCCCTGGTGGTCGGGCGCATCGAGGCGCTGGGCTTGCGGGTGGCCCTGGATAAGACGGAGGCCCTTTTATTCCATGGGCCCCGTCGTGGTCCACCCCCTGGCGCCTCTATCGAGGTTAACTCGGTCCTCGTACCGGTTCAGGCCCACATAAGGTATCTGGGCCTGATCCTCGACGGTAGGTGGCTCTTCGACGAGCACTTCCGACAGCTTGCTCCGAAGCTGGTCGGCGCTGCGTCCGCCCTTGGGCGACTCTTGCCCAATTTGGGCGGACCCAGTGTCGCTACAAGACGGCTGTACACGGGGGTTGTCCGGTCAATGGCACTATACGGTGCACCGGTGTGGGCGGGAGCTCTGACCGCCCAGAATAGGGCGCGCCTCTGGCGCCCTCAGAGGGTTATGGCGGTTAGAGCCATACGCGGATACCGCACCGTGTCGACGGAAGCGGCGTGCGCGCTGGCCGGGACACCCCCGTGGGATTTGGAGGCGGAAGTGCTCGCCGAAGTATATCGGCGAACGGCTGAGTTCCGGGCGGGAAGCGGCAGTCGGCCCCCGCCCGAAGAGGTACGCGAATGGCGTGAGGCCGCTCGCCGAGCCACCATGGCTCGTTGGTCGTCCCGGCTGGAGGCTCCACGTGCTGGCTTTGCCACCGTGGAGGCGCTCCAGCCGGTCATCGTCGAGTGGGCAGGGCGGCAGCACGGGACCCTTTCCTTCCGACTGACGCAGGTCCTTTCCGGGCACGGCTGCTTCGGGAAGTACCTGCACTCGGTCGCTAGGAGGGAACTGAGTCCCGCCTGTCACCACTGCGACTGCAGTGAGGACTCGGCTCAGCACACGCTGGCGGTTTGCTCCGCCTGGGCGACGCAGCGTCGGGCCCTCACTGCAGTCATCGGAGGGGATCTGTCGCTACCGGCCGTCATACGCTCCATGGCCGGTAGCGACAGGAATTTTACCGCGGTCGCGACCTTCTGTGAGGACGTCATCTCACAGAAGGAGGCGGCGGAAAGGGTCCGGGAGGACGATCTCCACTCGGACCTAATTCGCCGCCGGCGAACCGGTCGGCGGAGGCGCGCTTACCAGCGCCTCATGCCGCCCTGAGTGTGGCCGCGGGTGGAAGGGACGGGTTTTCCCCTCCACCCGCTATAGTGGCCCCCCGCGAGGAGGCGGCGTCCGCGTGTGCCTGGACGTCGCCTAATTGAGAGGTTTTTTACCCGAAGGTGGTGCCCGCGCTTTGCGGGCAGGCGCTAGGAGGGTTCCGGATGTCTTAATAAAAGCTGTTCCCGGATCCCTCCTACTTAAGGCGCAGTACGGCACACCGTGTGGTTTTAGTCGGTTCGATTCCGACACACCGCCCCGCCGAAAACCCCGGTGGGGTGACGGCCCGAGGGGGTTTCCACACGTAGAAAAAAAAAAAAAAAAAAAAAAAGCCTAGCTCCTTTCAGAAGCACAGAAGCCTCCTGGGGCGTTCACAGGCTTCTAGGAGCGATCTCGCTCCTGCGAGGATACTTGCCCGTTGTGTGGCCGTGCGGAGAACAGTAAAAGTATAACTACAAAACAAAAATGAAGATTTATATGAACTTATAAGTCTTCACTTTTGCTTTGTAGTTATACACAAAGCACAAGTTATTTCAAGTTTTTGGAAATTATTGATTTCGTCAGAGTTACTGGCACTTCGCCGTCGATATGTATGTTGATAGTAGCTGCTTACAGGCAGGCATTAGCTCGTTTATCATCTTATCGGTAAAAAAAAACTCCGACTGAATTATTCAAATGCCTGATGACGTTCAGGTTTGTTTAGTTAGTGTGGCAATAACTCAAATACTTCACTTTAACCGTGTTTACTATACACGGATTGCACTTGACGCTCGTGGGTTGTTTCCTTAATAGCCAACAGCAAAACAAACAAACAGGCAAGCTAAAATAGAAAAGGTAATTAACGAAGTTGATGGTACGATCATAAAACTCATTTTGTTACCCCTAGCACAGTATATGTTATATACATATACTGTGCCCGTAGGCTGTTTTAGTAAACATCATTAAATAAAAGGTGTGTAAAAAAATGAATATAGTCGTTACAACAGTACCTAATAATATGTTGCCAGATCGTAGTATTAAACCTTTTTCATTGTGTATCCATTCAACCATTTCATGAAAACTAAACCTGTCCGTATTGTCTAAACGTCAACGTTTATGATATGTCAATCCACGTTTGGCCATATTATTAATGTAGGATCTTCATGAAATAAAAGATTCCATTAAATTTCTGAATAAAGAAGGAATTTAAACATTGCTCTTTTAAGTTATCGCAATGACATTTCACTACACTTTTTAGTATACTTTAATTTTTAGTACCTTAACGGGATGATATAAGAGAATAATAATTTTTTTGCCAAGAATTTCTTATTTAAGTTGGTTTTTGGAACTAGAAGTTCTTACCACCAATCTTTCAAATCAATGAAAAAATATTTAATCATTTGCTCCATATGTTTAAAATATCTTTTATAATTTAGGAGAAAACACTTATTTTTCAAATAACCAAATTTAGGGGGAAGGCCTTTTTAGCTTATGGCATAAGCTTAAATAAGTGCCACAGGTATTCTTTGCTTAGACTAGGGACCCCAAACCCAGACTGCGATACAATGTGACGCCTGCTACTACAAGGCAGGAGACACTTTGATTTTCACGTAGTCAGTACTTGCATCAAGTATAATTATGCAAGTCTACGACACCAATGTAGGCCAAGCACCTAGAGAGAACCCTCTCCGTGACTTTAAATCACATCTAGCATAAACACGCGTGGGTGGCGCCAGTATAAACAAACAAACTCAATGAGTTAGTGTGTTTACAGTAACTTCATAGTTACAGTCGCCAACATGCCTATATTTGACAAACAACCCCGACCAATCTTTCAGTGCAATACATTCGGCCGCCGGGGTTAGAACGTGATTATCCAATTGAATGATCGACAAGGGCAGCAAATATCAACACAAGTTGATATTTGCTGACCTTACCGATATCTAAGACATATTTCTGTATATTTTCATAAATTCAAACCAGTTTACTTAAATTCTGGTTTGATAATAACGGTAAATATTGTCAGGAAAAAACCGACTATGTTATCAGATTGACTTTTGGATTCTTAATAAAAACCTGTCAGAGTAAATTTCTATTTTTCATTAAAATAATACGGCCATTATTATTAAGATCTTATTGCGAGTTAGATCTTATTAGAAATATCTACCGATAGTATGGCCTTTAACTGGCGTAGACGCTGTAAGACCACAGATAATGGTCTAAAACAAAAAACAAATTTACCGTAGACCTAAGACAAACAATAATTTAACATCAAGTCCAATTTCCCAGTCTCTACTGTGCTATTCCAGATATATGACTATGGAAAATAAAGGCGAAAGTGAACAGCGATTCGATAGTGTGTACGGAGAAAAACACAGTCGGGATTTAAAAGACGCTATGAAAATATAACATATCTCTTCGAACCTTGCCAATATTGTTATTAAAAGGTAATTTAATATCCAGTAAACACGTATGTAACAAAAACATATATGTTTTTATAGGATGTCACCAGAAGACATCGCTTTAAATAGCTCGTGATTTTATAATTGAGTGGCTCTTATTTTACAGTGAAAAGACAGATGTCTACAGAGTAGAGTGAAGTGGTTTCTCTTGGATAGGCGTGTACCACCTTCGTCTTCATAGTCACGTTCCATCAGGTGAGTTGGAGGAAAAACGCCTTTTCCATTTATCAATTAAATTATATATTAAAATCGTTGTCAAGAGCAAGATTACGATCGCAGCAAATGTGAGAACCGAGAAACTTCACTCTAGAAACCGGTCGAGCAGTAGAGAACGACCTGAATTCTAGGAAACACAACAACGTTAATTCGTATACAACATTCATTAAAGCGGGTGGCGCAGACGAAAACAAACATACTTGTGGTCGCCAACGTGCAAATATTGTACCTTCTTAGAATAGATCGAAGTTTAAGATGGAAATAATCGTAATTTGATGCATGACAATATTTTTAATGAAGATGGTTCGGGTTTTTCGGAAAAGCAAAATGATATGATATTATTATCTGTATACTGGTAGAATTAAATATACTTATTTTGTGAGTCGGTTTTTATCTAAACAGAGCCAGAGTGCATCCTTTGTAGTCGTGTGAGATAGTGTGCTGATATAATTAATAAAATACAATATTTTGGCAACAGACATAAGTTACCTACTTATGACTGTTGCCAAAATATTGCATTCACTTACGGTACGCACTTACGGTACGGTACGGCTGTACATATATTATGTAAGTTTTGTGCTATGTAAACCAGATATCATGATATTGTGATTTGAAGTCATATCCATAAACTCTCAAATCTATATATTAATACGTGAAGCGAAAACTTTGGATCCCTTTTTACGAAAATTGGGCGGACGGAGGAGTATGAAATTTCGCACACTTATAGTTTATACAGAGAAGAAGTGACGAATGCTAAAATTTTTTAACAATATTTGCTACAAAGTTAAAAATAATGCAAAAACGGGTACATACAGCTATGAGTGTCCAGTATATATTTTGACCTGTCATGGTGCAAAAGTCTATACAATGACAGGTCATGTTACATTGGCCAATGAAATAAACCATGGTCGAAATTCGACCACCACGCGATCTCCAGTAATATTAAATAGAAAAACAAATTTGGAAGCAAGAAATCGTTTGTTCGATTTTTAAACTAATGAAAATGGCGGGCTTCTCTCTGGCTTTAACTAAACAATTGTTGTTTAGTTTAACTAGAGAGTTTCGAGGAAATGATTGAAACTTTTCCATATCTAAGGATCATAGACCGTCTTGGAGGATTATGCACGGTCCGGCAGGCTGATAGAAGTTACTACCGATAAGAAAATTGAGACTGTACGAAAATTATTGGAGGAAGACCGACGTGTGATATATCTACAGATAGAGGAAACCCTCAAGCTAAGTACACCAACTGTTCATCGGATTTATCACGACCACTTGCAAGTACGGAAACTCAATTATTACACGTGTGGGTGTGTGAAGATGAACCACCGCCAACGTATGTGAAAATGTCCCGATCTGAGAAGAAAATAAGGAATGGTGTATTTTTTAACAAGATATTGCCTCTTTATAGTCCGGAATTAGTGCCATGCGACTTTGACTATTCCTGTATGTAAAAAAACAAGTGAAGGAACGCTAGTTTTCAAGCGATGAGGAGCTTATAGGAGCTCTCGAGGAGATATGCAATGAGAGCAATGTGTTCAGCACCTAGTTTACAAGTATGAAGACCTGTATTACTGCCAGTGAATTATAGTGAAGTATAGGGGGAAAACAAGCAGGCGTATCACCTGATGGAGACTACCGCCGCCCATAGGCACCTGCAACTCAATAGTCACAAGTTCGTTGCCGGCCTTTAAGGTGGGAGCAGGGAACGAGGGGGTGAGGGAGGGAGAGGGGAACGGGGGGGAGAGGAAAGGGTTAGGGGCTCCAGTAACTTCCCTCACTCGGCGAAAAACAATAAAAACTGCCGGTTTTCTGTGAGGCCATTGTATCGCCTTCGAGATATAGATACACCCTCTTTACGCACTAATCGAGCACATATTGTGATGATGTATGCAAATAGGCCAGTTCCGGAATATTATACTGTGTTCGTACACACAATGCTATTTACCATGTTTATATCGGAATCAGCACAGTAAAGAAACTTGATTTCAAACTATTCGTAGTAAAGTATCTACAGCTCACTATTTTGTTTTTATTATTTCTGCATGATTAAAGTTTATTAGAAACTATACGGTTTTTATCAAAGCGAAAAACATGATAACCAAAGAGAAAGTTCTAAATTGAATACTAATAGAAAATAATATAAAACAAAAATATTTTAATACGATTATCCATCCTTCTTTTATTATTTCGAACGATTATAATGAAACATTAAACAATACGGTCAGTAACACGCAAAAATCCTGTATATTTTGTAATACTAGTTAAATAATGGAGAAATAAATGCTTTGTTTATCATCAATACCAATTAGGGGAACTTTCACGTCTTAACTTAGGTAGACGACAATGAAAGATTACTTTTCAATAAACATTGTCATTTGACAGACAGTACACAGGAATCTATACTAATACTAGCTGCGCCCCGCGGTTTCACCCGCGTAAGTCCCTCGTTAAGTTTTCATTTTTGTGCAAACTTTACATTAACCATCTACTAAATAGTCCGAACAAAGCCTAAACATTTGGTTTGGATAGGTGAGCCCGTTCTTGAGTTATAAAATTACAACGAAAAGTGGTATTGATTTTTATATATATGGATTATAAAACTGAAGAGTTTGTTTGGTTGAACGCGCTAATCTCAGGAACCAACTTCCAACCAGTAGGTTGGAATTGAAAAAATATTGTAATGTTGGATAGCCCTTTTATCGAGGAAGGCTATAGGTAACAATAATATAACATCACGCTACGACCAGTAGGAGCGGAGCAGTGTCCATAACAAATAAACAATATCAACAAAATGTTAGCAAAACCTTCGAAATTTGAGTGCCGAAATCCTTTTGAGTTACGCATATACGCCAGTGCCGACACCTATAGTAGGTACGCTATACATATATTATTTCAAGTGCCAGCCAGCAAAGGTCAATCGACTTTGACGATGGAGTCACTTTGCTATTTTATGAGAATTTAGGGGCTCGCATCTAAAACACGTTAGATATTTTGTACAGGGTCACAAATTTGTTGGGCACGAATTGTAAGCATTTTACTACTACAACCAACGACTAACATAGTTGGTTAGCGCTTGTTAACTTTATTGGTGTTGGACAATTGAAAAAATCAATTACGTATACAAAATAAAGCTCACGACTCACGATGAGGCAGATCGTGAGCTTGTTATGCGGGTTAACAGAGTTTTATAAAAATAAGATAAAGGTTTTTTCTTCTTGGTTCCTCCCTTCTTCGTTCTTTTTGATTTAAACATATGTCTTTTCATTCGGTTCTTGTTGTATTTTAGGTACTTTAAGAAGTTATTTTGATTTATTTCTGACGATATGATTGAAAATGAGAAGCAACGAATAAATTACAAGGCAAGACTGAAGCTTTTAATAGGCATCAACTGAGAACACTGAATTAATAAACTCTTTTTATATGATACAATATTTTATAAAATACTAGCAACCCGCCCCGGCTTCGTACGGGTACAAATTATACACATAAACCTTCCACATGAATCACTCTGTCTATTAGCGAAAATCGCATAAAAATCCGTTCAGTAGATAGTCAGTTTATCGCGAACAGACAGACAGACGCGGCGGGGGACTTTGTTTTATAATATGTAGTGATGTGTTAACACTCATATATAGGTGTGCCAAAAGCTGCCTGATCGGACTGATTTAGTCAGTTCAGCACTAACATGTTTTCCCGAATTTTTCACATTACCTGGCACTTCTCGAATTTCTTTTTCCCTATGAACCTTATTCGGACCACTACAAATAGTTTTATTGAGTAATAAGAAAAATACACAACCCCCAGTGATGCGCTGACTAACGAATTGAGTTTAACTTTATTCATATAGATAATGGAATGAAAGGAAAATTAAATGTCACTGCGTAGGTGGTGACGCAATTTCTTTGAAGGGTAAATTATTACATTGTCGCTTTAATGGAAGATACATTTCTTTAAAATTATAGACTTATGAAGGAAAACGTGGAGGATTCCCTCAATATAACAGCGAATACAAATGTGCCGCAGAAAAATAAAGGAATATATTCGATCAATTATAATAACTATAGATCGCGTGGTGGCCGAATTTCGACCATGGTTTATTTCATTGGCCAATATTACTTGACCTGTCATTGTATAGACTTGTACCATGATAGGTCAAAATATATACTGGACACTCTTAGCGTATATACCCGTTTTTGCATTTTTTTTTAACTGTGTAGCAAATTTGTTCAAGAATTTTAGCATTCGTCACTTCTTCTCTGTATAAACTATAAGTGTGCGAAATTTCATACTCCTCCGTCCGCCCAATTTTCGTAAAAAGGGATCCAAAGTTTTCGCTTCACGTATTAATATATAGATAATTTATTAGTACACAATAGTGGTTCAGTGCATACATACATATTATCACAACAATATTACTTAGAAGCTAATGCAGTCGGGCTCTGGTAACCGTAGTAAGATTCCACTTGTGTCACGGGTACCTACCAGTTCCTCTCTTAGTGATGACTTATGATAAGACGTGTATGTACGTGTGCGCGTACGTGAATGTGTGTGTGTGTCCTGCTTGTTGTCCTGCATGTTTTACAGTATGGTGTCATAGAACACAACCGCAGTGTTATAGAACAGTGAGTCTAATCAATGCCTCGGTCTCATCGTAATCCTGTTCAAGTAACCAGTTCACTACTTTGGTTTTACATTCCCTTTTTTCATATATTCATAATACAGTCCCAAAACACGTAATGGTAACTTACTTTGAACACACGTATCTCAGCTATATATGACTAGCTGTTGCGCACAACTTCGTTCGCATGGAAATTGAAATGTATCCCACGGGGGCCCGACCATATCTCTGTGCCACTTTTCATCCAGATCCGTTCAGCCGTTCTGGCGTTATTGACTAACAAACACCCATCCAGTCAAATTGCCCCACAGTTTCACCCGTGTTTATGGTCTCTACTACGCCTCTAATGTTAATTCTTCCTCAGGAATTGATCTATCAATTCGTAGGTAGTTTTAGATATTAGCGTCTTCAGCCAAACAACAATCAAAAAGTTTGAAGTTTCAAAACTATTCATTTTAATATCACGAGTCGAGGCACGAGTAAAGTCAGAGCCACGACCATTTCCAATGAATAATATAGATATTATTTACAATAGTAACACCTAAACAAACTGAATACCATCAAATTAATACAACTGGAACGTGTGGTACGGACAGTAAAACAAATGGGCGAGTGTACGCCAACGTGCCAATATTTGCCAAATACAATTTTGTAAGGGCCATTCATGCTTTGACGTCACGTTAACGATACTACATAATATATCGCTACCAACTCAAATTGACATGTAAAGTAACTAAAACTTTCGCGTTCGCGTACTTACGATAAAATTAATTAACGCGATGATTTGGTGGAAGTCTTGGATTATATATTATATATAATCTAAGGTGGAAGTGTTTTAAAAGAGGAAGCATAATAATATTATGTATTTTTCAAACGCTCCTTGTTCACAAGGTAAAGCAAATTGATCGGTATAAAGATTATTGAAGGAAACACAACTACTAAAGAGGAGTTTATATCATTATCATAACGAAATTTTAGCAAAACTTCCTAATTGAAAAAAAAACCGGCCACGTGCGAGTCGGACTCGCGCACCGAGGGTTCTGTAAAATATTTTTATTATATGATGTAACTAAAAATTTACGGTTTTCGTAATTTTTCCTTTATCTATGCTATAAGACGTTGCGTCGTACCAATTTCAAGATTCTGAGTTCACGGAAAGTTTTTGATTCCCTTGCGAGTGTCGAAAATTTGCGGCATAAACGGCTGTATCTTTTGATTGCGTTGGCTTAGAAGTTTTATTTTTTCACAGCTCCAAGGGACAGTAGACCTGAATATTTGATATAAATTTCAGCTTGATACCTCGACGCGTTCCTGAGAAAAAGGGTCTTGACAGACAGACAGACGTTCTGACGGACGGACAACAAAGTGATCCTGTAAGGATTCCGTTTTTTCCTTTTGAGGTACGGAACCCTAAAAGTACCAATGTACATATTAGCGAATTGATATAGTACCTACAGTTAAAGAAATAAAATATATTAATAACAATAAAATTTAAGTTACAAAAATAATTATTCCAACAACCATGTTCCATAATAACTATAAATTTACAATTTAAAATACCCCCGACTCGAAAATCTCTTCAACGATTAGAAAAGAGCTGATGATCTTCGAACGGCTGAACAGATTTTCTTGAATTATATCTAAGAACACCCCCGACTAATTCAGCTTTCAAACAAAAAAAATACAAAAATCAAAATCGGTACATCAGTTCGGGAGCTACGATGCAACAGACTAGAAATATGTATCTATAAATTGATGAAATTTATAATGTTTTTATGCGAGTATTGATTAACAACAAAAAATAAATACATTTATATATATTATTGCAGACCGAAATAATTCTACATGTCTCCATAAATATGTATCCTATTCCATTATTATTGTTAGTTTTTGCTTCATACATTGGACGAAGTTCACACTTATAGTGGTATTGATGTAGAATTAATTAACGGGTTGAGGGTACCTACAGATTAATACTACCTATTCTGTTTTTACTGGACATTAGTTAAAAATTGTTGTGCGAATATCTCAGAATATTCGTGTAGTGTTTAAGATTTTGTATTCATTGGTGAATTATAAGTACGAATGTAATTGTTTATCAGTATTGTGTCACTGGAAGAAACTGGCGTCTAAGATACAGGCTCGGCCTAGTTTAGACGCTAGTACGCAACTAATTAAAATAAAATGTAAGTGTTTTAGTTTAATTAATTTGTAAATTTTGATAGTGCAATAAAGAAATATTAAGAAATATATATTACAATTTATAAATGGTTTAGAAGCCTAGAAGTCGATGATACTTTTTTTAAAGTATTTTTTTTATAAACTTGCTTTCTGTGTGTGTAAGATCCTTGACAATACTATAGTATTAGATAGTACGATAGTATAGATAATATTATAATATTATCTTTATAATAAGTATACGTTTAGAGACATAGATTTAATTTATACCTGGAGATAATCACGTAGCTATATACAAAAATATCCCAAACCTAATAATAACCATCACGTTGTCGCGCACGTATTACTGCCACTATAAAATATAAATACCGCCCACGTACGCCACTTTATTCGAGCAGATAACGTCAATGTTTCATTTATTTTTCCGAGGTATTTGCTAGGGTATGAAGAAAGGCGAAATAAAATCTAGACTTACTTATACTTTCCTATTTTTCTCCGGGAATAGCTATCTTGGGATTTTACAAAGTCTAGTTCCATGTGACAGTCTAACCGGCAGAACGGGTCTCAAATCATCAACGAGCATCTGAAGTCCGCAACAAAATAGGCTAGACCTTACATAAAAACCCGTTTCTATCCTTTTGACGAGTCTAACAAACCATTTCATTAGATTTGATTGCGGAAATCTTGAAAATAGACGATCGGTCCTGGAATTGTGATAATACAACGTGAGGGAATGATTGGTGTACACCTAAAATTGCGGAAATGTGGGTAGGACCTTGTGGACGCAAAGAGGTAATATAGTGTTAGTTTAGTGCCGTATAGTTTGTTTATGAAGCGATTAGACAGATTAGACACGAATTAGTGATAACCTTCGGGGATATAGAGAACGTTTTCAGAAGTTATTTTACAAATTAAAACATTTTCCATACTACCATATTGATAATTAAATATGTTACTGTTAAGTTTTTTTAAGTGCGTCTATTTATTAATCGCATTGGCACAAATGTCGGAACTTTGAGGTACAATATAAAACCACCAAAAAAAAACGCATAAACAATTATCTATTTACAGATGACCTTCGTAACTGAAGGCAGGTAAATTACAATCTTTGATACGAAGTGTCAATTCGGTTCTAATTATATACAAGAAATACGAGAAGTACTCACTGGTGGCATAAACTTCGGCTATAAACATTCAGCATTGTAAAGTTAAACATAACAGTATTTCCCACAGTCAGTGAGTGTAACTCAAAATGTCTTCACAGCCGGTATTCAGGAAAAGAGCTTGAACAAAACTACGTTTAATATTCAAAGAGAAACATGCTGCAGCAGCCTCACAGAGAATATTTTACGACGTGCTTGGTTATGCACGAACTTCAAACCGCGCATGTATAACAACTTTGAATATTTAACGCTTAACTAGTAATTTCTAGCCTTAATTAAGTCGTTAACTAAAGTTAGAACTTAAAACAAACTCAACAAAAAAAGTATTGCTCATCATGGGCTGGATTTAGAAAAGCCAGTGGCCTTGTGGCCCGAAACATAATAAGATATAGCCTAATGTGTTAGAAGAAATTACGACTATGCTTCCTCTCTTAAAGCCTTTCCTTTGTGGAACAAGTAAATGAGAAACACTAGTTTATAATTGCCAACTACTTCCATATGATTATTGCCGCGTTCCTATAAAGAAACGATTCATTTTGCTTACGGACGGTAAAATTTTCGTTGAAAATTCAACGAGATTTTACCGTCCGTAAGTAAAACGAATCGTTTCTTGATTATAGGAACGCGGCATATGAGATACTAGCAGCGTCCCGCGGTTTCACCCGCGTAAGTCCCGATCCCGTGGTAATATCGGGATAAAAAGTGGCCTATGCGTTCCAGGTGTCCAGCTATCTACATACCAAGTTTCATCGCAATCGGTTCAGTGGTTTTTGCGTGAAAGAGTAACAAGCATCCATCCATCCATCCAAACTTTCACATTTATAATATTAGTGGGATTTTAGACAGTGATGAGCATAGATATATCTATGAATTACGTTTAGGTAGATTACTAAAAATATTAATTATTAGCAGTTTTAAGAATTTCATAAATCGAAATTATGAATAATGATTTTTTTTTTCAATTGTTTTGTCTCACGAAGCGATTGTTTTGTGAGAATGTAGTATTAAACGTACGAGAAAGTTATTTCAATTCTTACAATGGGACCTCGTTATGAGTTTAATATAAATAACACAAAGCCATGTTCGCATCGCTTTATTCACAATTAACAAATAGATAAGCTACTGATACTGATTAGACCGTTGGTAAAGTTTTCTTTCAAAATTGTCTAATCAAAAACCGTCCAGGCTTTGCACTTCAATACATAGGATGGGGATAAGACCTACGTATGGCCTTACCCCATCAAATGAATGACCCATTTCTAGAACAATTATGATGACATTAATAAACTTATATTATTGTTATAGAACAGCATATCTCGCCTATTTAGGCAGAGGCAGATTATATGTATTTCCATGTAATGTGCTCTTTAAAGTAAATAATAAAATGTGTTATTTAATTATTTGCTATGACACACAAAAGTAAAGTCAACGAGACAGGAATTAGACGCGTCGTAAAGATAAGATAAAGGGCCTTAGTGACTTATATAAACCTGTTTAACCACAATCGTATTGCCTAAGGTTCTGTAGATTTAATTTGGATGATGCACACAACAATCATCATCATATTTCAATCAATTTACACAAAATTTTAAACCTAAACCTTCCTCATGGATCACTCTGTCTATTAGTGAAAACCGCATGAAAATCAGTTTAGTAGGTTTTCAGTTTATTGCGAACAGACAGACAGACAGACGCGGCGGGGCACTTTGTTTTATAACTAACAACCCGCCCCGGCTTCGCACGTGTACAAATTATATACCAAAACCTTTCTCATGAATCACTCTGTCTATTGGTGAAAACCGCATGAAAATCCGTTCAGTAGTTTTTCAGTTTATCGCGAACAGACAGACAGACGCGGCGGGGACTTTGTTTTATAATATGTAGTGATATAATCATTCAAAATACTACTAGTACAAAAGCCCATAAAGTATTCTAAAAATTGTTTTTTGTTTGGAGTTTAGAAGGAAATGAATAAGATGATAATTAAAGTTGAAAGTACATACTAAAGAGCACAAGACCAAATTACCTTTTTTATGTCTACCTTCAGACCTCGGTATCCTTTCAGATGGAAATCAATTTTGTCACGCTTACTTCGCGGACCTATTTTCACCTAACGCTACTTTAGCTACAGAGTCTCCAAGCGAAATCCATTTGTACGGGTAAACCTTAACACTGGAACGCGTGAAAAACGCGTTTGTTATGCTTTCACGGTAATCTCTTCACCAAATGAAAATTAACAATGTTGTAACAAAAATTGTTGGAAATATTTCAGTTTTATGGGCAATTTTGTTAATATGTATGTTTGAAACAATCTTGTAGTTAGCTAATCACGTAAATGGACGCATATTGGACGCATATCAAATAGCAGCAGCAAGTTCTTTGTAACTTGATATATGCTAGAACTTCATTTATTCAATAAACTTCTGTTCAAGTAATTTGCTAATATGGAACTCTATCTTTACGAAATACAACTAAGTGTGGAACGTTTGTTTGCCCGATTTCTTCTCGTAAAGCTCATCTATTTGGAAACGGGTGGTTATAGATCGACTGGCATCTTACATAAATTTATTACGGTACTTTTACGGTATTATTTATTACTAGCAGCGCCCCGCGGTTTCGAGATAAAATGCCTATTCGTTAATCCAGGTCTCCAGCTATCTACATACCAAGTTTCATCACAATCGGTTCAGTGGTTTTTGCGTTAAAGAGTAACAAACATCCATCGATCCAATCTTTCATATTTATAATATTAGTGGGATTTATGATATTAGTGGGATTAATTTTTATGTTTTTATTTTTTTGTTTTTCTTTCGACAAAGCAACCTATTGTTGAGGTGACATTGTGTTGATCTATAATTTTAAGTTAAAAAAAGACGATTTCAAGCAATTTTTAAAGAATTCTATGAAATAAAGAAATTTGACTGACTTTGAAACAAACATACCATGTGGTAGAAAAAGTTAGAGGTGCCTTAAACATTCGATATACCAACGATATCACTTACACGTGTAGGTACTTTTACTATCACCCCCTATCACCTAGAGGTCTTACGACCGTAGTTACTAAAAGTTTAGCGAATGCTTTATAATTTAAGGTAATGTAACCAAAACTTTTATTGGACGTCTTCGGTAGTTTAGATGTCGAGGTAGTTCCTATAATGGAACCACATGTGAAGACCTTTTCTACGTCGACCCGGGGTTTCTCTTATTTACGAATACTTAAATTGAAATTACAATATTTATAGGTGTAACAAAACCAGCTGTTTCATAAATGAAGGTCAACACTATCGTTTCATTATATCAAAATTATTGAATCGGTATCAGATAACTGCTGTCAACAAATAATTTATCAGCAGTGTATTATCGCTCCTATATTACAACAAAGATATTTTTTAAATTCTACACACGAACAGCTGTTATGTAATTTGACCGCCACAATAACACTTCCAATGAAATGTTATTGTTTCAACAAAGTAGGTTTTCTTTTAGTCAAATTATAGTGCTAGGTACTACTTAATGCTTTTATTTCCTCGAAGGGCAGATTAACGTTTTTCTTTTGGCCAAACGAATTACATTTCTACTACCTAATGCTTTTATTTCCGAGAAAGACAGGTTAAGGCTTACCGAAGCCTATAAAGCCATGAATCCTACTAATATTATAAACGTGAAAGTTTGTGAGTATGGATGGATGGATGGATATTTGTTACTCTTTCACGCAAAAACTACAGAACCGATTGCGATGAAACTTGGTTTGTAGATACATGGAGACCTGGATTAACATATAGGCTACTTTTTATCTCGATATTCCCACGGGATCGGGATTTACGCGGGTGAAACCGCGGGGCGCAGCTAGTAAAAAATGAAAATGAAACCTTTAAAGATTTAAGCTGAAACCCTACGGCTTATATTTTAGGGAGTGTCTGACAGTCGTGTGCAAGGTGTGGATGGGCTAATTATAACTGTTACCCGTCATTTATAACACCTAATAGTATATTATATAGTACATATGTAGATTTTCGAACGTTTATACCAGCTAAGTTTAGGTGCCTGTTTACAATTTTGCACGTTATTCTATACGTGTAAATTGGATACCTCCTAGCATGGTTTCTTCTCCGCCCGCGGCAAAGATTCAGTTTTCACGGGTATACTGTGTTTGGTCAGTGTTGTGTAGTAGACAGGGACTTAAACGTGACATGAAAGTGAAAGTTTTGGTAATGTGAATATTTATGTAGAATTCACCTTCATTCTCCAGACAAAATTTATTAGGGCGGTTTATAACATGCATAGTACGGAATCTCTCAGAAATATCTTTAGAACAGAAAGTTTATTAACATTAACGGGAATTTATATTTTAGAGTTTTGTTTATTCGTGAGGAACAATATGCAATACTTCAATTTAAAATTTGAATTTAAGAGAAATATTCGAGAATATAAATATAATATTATGCTACCTCTCATTTAAAACATGATTTATTATAAAAGTACATATATTACTGCTTTTCGTGTATACAATCAGTACAACAACACAATACCTCCAACAATTACCTCCATCTATTTAAACAATTAATTGCTAAAATATATAAAGTAGTATTAAAAAAATGGTTAACTGAAAATGTATTTTATAATCTGCATGAATATTGCCGTAAAAATAATTTGTTTTGTATAATTAGTTTTAAGAAATTATCAATTATTGCATATCCAATATGGGTAGACTGTTGGACCTTAAAAACTGTAATGGTTATCATACAATTAAAACTAGTATGTACAGAGTTATGGAATAAATATGATCGGCATCCGGGATGTCCCTGGGATGTTCTGATGGTCCTGTATTAAGAATAGGCAGTACATCAAAAATCCTTTTTATTCCCCTAAGACATATCTTCAAATAAAAAAATAAAAATTATACATTTGATAACATGTTACATAAAACGTGTTTACATCGCAATTTTCCTCAACATTTGAACGTAGAACCCGTAACGTTCAACTAATAATAGAAATTAATTAAACCCGTTGTACCAGTGTGAAGCCATCGCACTGCATGACTTGTTGACTTAAATAAACATAGAGGAACACTAATTGACTTGTACCTATGTGTGTAAATGCAATGTAATGGAAATTCTAGTTGATTTTCCAGAACAGTCTAACCTTCATCAAGTGACCTTGGGTTACAAATAATCGTCTTCGTGTGCTTTATAAACATTTGCTTGCAATGCCATCACCTCTTTATCACCATCATCGTCACCTATCGTTCCAGAAATATCCTCTACTGTTAAACTTAGGCTTTTGAACCGTGAGCCATGAGAAAAAAAAAACTTAGGCTTTTATAAAGACATTGATACCTGAATACTGAACTTCTAAGGGGTAGGCAAGTGCGTACAAAATACCCACATTTTACCAGCTAAAATTTGGTCCCGTAACGCAACCGGGCGCTTTGGGAATTAAAGATGGGAAAATTGGGAGTATATTGAAAGGTGGGCAAGGCGGGAAGGAAAAGAATATTGCTTATAAGGCTGGACTGGGGATCTGCATCACGCAATAAAAGTTTATCATTTCTGCTCACTGGTAACACCACATCTTCCTAAAAATTTTAAATAATAATAATGTTAAAAAGATTGATCTTTTGTACAGCAGGTACTAGTTAGTATTCCCGAACTGATAGTAGCTGTATTACACATAGACATTGCGATAAGTTTATATTATTGGTCAGTAAAGAGTTCGCGTGTTGCAGTGGCTGTATTAAATCCAGTACCTCACAGTCGGACGGAACCCACGAATCAAATTGAGACACATTTTTATCACATACAAAATTAAAATAACCCACGTCCGGAATAATAACATTACTCCAAATAGTTATGTTAATATTTGTTTCAATTACATTTAATATATAGACGTGGTGTTCCTGTCCATGTGGCCTCTCGAGTCACAGGAAATACGGGACATTCGGCTACGTGACCCCGGCCTCTGCGAGCTACTGCAGTCTCAGTACTGTTCCCCATCCGAGACTTGCGGTATCCCTTACTCTAGGTTCCTCTCTCTACCCATTTTTCCTTATACAAATTTACTTTCTTCCTTCTTTACCGTCTGAAAACAATTACATTCCCAAGGAGGGTTGGTATCAGGCAGGCGGCAGGCCATAACAGAAACCAAACAAAAACCCTTTGCAATGTTACACATTGCGCCAACCCTAATGAAAATTGGGAAAAAGGCAGGAAGATGATGTTGATATATGACATTGTCTTTCTATACGGAGACGAAATCCAATATATTTTATCACTAGCTTTTGCCTGCAGCTTCGCTCGAGTTCAAGTTATTTTTCTATCCCTGGGGAACAGTACTTTTTTTGAAGTGAAACTTCTTTCGGGACGTTTGTGCACTTTTGCTATGGGGAAAAAACACTGAACTCTTTACCGTCATGCTAGTAATACACATATAGATCCACTAGAGGGCGCTAATCTAAACATTGAGTTTTTCAGTTCCTTATTAATTAATGTAACCAACCTGCTAATGTGACGTTTTAAGTTCGTCGTTTCGTTTAAGTTTTCACTTCTGTCGGTAATCCCATAACTGCCTATTTTTTTTAATGAATGTTAGCCTATGCCCTTTTCTGTACCCCCGACAACGGGGATGCAAAATTTCGTGATGATCGAGTGGGTAGTTAAGGCGTGAAACCATAACAAACATACAAACTCACATTGGCATTTTTATTATAAGGATTAGACACATATTTCTACGATGAATCTTTTGTGTACCCTGAGGCCCTGTCAGCACAAACATTTCATATATTGAATTTTTCCGGTAATGAATAGGCTTTGTCTTGGTTATTTCGTAAAAATATATTTTTTAATGCAATATTATTTCAATAAAAGTGGTAAAAACGAATACTGGTAACTATTGGTTTCGAATCTAACCTCGTAAGAGTGAAAGAAAAATATATCTATCTACTTTTTTACTTACCATTGCTTTTCTCTTCCCCAGTTCTTAAAAGAAACGCAAGTTTATAAAAGGCTTTACACAGATGTGTACCATGACGATGTAACCTGTACCTTACTTAAAATTATCAATTGCCAATAAGACTCACTTACTTTTCTTTTTTACGCAGTGAAGATGGTAATCAAGCTCACGGCAAGCTTACTGATAAGCGTCTGCTGAGGCCTATACACAATTTGCAACAGCAGTGATTATGCCTTGGCAACCCAGTCGTCCCAATGGAATTCTAGCAACCACCCTAGTAATATAGGGTCTTCTGTAAGTACTACCGGAGTCAAGCGGCACTGACTAGATAAAAATCTGCCCTACCTGAACACTGAATATGCTTAGAAGTACTGAAGTACTCACCTAGACTCAATCTGGATTAATGCTCGCGTGGTACCATTCAAGTGCAGTTATTCTTATCCACTATTAGATTAAAGTATTAGCTTTAGCCTGGTGATGGATTCCAGTAGCGACCTAAATACCTCACGTGATTAATTGATGAATTCTTAGAAAGGTCAGAGTTCAGTTTAGGCGAAACTAGTTACACATGGAGATGCGGCTACAATACAACCGTTGATTAAGTTGTTCTTACACCCCCACGTGTGTTTAGCATCCTTTAAAATCCATCAGCATTTAATGAATTCCTATGAGTGGAATAGTAGAGTCCTTGATTTGTAAGGCTCAACTCACACTGGCGCAGAGTCGAACCGTCGCGACGCGTCATGTTTTTAGCATATTCATCTCTTTTTCCCATTATTAAGGTACAAATTTTTGTTATGCTAATCTGGAATTGTTTAAAGTCGACCGGTTTCGCGCGTCGCCGTGAGTTATTCGCGCGTGGACGCACCACACGACTCGACTCTGCGCCAGTGTGAGTTGAACCTAACGGGACGGAAATATATTCGATTCGTCTTTAGTTAATTCTTTAATTTCTTTAATCTCGAGAAGAACTAGTAGTAATAATAGCTATAATAATCAGTGCCAAACAATTCTCGTTTCAATGATTACATTTAAGAGTCCACAGGTGACCACCAATTGCAATTTGATCGAAACGTCAGGGTATCTGGCTGTCACTTCAAACATTGTCAGCACAAGGCGCTCAAGAATCAAATAAGATAATCATATTAAGTTTAAATTATCGTAACAAATAAAAATTACATAGCTCACGTTCTTTCACTTTTACTGTTACTAACTGATGAAAGGTTAAGAATAAAGTACTTACTATGTGCACTTGGGATCTTCAAGGATTTCACTAATGAAAACACATTTTACAATATATACATGAAAAGAAAGTGTTATTAGTGTGTAAAATAAGCAAAACGAAAAGAAAGAAGAAGCAAACCAGAGAAAGAAACGTACAGAGAAATGACAGTTAAAACGATGTTTGTCTTTGTGTTCCAAGTTTAATGCCGCCTTATATACCGCAATACATACATTCGTCACATGCGTGTTAACAAAAATAAATAAGGTAGATCTTTTATATCCGTGCACTTGTTACTATTTGAGTTCGCATGCACTAAACCAACTGGAAACTACTAAACATATACATAACTTGTTCGCACTTTACGACCTTGCGACGTCATATTCACACCAATACGGCTTAGACGTGAATGTGCGATTGGTGGTGTGTTGTGTGCATATACGAAAACTTTAGAACGATTAACAAAATTTGATTAGTTCCGGTTATGAATTTATTGCAGTTATTAAATATCCAATCAAGTCTTTTGAGCTTTAATATTCTGCACAGTTCTTAACTCAATTCGTCACTTTCAAACGATAATACTCGTATTTTATGATTTAAAATATAGTACTGCATCTCATATATTAAGTAAATTCATGGTTAATTATTTTAGCATTCATTGAACACCATCAAATTATCTTAATAATAATCTTATAAATCTGTAATTCACATATGCCATTTATTAAATACTAGCTGTGTCCAACGACTTTGTTCCCGTGGAAATTCAAATTTATCCCACGGGTACCCTAAATTTTTCCGGGATAAAAGTAGCCTATGTCTTTTTCAGGACCTGTGATTACATATGTCTAGATGCCCGGTCTGTCCTCTCAAAGTGGCGCCAATTTGAATCAGTATAAATATACTTATTCGACTCTCAGTAGTCTCAGGGCGTTTGACAAGTGTAGTACGTAAACATGTATTTGGGCTGCCGCTAATTTAATTGAAAATGGCGTTTTGTGCCGTCAAATATTGTAATTGTCATTATTATTATTAATTAAAGAGTTTATATTTTTCTTTTTGTAAGTACCCTTATACAAAATCATGTTTCTTATAAATCCCGATCCCGTGGGAATATCGGGTTAAAAGTACCGTATGCGTTAATCCAGGTCTCCAGCTATCTACATACCAAGTTTAATCGCAATCGCGATCATTCAGTGGTTTTTGCGTGAAAGAGTAACAAACATCCATCCATCCATCCATCCAAACTTTTACATTTATAATATTAGTGGGATAGTATAGTATGGATTTAATGCATGTTCTAGTCACCTATATAGTAATGCAATTAGTCTCTTTTTGAGTGTCGTACTCAAAAGGAGTGCTGAAAGAAGGGTGATGGTCTGGTAAGTATCTTGCAACTTTACACAGTACTATGCGTCATATTATGTACATTTTTATTTAAAAACTAAAAAGAAAAGAATTAACTGTAGCATGTGTCTTCTCTACGATTGATATGTGTCTACGTGTGTTTATGTGTGTGTATGTAGAATTCTAGAAATTTAGATAATAAAAAAGGTAAGAAGAAAATATTGTTGTTTATAATATAGATAGAAATTACTGAAATAAGTAACTCTTTGAGACTATAGACAACGCCCACGTTGTATCTCAATATAACATTTATGTCTGTAGCGTTCAACTGCGTATCTATTGAAACAGGTTTCGTCTCATGTTGTATGGTTAGGTATGTGATAAGAATTTCTAACGAACGTGTCACTACGAAAGCCAGTTGTAACCACAAATTACAAAGTAAGAATGCTTTATCTGAGCGTGGTATGGCCTTGTCTCACTAACATTGCGCTTTAGGAATATTAAGAGCATTGTTATAATTCAGGAAAAAAATATAAATTATGTTATGGGACAGCTGTATGCGTCGTCCGCGCACGTTTGTTTTGTTTACGTTCAATGTATAAGTACTAATCCTACCCCGCAATTTCAACGGGGGTTTATTGGCACCGCACGTCTCCTAATGTGATATTTTTGGGATTAAGGTTCCGTACCCGAAGGGTAACCAACGTTAAACAACCAAAATTAAAGGGGGGCCCTACTAGAAACGTGTTTTTTTGGCTTTTAGTTTTAAATTTTTAGCACCTCACTTGTTTCTTATACATAATATTAAATCTTGTACGATGGTGTGGAAGCCTTCATGCGCGAGTCTGACTCAAAATTGTCCGGTTTTTATTTCATATACAAACTATCTAAATCCGATAGAATTATAAAAATCGGATTGGTAGAACGTCAGACTAGCGCTCTCAAAAAACAAATCTGTCTTTAAATTATTATTATACAGGAAAATAAAAGTATTATGGTATTAATATAAAGGTGAAACATTTCTCGATTGTAGATATCCTTTCTTCTTATCTGTTGCCAAGGCTTAGGAATGGTGTTTGGAACGATACCATCATGTTTTCTTTTTTTATGGTATAGGGGAAAAACAAGCTGACGTGTCACCTCATGGTAAGTGTCTACCGCCGCCAATTAAATCGACACCTCAAGAGGCACAGTCGATATGTCTATTTGTCATATTTGGTATTGCTTTTTTTAATTCCAGGTGAGTGGTGGTAATTTAGAATCAATTCGATTCCCTCCCAGGACAAATAATTGTGCGATGAGCACGATAATTTGTTGTGTCTGGGTGTAATTTATCTAAAATATAAATATATAATAGAAATATATAAGTATATTTATCAGAAGTCTGGTTACCATAGTACAGGCTCTGCCTAGTTTAGGATCAGACGGCCGTGTGTGGGATGTGTGAAGTTATTATTATTATTAGATACTCTAACAAAGTCGTCAAAATGTCCGAAATAAGCAGTTCCACCTGCGTTTATGGTCACTGCTCCGCTCCTTTTGGTCGTAGCGTGATGTTATATAACCTGTAGCCTTTCTCGATAAACGAGCAATCCAACACTAAAAGAATTTTTCAATTCGATCAAGTAGTTCCTGAGATTAGCGCGTTCAAGCAAGCAAACAAACAAACTCTTCAGCTTTATAATATTAGTATAGATTTACATAGTACATCACAAACAATGTGGAAATATAATAAATGAAAGAAATAGAGATGATATGTGTGTTTTTGTAACACTTTACATAGTCTTTGTAACGCCTTTGATCAGCATATAAATGGTGATTATTCTTTTTATTAAATGACGTAGCCAAATCGCTTATACGTAAAGTACACATAAGCTATCAGAACCGGACACAATAAAGGTTACTAGATATGCCTCGACTACGATAATAATTAATAGCAGTAGTTGGTAGCCAAGCGATCTAACTATCGGCGTGTCACGCTTGCTGACCCCTGACTTCTTGAAGTTCATGTCCGTATTAGGGATTGTCCATTAATCACATGAGACTCGAAAGGGGGGAAGGCGTTCGGAAAAAATCACGAAATATCACAAGGGGAGGGGGGGTGTAGTGACTTATCACGTGTATTTATTTTTTCGTAATATGCGCTATTATATCTGTATTTAACGATAATATTCTGATCATTTTTAATATATTTGGAAATAAAAAATACATGTGATTTTGGCTAGGTAGGGTTAGTCTAAAACCTCACCACGTATCACCAGGGGGGAAGGGGGGGTTAAAAAGTTGCTAAAAAAAACATCACGTGATTAATGGACGGCTCCTTAGAAACTAATCATCACTTAATTTTACTGTGAAGGAAAACATCGTAAGGGAACCTGCATACCTGCACGTTCTGCATAATGTTATTTGTCAACACTTACCAATCAGTAATACGCATGAGTGGTGGACTATGACATAGCATTATTGCTCGTGAGATAAACTGTCACAGCTCTCAGGGGTAGGGGGGGGATTTCGAGGGACACTTTTTAATTATGTGGGCTGTGTGCTTGTTTTTCAATATAAGTATAACAAAATAACCCTAACCGCTATGAGGAGCTCAGCGCTCGAACACAAGGATGAGAAGACCATGACGCAAATAATCCTGTACACTCTACTCACAACTCAAATTCGTGTAACAATCGCTCTCATACTGAGAGGAGGCAAAAATAGAAAAAAGTAGAACTATTGTATTATCTTGTTCCCGTGACTTGGTCTTCATAGAATTTCCCTATTCAAATTTGCATCCTACATACTTACTATCATACATACATACTATCTACCACCTTTTGTTATCTCAACAAAAGCCTAGCCTGTACCAAAATTTATCAAAATGGTTCAGCGGTTTAGGCGTGAAAACCGTAAGACAGACAGAATAACTTTTACATTTATAACATTAGTATAGATTTATTGTCACAAATAAATCTATTATTTTATTAACCTTCAAACCAGGATGATATTCAAATTCATTTCGTCAATATATTAATGGCTTGAGATGAGAGATTTTGGCATCGACAAACTGCAAGTTTAACATCTGAAGGTGAACATAGAGAATTGCAGATTGACTTATTTATGAGATTCGTCAACGGTTGTTACAACATTGCTTTTTAATATTTAAATTTTATACAATCTATTTCGAGGGCATCCATTAATTACGTTAGCTCAAATTAAGAGGAGATATTGAAGAGTGAACAGATATTGGAAAAGCTGAAGGTCTTTTTGATTAAAAGAATATATTAGATTTTATTACAATGCAATTTTATACAATGATGGTAGCTGAATATAGGTTTTTTTTAAAGAATCTTAGCAACGTGGGTCACACATTGCTAGTATTCTTGTTAATCCCTCCAGCTAAGCGAAATGCTTGTGTTAAGAGTGGGTTCACGTCGGTAGTGCACTGGGTGGGGTTCGAACCTGCAAGCACTTGATCGCGGGTCCGACGCCTTAGCCATTACGGTGCCGCCGCTTTATTGATAGTAGCAAAGTACATGAACAAAAAAAATTAGTTCTTTAAAAAAAACCGGCCCGGTGCGAGTCGGACTCGCGCATGAAGGATTCCGCACCACACAAGATTTAATACTATGTAAGTTTTTATTTATTTTATTATATTTTTTTTTTAGCGAATATAGCTAAAACAGTTGTTTCCTATCGTAAGAGGCTCTCGCTTTTCAAAATAGATACGCTTAAAACCCGTAAGGAATTCCTTGACCTAATTTTCTTTTTTAAAATAATCAATAATAATATGGAGTGCCCCGAATTACTGAAAAGGATTAATATTAAAGTCCCAGCTCGTTATCCCCGTTCCCAAAATACTCCATTTTACCTTCCGCTTCGTAAAACCGTACTTGGATCTAATTCTCCTATCCCACGTATGTGCAAATTAGCGATCGAAAGTAGTAGATGTACTGATATATTTTCAAGTTCTTTAGGCAAATTTCGCAGCGACATAAAATTGTTCCTTTCTAACAAACAAGTTATTAGTTATTAATTTACCAACCACCTTCTGTTGTTTTGTTTTATTTAAACTGGTAACTAGTTATATGTAAAAAAAAAAAAATCAGAGCATGCAGTGTTTGCTTATAAATGGTTGTACATTTAGAATAAGTATGTGTATGATATAATTGAAGTGCATGAAAATAATAAATGTAACAACTGTCAGCAAACCAAATAAATAAATAAAACTCTGTGAGCATTTCAAGCCTCTACTTGTTGCCATTATTAAGATCTAGTAGAGAAGACCCCTTCAATTTTTTATTTATTTTTAGTTTTATTATTTGTTGTTATAGCGGCAACAGAAATATACATTCCGTGAAAATTTCAACTGTCTTCCTATTACGGATCATGAGATACCGCCCGCTGACAGACAGACGGATAGCGGAGGCTCAGTAATAGGGTGTAAATAGAAGGCAGAATCCCATCACATCTCACAAATATACAGCAAATTAAAAAGAAAAATAATTCACGTAATTAATAAATGCCTCTATAAGATTCTATACCTATTCGTCATCAATGCCACGTTTTTACATCAACGTCATCCATCAAATCAATTCATAAATAGGTTAATATGTAAGCGTACCATTCATTCCGGATGTCTTAATAAAAGCTATTCCCGGACCCCTCCTATTTTAGGGGCAGTACGGCACACCGTGTGGTTTTAGTCGGTTCGATTCCGACACACCGCCCCACCGAAAACCCCGGTAAAAAAAGAGAGTGCCATTCATACACCGTGTCGCGCTCGGCGATAATACCGCTCCAGGTCCTTCTCCAACCGCTCATGTCTTGTCGCAGTCCCGCCCCGCTCGCTGTCTGTCCCAACTTGTCATAACTATTCAGCCGAAGAGTAGTTTGGGCGCGAAGAGTAACAAACAAACTCACTCTCGCATTTATAATATGAATTAGGATATATGTACTATCAGGACCGCTGTAGCTTCTTGTAACCGTTTTGGTATATTATTTATAACACAAATTGATTGAAATTTTTTAGATTTCGGTACTTCTTCTACATGTAATTTCACACTCCGGCGTGTCCGAAATTTGTTTAAAAAGGGTACAAAGCAGTGTCTTTACGTATTCATATATGTATAGATTAGATATATAAACATTATTTACTAACGTATTTTTTTTATCGTGTGGAGACCCCCCGGGTCGTCACCTCACTAGAGCTAACGGTAAAGTGGTATGTCGGAATCGAACCAACTAAAATCACACGGTATTGAGTTGTTTTTTTTAATTATGAAATAACTTGAAATACTTTCTGAAAAACAATTAACAGTATATTACAAAAACGTATTTTGAAAGTTTCACTTTGGTATAAAAGTGAAAGTATTTTAATAAACTGTTAGTAGGAAAGCGTATCCTAAAAAAATATTTCGTAAAAGTGCTAAAAAGTGTAAATGTAATAATTTATATAATATTATTATGAATTCAACACAGTGATATCATATAAGCACCTTCTTTATAATATTAAATTTTAAAACTTCTGTCGGGGTTTACAAGGATTTTCTTTCTAGGGTACCCCTGAATCCTCGGACCTCGTGACAGAACACCGTCCACCTTGTCGTGACCTGTGAGGGGTTCCACACGATAAAAGAAAATAAAATGTAGTAAAAGGACTGCGTGTGAATTTTTTATATATTTTTATATAGTCACGCCTCACGCCAAGGATTCGTTGATAAATATATTCGTTGGTATATTTTAATTTCAAACATGGATTTTGTAATTTGTATGAACAATAGATAACAGCAATAATAGTTTGCGTACAATAATATTAATACGAACCAAGTAAAATTGTCATTTACCACTTCCAACCGTCTTCTTGGAAGTTATTGAAGGCCTATGTCCAGCAGTGGACTCCCTATGGCTTAAATGATGATGATGATGGTAATGAAAATTGACAGAGCTCCAAGGGGGACAAGGTTTAGTCGCGAGCGGGAGACACTGGTGCTACGCGTCTTCACAAGCACCGATCAATCGGTGTCAATGTGTGAGAGCACTAAACTTACCTATTAATTGTTTATTTAAAAAAAAGGAAGTTACCGCACCAAGGAATGTCTTATCAATGATCAAGGGGGAAACATCTCGAAACTCTAGTCACAAATAAACTCAAAACAAATGTCTATGGATTCGGTACCTTGAAGCCAAAACTTTATTATGCTGACTTGTGAAACTACCAAGATGTTTTTCGTTGGCCTTCTTAAAACAAACAAACAAATGTACCGTCGTGTTGCGCAATAGATAATGACATTTAATGTTCATTCTGCGTTACGTCACGCGATAGGAAAGTGTCATCAGCGTGACTTTCACTTGTTACGATCGAACTGTGTAGCTCGTTCGTTATGGTAATACAATTTTTTTTCTATTGCAATAAGGGACAACCAAACTGCGTTATATTATGATAACAATATTTATACAAATTAGACATGTGATAGACCCAATATATAAATTATGTATGTAAGGGGCACAGAAGAATTCAACATTTTAAAGTGGTATAATTTTAGGACAAAGAAATGGTCTAACCATAGGCTAGCACAATATCAAATACTTAGTTCTACGGATACGCGGGAAAATTTTCCTAACTTTTTGCCTCGTTCCGATATTTTTTTGTTAAGTATTGATTTTAAATCTTAACCATGTTAGCCATGAAAGGCTGACTGGTAAACATCTGGTAAAGGCTTCTGAAAAGAAGTGTTTTTAGGTTAAATTTACTGATATATACAGGGTGTAAGAATCCTGAAATAGTGTTTTCAGACCATAATTCTGAGTCGAAAATCATTGGAATATTCTGCCGAAAAATTCATATATATTTTTTTTTAATTTTACATTTTTTGGTTAAAAGTGATGACAATGAGTAAACAGAACATTTTACCAAAAAAAAACGTAATAAATACCGCATACGGCCAAAAACTGCAATGTAATCAATCAAACAACATATAAACATTTCAGCTCAGCTGCCACCAGCACCAGCATCAGCTGGTCTTGACGGAGCTAAACGTTTAGGTCATTCACCGTAACACACAAAAAGAATACCTAAGTTTGTAAGGTGTACATTGCGTAACGCCAAATGAAACTAATGACTATAAATTTTTATGATGAATTGACGTTTGCATCGTGATAAGTATAAACAGGAAGAGGTTTATGTAATTTTGTCGCGTAGCTCAAACTTACACGCTGTATATACAGTGCCACGCACATTACTTAAATTTAATTGGATTTAAATGATTGGGTAATGACGTCACATCCACTAAGTTACCATCAACGTAACGCATGAGCGTTTATTTTCTGTCATAGAAGCCAACAGGCCACATGGCAGTGGTTTTGCCAATAATGAAGAGTAAGAGCACAGATTACTGAGTAGTTACTACGTAACAGATAAATCACTCCCTACAAAAATATCGATACTGCACATAAGCAACCATGTAAATTTTCACTACGAATGTTACAGTATTTAAAGAATATATCAATACGATATCGAATAACGTTTTTTGTACTTTAAAATCAAAAGTGTGTGCGCGCGATGCAGCTGTCGGCAACCCACCACGTGAGACTGCGTATTAGGTCCGCCGGCGGAAGAACGGCCGGTAGGTATTTAGCGACCGCAAGTACATCAAGTGACATGGGCCTGGTAAGAGCCTCTTTATAATTATGTCTCCACTAGGCACTTTGTCACTTAGTACTAAAAAGTGATGCCAAAATGTCTTCATAACTCATTCACGTGCCAATCATTCCGGGTTTTGAGTATAACACTAACCACAGTGATAATACAAGGATTGATGATGCTTCATAGAACGGAGCTGTTCAATAATTTATCATTATTAATTAGTTTTAAGTGGTACTCTATTTCGCTATTACAAACTAGCATGGAGCTTACCATTATGAAGTGAAACGACTGTGTACGTCCGCTCCTTTCGTCCGCTGTAACAATAAAAAAGAAAAATAATTAGATTTATGATAATTAAGCTAGATACGGATACGATACTGAACTGACTAAAGCATTCTGTACATTTATTTTCTTTTTGACAGTTACTTGAGAATGTAAATGTGTTAAACTTTAAGACGCGCTGTTAGAAAAATGTTATTAGATTATATTCTACTTTCATTTGATTATCACTACATATTATAAAACAAAGTTCCCCGCCACGTCTGTCTGTCTGTTCGCGATAAACTCAAAAACTACTAAACAGATTTTCATGCAGTTTTCACCAACAGATAGAGGTTCATGATGAAGATTTAGGTACATCATTTGTTAAGGTTTTGTATAAATTGGTTGAAATATGATGATGATTGTTGAAGATGTCTCTGCTACCCGTGCGAAGCCGGGGCGGGTTGCAAGTACTATTTATAACCATTAGACATTATGATACTGTAAGTACCTGACTTATTTTTTTCAAAATATATTTTTTCTGTTTTACTGTATATTTATTAATCGATATTAACTATTTACAAATCTATATATATAAAAAGCCTTTCGTCTATACTTATGAATAGTTGTATTTTAACGTATTTCAGAAGAAACTGCACCGAAGTATTAACCTAGGGTTGCACATCATGCAACCGCAGGAAATACAAACAATCACTGCTTATAGGATCTGGAGGTTTCTCGAAGTCATAAGTCTGAGCAGTGGACTATAAATAAGAGGGCGCTACAAAAGACCAAAAATGGTCGAGGTAGCACTAGACTCTTAAAACAATTTTAGTTTATCTATAATATATATTTGGAAATATATAAGTATGTTTATCAGCAGTCTGGTTACCATAGTACAGACTCTGTTTAGTTTGGGATCAGACAGCCGTGTGTGAGATGTGTGAAGTTAATTATAATAACGAATTTTAAATAAACCATAGATTGCCTGGTGGTGGAATTTCGATCATGGTTTTTTCATTGGCCAGTATAACTTGAGCTGTCATTGCATAAACTTACTTACCATGACAAATTACATTAACATAATTTCATTAAGCCGTTTTCCCGTAATTTTTAAAGTTGTAAGACATAATTATTGTTAAAAATTTTAGGTTTCTGCACTTCTTCTATATATCAACTGTATATATTCCAAATTCCAAAATTAATGTGACTACGTTCGCGAAATTTTCTTAAAAAGGGGTACAAAGAATTCTGTTCACGTATTAATATAATTATAACAAAGTTGTCGAAATTAAAGTTCAATGTTAAGAGTTGCTATCACTTGAGTCCTTAGTTACATGAATAATTATTTCAAAACTTAGTAATATTATAAAGACGTAATTTGGGAGGATGGATGAATGAATGGATGTTTATTACTCTGTCACGCAAAAACGGTTGAACGGATCTGGAGGAAATTTGGTACAGAGATAGGTTATAGTCTAGAAAAGTACATAGGCTATCCTGGAAAATGTACCGAATAGAGTTCACCAAAATTTTAACGCGAAACAAGTCGCAGGCAACACATAGTACAAATATATATAAGCAAATTCAACATTGTTTTTTTTTTTGGAACGAAGTTCCTTATGGGCCGTTACGGAGAGGTACCCTAGCCGTAAATGTCCGTAAAAAACCGTCCGTAACGTTAAAAAAAAAGAGTAAGATTTTTATGTATAGTCTATGTATGATGGCTATACAGTGTCTAATGTCTACGTGATGACTGTTATTATTATTTATATATATATATTTATAAATCGTTGTAAACAAAATAAAGGTGTTAAGATATTTTTTTTATTTTTATCGATAAAAAATTCATAATATAAAATGTATACCCGAATAATTATTTACTTTATACCTCGAATAGAACTTGAAATTAATATTTTTATAATAAGGAACTTCGTTCCTATCTGGTGTCCCACGACACCAAACAGTTTTTTTTTTGGTAAAAAAAAACAGCCAGTAAGTTTATTAAATTGTTTATAATAGTTTACCCTTGGTAAAACCTGGTAACTAGTGCAATTGAAAAACAGGCGGGAAATGTTAAAGAGGTTGAGTGCACAAATTAGTCAAAATGAAATAAAGAAATACAATATTAAAATTTAAACAAGTAAAAGTAACTTTAGTTTTCTGTCATTTTATAACTTTGTAACTTTTTAATTTTGTAACTTTTTCACTGTGGAATAGGACAGTTCTTTTCATAAACAATTATTGCACCATGCGTAGGTGTAAGTATATAATGCGTTTCTTGTTAAATGTATCCTACTAATATTATAAACATGAAAGTTTGTGAGGATGGATGGATGTGTGAATGTATGAATGTGCAGATGTATGGATGTGTGGATGTATGGATGTTTGTTACTCTAGAACCGATTGCGATGAAACTTGGTATGTAGATAGTTGGAAATCTGGATTAATACATAGGCTACTTTTTATCCCGATATTCCCATGTCACCGAGACTAACGCTCGTCAAACCGCGGGGTGCAGCTAGTCTTAAATAAAGCCCATTAACCGAGCTTAATACACACGCACACTTCTATTACCGAAGGGGTAGACAGATGTACATTAAATACCCACATTTTGCCAACTATAATTTGGCCCCACTCTTGTGAAAAGGCAAGATAGGTATGAAGGGAAACAATGGAACAAAAGGAATATTGGTTATACGAATAGCTCAAGCAGGTCAACGTCGCATATCTTTAACTCGAAATCTAATAAATTTTCCCTCCGGGCCAATAAAAACCTGATATGCATAAAAGATAAATGTAATAAATCTACTATGATAATTACGAAACTAACCAAAGAATTATCACACTGGACGTACAAATCAGTTTACACGATTAAAAAAAACATTTACTTAATAATAATACATACGAGTATTTACAAATATTAAGGTTTAATATTAGGTGAGATGATATTCATTATTAACAATTGCGTCGCGTTACCACGTGTCTATTTTTAAATTAAGATATTTTTGCTTTGATTGGTTAAAATCTAAAGTTTCCTTTCACTGGCGGGAAACAACTAATGGCGATTGTCTCGCTAATTCGAAATTCAAAAAACAATAAAACAACGAAAAATTTATATATTTTCAACTTTTTGAAGTTATACTTCTTTTGGCGCGTTAGGGAAAAATTGTGAGAGTAAATTTTTACGATGCGCCGTCACAAAAAACCGACACCCTGTAGTTAGCTAGTTAACATTTTAGTTTTTCAAAAAAGTTACCAACTTCACGATAGTGATAAAAATGGTTTTTAACATATTACTTTGAGTACGTTTGTAGAATTTGAGGTTAGTTGATGGTATGTATTACTTATTATGATATTTAAATAAACTTTATTTAACTAGATAAATGTATAACTTCTTACGTGCGTACATAAGTACACACACACTTTTTTTTTATTGACATCGGCTTTTAAACATGACTGACGTACTGTTTGTGGGAATAATTCTTTGCATGAGAACTACATGTCACAAAGCATATTCATAGTATTGTATTATGTCAAGGTGAGTCTTAACAGGGTATTCGAATTGTGTGTAAATGCAAAAAATATTATATATAGCACTTGGTACGCACAGATATTTTGAGCCGCGCACACGTATAGCCATAAACAAAACATTGTAAGGACGCCGTGTTTAATTTATCACCCCCACCTTTAATTTTTTGTGCGTGTGCACGAGCCGTCACCACCTAATCGAACGGACTAAAACCACACGGTGTGCCATACTGCGCCAAAAATAGAAGGGGTCCGGGAACGGCTTTTATTAACACATCCGGTCCCCTCCTAGCTCCTACCCGCTAAAGCGCGTGGTGCTCCGACTTCGCCCATTCACGGTTGGCGAGTGACGGGAGAAAGAAGGAGTGTCCGAGTGGAGATCGTCTTCCCGGCCCGGACCCGTTCCACCGCCTCTTTCTGGGAGATGACTTCCTCGCAGAAGGATGCGGCCGCGGTAAAACATCTGTCACTACCGGCCATGGATCGTACGACAGCCGGTAGCGAAGGATCCAATGACTGCAGTGAGGATTCAAGGCTACGTCACCCAAGCGGAGCAGACTGCAACCGTATGTTGAGCCGAGTCCTCACTGCAGTGACAGTGGTGACAGGCGGGACTCAATTTCCTCCTAGCGACCGAGTGAAGGTACTTGCTGAAACAGACTGGTAAGGTCCTGCGCCAGTCGGAAGGAAAGGGTCCCATGCTGTCGCCCTGTCCACTGGATGATGACTGGCTTTAGCGCCTCCACGGAGGCAAAGCCAGTACATGGAGCCTCCAGCCGCGATGACCAATGCGTCACCTGGGCTCGGCGAGCAGCCACACGTCAGTCGCTTACCTCTTCGGGCGTGGACCGACTGCTGCTACCCGCCCGGAACTAAGCCGCCCGCCAATAAATTTCAGCGAGCACTTTCGCCACTAAATCTCACGGGGGAGATCCGAACAACGCGTATGCCGCCTCCGTCGACACGGTGCGGTACCCGCGTATGGTTATAATCGCCATGATCCTCTGAGGACGCCCTATTCTGGGTGGTAAGAGTGCACTGCGCCTATCTCAACCTCTGTCATGCCAACAATACAATTATCAAAAAACCAGGCAACGGATTTTACGTTATGGTTTTGGTGAAGACCTAGTAAGTGCAATAGGTCTGGTATTCTTGTATGTCGAGCAAGTCAAACATCCAATTTGAGCATAGGCTTTCACGGGCATGTCTGTCGTAGGTACATACCTATGACGCCTGCTTACCTTGTAGTTACCACATGGTAACTACAAGGTAAGCAATAACAATGAACCTGTCCAAGATTTTTGAGAGGGAAGAAATACCATGGGTTATATGAAGTACATCAAATTTCACTTATTATGTGTAATTTTTCTTTTCTCGTGGATGAGCCATGCTTCGGCATGGTATGGTATGGACCGGCTCGGCCGTAGTGATACGACAGCCTTTCAGAAAACCGGTAGTGAGGCAATGATTGCTTTTCACCTAGTGACTGAGGTTATCGGAGGCCCTAACCCTTCCCTCTCCCCCTCTTCCCCCTCCACTCTCCTCTTCCACCCTCTTTCTCTACTCATACCTTAAAGGCCGGCAACGCACTTGTAACTCTTGATTTGCAGGTGCCCATGGGCGGCAGTAGTCACTTACCATCAGGTGACCCGTCTACTCGTGTGCCCCATATACCATAAAAAAAATATAAAATATAATGAGGTAGCGGTAGCAATATGTGCAAGATATATCGTAATTTAACCAAAAGAAGGTATTCTGTTTCTTTTCGGTTTGTGGATTTGGATGTTTGTGAAGAAGGACAATATGTTCAAAAGTTGGCTACGTTACTAGTATGTATGAAGCCATCATCTTCGACAGTTACATACCTGAACAATGTGCAAAACAGTCAGATCTGTACCCGACAAAAAGGAGCAAACGTTTGGCTATATTTAACTTTAACCTACATATTGTAGTTCAATGACTCGGAGTTAGTTGTTTGTGTGGCCCATTTTTTGTGAGTGCAAGCTCGGATGGAGCAAAAACGATACATTCTTAAATAATGTATGTTAGAGATGAAATTTATGTTGCAAGCAAAAAACCTTGAGTGCAAAACAAAAACACGTACAAAATAACAATTGAATTTGTATACTGATGAGTTAACACATCTTCCAAGCTATTCCTGGAAGCCTCTTCACTTTTAACCAAAATATTATAATATCGCTGCCTTGAGTGAATACCTTGGGCATTCCTGGCCGAGAGGTATGGAATATATATTATTATTCTCAGCAGACAAACTTTACACTTGACCACTTGTCATTATATACTGTTGAACAGACCCCACGTACCTCAGTTTTAAATTCAAATGCCTTAATAGTGCAATTACCTTCTTGGAATTTGGAATTAGACAGAATTTGGATGATCTTTTTCGACATAGACGATTTTTCTTTATAAAGCTAAGTCTCATAGACGCAACGGAGTCGTTAGTGCGTTGAAAACCCTATAGCCTCCGCATTGAGCTTCACTTAATTACGGACATAAATTACACTCTGGCACTAGTGCTAGGTATTCTACAGGGTGTAGGCATTACACTAGCCGGAAGGCTTCGGATTCGAGCAGACTAAGTAAATAATCACCCCACTTTTAATTTTTCCAAGTCTCAACAAGAGATTGTACTGTATACATACACCCGATAAATAATATCTATGAAAAAACATACAAAAAATGTAACAGTCAAGAAATCACTATTGTTTGGCGTCAACTCAAAATAAATTTATATAAAATCTGATAGTTTATATAAATAAACTCAATACTTAAGACTTAAAAGGTTTATTTATTTTTTGCTTTTTAGTTCTTTTCGTCGGTTTAACACTTTTTGTTCATATAATTTTCGAGAGTTTCTCTCAATTTTATCAGGATCCCATCATCAGATCCTGACTTCCTTGACGTGGGACCACCCTTAAGGTATACCCTATCTAAAAAAAAGAATAATCAAAATCGGTTCATAAATAACGGCGAGACGCCCTCTCTCCGTTATTTATGAACCGATTTTGACATACATTTGAACATACATAAAAAAAAAGAAAAAATATATATATACAGTCGAATTAGAATCTTCTTTTTTTCGTCGGTTAACAAAACTAGAGCCATCGACAGGTTGCAAAGTCCTTATTTATGAGAAAAACATTTAGACACAGGCTTTTTTAAAAATATGCTGGTCATTTATGGAACTTCGAAGCGGTTTCATGACAAGTCTGTCAATGAGAGCTTTGACCCCAAGAGCTCGAAGCAAAGGAGATTATCTAAAATGGTTGTAGGTACATTATTTAAAATTCAATCATACGAAACCACTTTTATGTAGTAGTTTTGATTATTTTAAGTAGTTTTTTGGTTGGAGAGACTAAACTGCGAAAGGGTAAATGACAAACAAGCTAAATTACCGACCATGCCTGGTGAGACGAGGCTCAATCCACAATGTTGTATTTTTTTGTAATTTACAAATTCTATTTACGTATTGCAGGATCACTTACGTTTAGCGTAACTTTGCTAGGTGGCGCTCGGTGCATTTAAAAATAAGAATAATAATAAAATCTTTATTTCCAAGAACAGTCAAAAATACATAGACTTATTTTTTGTTATTGGGGGCAAACGAGCAGACGGCTCACCTGATGGTAAATGACTACCGCCGCCCATAGGCACCTGTAACTCAAGAGTAACCAGTGCGTTGCCGCCCATTAAGGTGGGAATAAGGGAAGAGGGGGGAAGAGGGGGGAAGAGCGGGAAGACGGGAGAGGGGGATTAGAGGGGAAGAGGGGGAAGAGCGGGAAGACGGGAGAGGGGGATTAGAGGGGAGGAGGGGGAGAGGGGAAGGACGGGAATAGAGGAGAGGGAAGGGTTAGGGCCTCCGGAAATATCACTCACGCGGCGAAAAGCAATGCAAGCATTGTTTCACTGCCGGTTTTCTATGAGGCCGTGGTATCGAGCGGAGTTGAGCCGGCCCATACGTGCCGAAGCATGGCTCTCCCACGTAAATGATGTTGGTACAGCATGTTCTGCCACTTGTGGCGTGCAAATATAGTACATTGTACAATATTAATGTTACTAAATATTTGCTACAGACAATTTAGTAGACGCTAGTAATACTAAACTAACTTTCCCTTTCACTGCAGAAAATCGTATCGTATGCATCGTATCGTATCGTGCAATCGTATCGTATACAAATCTCGTCATAAAAGTAATTATAAATTATTAAAGTATACGATAAGATTTATGTCATACCATGTTTTGTTATTTTTCTATTACACTGCTTATCTTCCACACTCTCAATCTTTATTTTATGTATCGCAACAATTAACTAATACAACTTTAAGGAAACATAGAAATTGGGTGTTCCGTAATGTTTTAAAAAGCTATAGAGTTTGCATATTGAAATACTTATCTCATCCTCATGGACACAAGACCGATTTAAATAAAATATTGTACTTTAAGCAAAAGCGCGAGGCGCAGCTACTTAGTATTATATAAAAAATAAATCTTAAGCAAAGAAGTTTAAGACAAAAAAAATGTTGCGTGTTGATCTCACACTTAGGGGGTCGTCCATTAATCATGTGATGTTTTTTTTAGCAATTTTTAACCCTCCGTCCCCCCTGGTGATACGTGGTGAGGTTTTAGACTAAACTCCTCCCTCCCTAGCCAAAATCACGAATATTTCTAAAAAAATATTTCACATTTTCAAAATATTATCCTTAAACAGAGATATAATCGCGCGTTCTACATAAAAATAAATACACGTGATATCTCACTACACCCCCCTCTCCCCTTGTGATATTACGTGTTTTTTCCGAACTCCCTCCCCCCTTTCGAGACTCACGTGATTTATGGACAGTCCCTTACCTACCTAAACCTATCATTCGTGGGAGGAGGCCTTCCGGAATTAGCACATAACACAAAGGCAAGTCAAGCCTTGAAACTTAACTTCTATAATATATGTGGCAAAAATATTAACATATTTATTTATCACACACACGTGCAAACGATAATGTTGTTTTCTGCCACAAAGTAATACTAGTTGTATGAGGTATCTAATTTGCATGTTAATATACGGAAAAGGTAGTTAAATTATGCCTTAATGTAAGCAAAAAATACAATAACGACATAATAGCATGTATGATCAAAAAAAAAATTCAAAAGACCGTCGCTATGCGATGACTAGTTGTTAGGTAGTTCTACCAATTTTGTTAGTTTTGAAAACTGACATCATTATAAAGGCGACGTAATTTTTTATTTTTGCACATGGAGGTCTTAATTTACACGGCACAATTGGCACACGATTATTTATCAGTTCTATTTATAAGCTCTCCAACTGATTTACAGGGCCTCGTCTCAGCACAAAGGGATTAGGCCAGGGAAGCCTGTCTCGTACGGCATACTTCACAAAGCACGCAGGTTTGTTAATAAACACTGTGAGGACTGAGGTATGAAGATTTCCTCATGGTGTTGCAATGGCCTTAAACAGATTGCGATTTCGAGGGGAGAACATCCTTTGAAACGAGAAATGAATCGTCTTCCTTATTAGATTTTATACGGTGTAATTAATAAGCAGCCATGCTGAATGGCCCAAGTAATGCCAGTTAACCGCGTTCGACGGGGAAAGTAGATAGGGGCGGCGCCTGCGCCGGTTCGATACAAGTGAAAGTAGCTACGAAAGCCGACTGCGGAAGAACTGCTTTCAACGATAACTCCCTCCTGGTATCCTGTTATAAAAGTAGCTAGACTGCTATCCCATCTTACCCCACTAAGTATGTCATATCTTTACTTTTTGTGTGTATGTTATCTATCTTCGCAATTTGTGAACCGATTTCAGTCATTCTTTTTAAAGTTATACTTCTTTTGGCGCGTTAGGGAAAAATTATGAAAGTAAATTTTTACGATGTGTGCGCACACCCTGAAGTTAGGTAGCCAACATTTTAGTTTTTCAAAAAAAGTTACCAACTTCACGATATTTATCAAGTGTTTCTGAACCTACAACACGTGTTTTGTATCAGTCCGTATAAAATATATATACATATACATAAATATATATTTATTCAAATAATATATCGTGGTGACTGATGTTTATTAACAATTTATTGATTTAAAGCTAATTTACTGTGATTATAAGTGATAAAAATGGTTTTTACATATTACTTTAAGTACGTTTGTAGAATTTGAGGTTAGCTGACGGTATGTATTATTTATTATGATCTTTAAATAAACTTTATTTAACTAGATAATGCGTTATAATAAGACTTTCGATTTATTAAATACCTTTTTTTCTATTATTAGACTCATTTTTTCTACAAACGTAGGAAGGCGAAGGATAAAAATTTTAGAAAGAATTCAATCATATTACGTTTTAAGATATTACGTGCATACAT
Organism: Euplagia quadripunctaria; assembly: GCA_963859945.1. NCBI lineage: Eukaryota > Metazoa > Arthropoda > Insecta > Lepidoptera > Erebidae > Euplagia > Euplagia quadripunctaria. The sequence goes on along the minus strand of OY982574.1, from coordinate 3,914,021 downwards.
AAGTACACACACACTTTTTTTTTAATTGGTTGTATTCAAAGTTGGCCCCATTTAAATTTGATTAAAATATTTCATCTTTAAATAACACTTATCATGATTTAGACGAATTGAAGTAGGGAATTCTTATTTAAAAAGTTAATTATTAATTACTTATTACTTACTTCAAGACAAACAATTCAAGTCAAAATTTCAGTAGGTACAATTCGTACTTGTATTCGTTTTTCGTAGGTACCTAATACATGCCGTAAACATGTACACATCCAGTCTATCAATTTGTCAAGGCAACATAACGACTCATGCCGCGTTCCAATAAACAAGAAACGATTCGTTTTGCTTACGGGCGGTAAAATTTTCATTGAAAATTCAACGAAATTTTACCGTCCGTAAGCAAAACGAATCGTTTCTTGTTTATTGGAACGCGGCATCAGTCGGAGCGACTTCATAGGAAATAAAGTTTCTATGGAAAAAAATACGTTCTCATCAAATTGAATATGAGCAAACATTACAATGTAGCCTTTTTATCGTTCCATTCAATTGAAACGTGTATGCGCAATAAATTGAAAATATATGTATATGACAAGCCTAACACTCTTCAAAACATAACAAAACAAAAGTATTGAGATGTCATTAAAAACTAACTAACATACATCACATTACATACACTGAACAGTTAATTGGAATGAAGTAGCTACAATTTGATTAATAGGTGTCATACCGGCTTTATCGTCGAAATGTTTTCATTGAACAATAAAATTGAGACAAATGGAAGCTTGTATTTACAGCCTTTCAAATGCCCTGATTTTTTAAAATGTGGTCAGAATATCGGCATTTGCTGTGACAACAACAGGAAATATTTTATTATAAAATATAAAAATCAGCTGGTATAACAATACAAATTGTCACGTACATAACAATAACCCTTATGACAATAGGAACTGCTCGATTAGGTAAGCACATAAATAGCGGTAAAGTAACGTTACAAAGCGTACTGATGTATTTCTGACTGGAGCTGGAGTTCCTCTGGTCTCGTTTAAAAGATTTTTGCCCGTCCTTTCCGAAAGACAAACTTAACTTTGCGGTTGCGATGTCCGACAAATTCAATTTTCCAACCGCAAAATATAAGTTTATAATCACAAAAACCATTTTTTTATATGATATAACAACAAATTAACGACTTTCGATTCGATTTTTTCCTTTGCTTGTGCTGTCAGACCTTGCTTCTTACCAAATTTCATGCTTCTAGGTCCAAATTTGGTGAAATATAAGGCTTAAGTGTTCATATCTTTTGATTGCGTTGATTTAGATGCTTGATTTTTTTACAGCTTCAAGGGACCGCAGACTAATGTATTTAGTATTAATTTGAACTTGATGCGTCCACGGGTTCCTGAGAAAAAGGGTCTTGACAGACAGACAGACGAATAACTTAGTGATCCTATAAGGTTCTTTTTCTTCCTTAAAACCCTAAAAAGAACTGAACAGTGTCTTAAAACTGTCTCACATTAGGTTCAAGTTGGCAAAATATAATAGTTGCAAATGGAAACTTTGCTCGTAAACTAGTAAAAACTAAAATGACTAAATACCAGACGCCTGCGAGTGTTGTTTTTTTGCATTGGGATCGGATGAAATGTAAATTTTTTCTAAATGTTAGTAGTGGTAACAGGTGTGACATAATCCGTGTTACCTGACAACCCTACTCACTAATATATATATAGATAATTTAAATACACAATATAGGTAAATAGTGGTATTACTTAAACACAAAGTGACCTCTCAATGTCACGTTGTTCAAACAATAACCAATATAATTTCTTGTTTATTCAAACTATGGTGTTTTAACAAATGCTTATAATGCTGACGCCGTTATAACAAATTAATTTCACTATAACATACGAGGGGCGATCAAAAAGTAATGATAATGAGTATAATAAAACAACGATTCTAGTTTAAATTTAATTTATTTTTCTACATAGTCTCCTAACAAGTCGATACATTTAGTCCAACGTTTCTCTAAGCCTAAAATACCCTTTAAAAAAAAATCTTTATCTTGGCTCTCCCAAAATGCCTCTACAGCAGCCATAACCTCGCTATCATCCTCAAATTTCTTGCCCCTGAGGTGTTCCTTGAGCCGAGGAAACAAATAAAAGTCGCTGGGGGCTAAATCTGGAGAATAGGGTGGGTGTTCGACCAGTTCGAAGCCTGCTTCTCGAATGGCAGCCGTCGCAACTTCGGCTTTGTGTGCAGGTGCGTTGTCCTGATGAAACAGGACTTTCGCTCGGAGTTTGCCCCGTCTTTTTTCCTTTATGGCTTCTCGCAGTCGTCTTATTTGATCAGCGTAGTAGGAGCCCGTTATAGTAGCTCCCTTTTCCAGGTAATCAACCATTATGATTCCCTCAGCATCCCAAAAAACGGACGCCATAACCTTGCCCGCCGAGCTCGAGACTTTGAACTTCTTCGGCGTCGGTGAGGATGGCCTTTTCCAAGTCATCGATTGTTGTTTGGTCTCAGGATCAAAATGATGGATCCATGTTTCGTCCATGGTCACAAATCGAGACAAAAAATTTTCTTGGTCAGCCTGGAACTTTGCAAGATTGGCTCTTGAAATGTCAACTCGCTTTTTCTTTTGTTCGTCCGTTAACATTCTCGGTACCCAACGCGCGGAGACCTTCTTCATATTCATTTTGCCGGTCAAAATGCTTTGGATGCTGCCATATGGGATCCCTGTGACCTCAGCTAAATGTCTGATGGTTACTCTTCGGTCTGCTAATACGATATCTTCGACTTTTTTCACGATTTCCTCAGTGAGGGACGAGGTTGGGCGTCCCTCGCGATGTTCATCTTCTGTGGATGTTCTACCCAGCTTAAACTCTTTGCACCATCGTGCCACCGTAGAATATGGAGGAGCAGAGTCCCCCAGTGTCTCCACCAAATCAGCGTGTATCTCTTTGGTAGACATTTTTTTCAAACAGAGGTACTTGATGACGCCTCTCACTTCGTGTTTCTCCATTTTCGTGTTGTCGCTCCGACTGCTGGTATTCAAATGAATGTAGCTCCTCCAAATGATGTCCTATTTATACAATTTTTTAGGTGGGAAGTAGTGAAGGACCGAAGAAGTGAAAACAATTTTTTTTGGATTTTTATCTTTATTAGAAATACCCGTTTATCATTACTTTTTGATCACCCCTCGTATTATATAATGTAACAATGTTTCAAAATAACTTCTTATCCCACTAATATTATAAATGTGAAAGTTTGGATGTCCCACTAATATTATAAATGTGAAAGTTTGGATGGATGGATGGATGGATGGATGTATGGATGGATTGATGTTTGTTACTCTTTCACGTAAAAACCACTGAACCGATTGCGATGAAACTTGGTAAGTAGATAGCTGGAGACCTGGATTAACGCATAGGCTACTTTTATCTCGATATTCCCACGGGATCGGGACTTATGCGGGTGAAACCACGGGGCGCTGCTAGTAAGTTATAAAGAAATAAGTATGTAAATTACTTCTTTTTAAAATTTGAGTTACCCCGTGCGCTGTGTATTTCTTTTCCCCATTGCAACCCCGGCCTATCATGGCGCCGAGGTCACGACGCGTCGATTACATCGAAGTTTAACTGACTAAACCATACAGTGTCTCTGACATCAGACCTAATGCTTAGAGAGTTTGTCTAATGCGTGCGTACTGTTCACACGCTACGGGATGCTAAAACACCAACCTCCGACGGCCCTGAGGCTACAATTTTTGACAATCTCCTCCACTCGGAACTGGGGAACACTTTGAAACTGGGGCTCGTGTACTTAGCTGTAAAAAATAGCTAATGATATGTACATTTCATACATTCTTTGCATTTCTAAAGTATAGTTTTACATTTATCGGTTAGACCTGAAACGTCACACCGTTAGCGCGGCGGCGAATCGTCCGATAGGTCAACTGTGCTTACGACTGCATTTACGCACAGTTTAGTAAGTGCCATTTTAGTAAGAGTCGATCAAACATCTATGGTATTTAAATATGATGCAAAAACGGAAAAAAATTACAAAAGTGGACGAAGTTGTGCGGGTCAGCTGTATAATATATGATCGAAGAAGCTAGTATTCCGACTCCAATTCGGGTAGAAATCTGTTTTACCCATTACGCTCTTAAAGGTAAATGGCCAACCCATAAATTTTGGTACCCACTTACATTTTTAACGATCCCAGATTACAAATAATTTGCAGCCCGACCATATTTCTACCCATTTATAATCATACATTAAGTCAATTTATGACTGAAACAAAAGTAAGAGGTTGACTTTTACTTTCATATAATAGTTTCATATAAGAAAAGTAGCCTTTCTTTAGATAGTTTCTGTAGATATTTTTTATTTAAGTATGTTGTCGGTATGTTATTTTTAATTACAACTATTTGTATACCTATATTTATAAAACTGAAGAGTGTTTATTTGTGTTTGTCCGTTGATGTCAAATAGGTAGTACGATTCTGAACTTTTTCCGTTTATTAAAGAATTAAGGATCTAATGATCTTAGCAGTAACCATGACTGCTATGCCACAGGTCGTGGGTTCGATTCCCACCCGAGGCTGGGTGTTCTTTGTGTCCGTACTTTGTATGTTTGTAAAGTCCTCCGCGACACAGGAGTAATTCCTAATGCGGGACTTGTCTTTTTTATAAATGAATTGGTTGAACAGATAGTTGAAAATATTGGAGTAGACAGAGTGAGAGACGTTTGAGTAATCTTTTTTTTTTTTTAAAAAAGATTACTAGTAACGTGGGTCACATATTACTTGTAATCTCGTTAACCCCTCCAGCTAAGCTTAACGCTTGTGTTAGGAGTGGGTTCACGACGGTAGTGCACTGGGTGGGGTTCGAACCTGCAACCATTGATCGCAAGTCCGACGCCTTAGCCATTACGCTACCGCCGCTTTGAATCAGCTATAAGCGATTTCAGTGCAAAATAAGTAAAAAAAATATTGCCCAACTGTATTCTTTTGTATATCCTTGATAAATCATCGTGATTAGAAATTTTTTTTCTGCATGTATTTCTCTCTGCAATTGATGTATAAAACTATAATATTACAATCCCAAATCTCAGATATTTCACAGTTTGTTGAACTTAATTCAATGTTATTCTAAAGTTAAGTTTTACACTTATTATTTTTTGTTCAACTGAGTAATTAAATATTTTTTCATCTGTAAAGTTAGTTTCTTAAACTTCATCCATTCTCAACCTTCATTCTATTTAATGACAACAATTTATTTGGACAAAGACATCTGTTTTTCATTCCCTCTTCGTTTTATGATAAATTAACCACAAACTATAAACAAATTGATTTACATTAATAACACATATTTTTATTGGCTCTGGATACTAAGAGGTGAACCTACAAAAACAAGAATATTCAATCACTTTTTGTCAAAATTGATGTTTTCAAACATGTTTGTAAGTATGAAAAACATTTTAATTAATATTACTAAAGATATTTTTTTGTCTTATTGGCATTAGTGTCAAATTATTAATACATATAGTTTTTGTGTAAAGTTTCTTGTTTTCATTATACATGCTCCATAAAAAGTACATCACAAAGCAGGTAGAATTTTGGGCAAAATACATGGGATGTGCAAAGGATTTGCGCTCCATGAAGGTATGGGGTTGCAGACCTGTCAGGGATTGGCAACATAAACCACCTTACATCACCATTTCTGCCTACCCTTGTCTAAATTTTTGGGGTTGGTGCCATTAAATTTTTAGCCATATTGTCTTTCACACAGTTCATCCATCTTTTCTTTGGTAATACAAGTGATACATTATCATAAAAAATCATTTTAAATGGTGCAATTTAAAGTTTAAAAAATTGCAAAAAAAATACAACCAGACCAGACATAGTAATAAGTACTGCAGATTATGTTTGTATGTATTTATTATGAAATTAGAAATTTGGTACATCATTATTGTCCAAATTAGAGTTTCATACAGCATTAAACTTTTTTTTAGTTTTTAATTAAATTTAATAAGCTATTAAATTTACACAATGTGACTATTAGTAAAATTACTTACTTGCTGTAGACTCGGTCATAAATCATCGAACAGGGATAACAATATTGCACTCTCTCTCCCTCTTATTATGGGTAGGTTATGGCTTTTGTGTTAGCGACGGGATGAGAATTACTATATGTAGGTATAATATACAAATATATGCGATATAGATGTAAAATTTTGTAGTAACAGTGAAATAAAGAATGGAAATAAAAAAACAAATACAAATAGTTAAATCCTACTAATATTATAAACGCGAAAGTTTGTGAGGATGTATGAATGTATGTATGGATGTTTGTTACTCTTTCTAGCCAAAACTACTGAACCGATTGCGATGAAACTTGTTATGTGAATAGCTGGAGACCTGGATTAACATATAGGCTACTTTTTATTCCGATATTCCCACGGGATCGGGACTTAAGCGGGTAAAACCGCAGGGCCCTGCTAGTAAATCATAATAATCATACAGAATTCATCATCAATTATGACAGATTGATCATCATCATCCTCTTCAACTTCTTTCTTACCAATAACGAGTTTGTACCCGCGCCACATACTCGCAACACTGATGTGTGGTGTTGGGACCGTGTGGTTTATGACCGAGTCTGCAGCGAGTAAATAATTTTACTATTAATATTTTACACAAATTCAATTTTGAAATAATTTCATTTCATATTAACTTTTAAACTTTCGCGGTCCATGATTTAATATTATTTACGTGTTTACGGGAATTAACGAGATCACGAAAAGGTATTACATACCTCTGAATTGCCTGACGTTCGCGTTCGCGTTAATTCCCGTAAACACGTAAATAATATTATAATTTCATTTCATGTTGTAATTTTTATTTTCATTCTTAGCACTTAGATAATGCCTAAATCATTTACAAGACTAGTGCTATTAATCACAAGTTGCCATAACATCATCAGTACCTCCTCATGCCTCATGAGAATCTGCCCTCCACTTTGCATGCAGAAAAATAACACAATGCCAACAATAGTGTTCGGTGACAGCTGTTTTTGGTAAGGTTGAAGTAGTTGGACAGTTAGGCAGGTCCAAGGCAAGGGAAATGATGCTGGGACAATACTAAAACTTTTTACAGATGGTTTCCATTAGCAGGGAGATTCTATTGTACTACTTGGACTGGCACATGGTTACCAATACACTTAAACATTAGTTTTTTTTTTGTTACTGTAATATGAATGAACTTAATCACCCTGCAATTGCTTTAAGGGCCCCAGAAATGAATGTACGGATGGCATTTTTTTACAAACTGCAAGTAATTCATAAGTTGTCAGTTTGACCCCATTATTTGAATGATTAATTTTTTATTCATAAATGTAAAATTTTGTTCTTATTTTTTATTTAATTACTAAAAAATCTTTTATGCATTGGTTGATTGCAATGATTTCTTTCATTTAAGAAAAAGTACAGTCAGGGGTAAAAGTATGGTCCCAAATCCCAAACACAGGAGTCATTCCTAATGCAGGAGGTGTTCTAAAAAAAATTAAAAGAAATATGCCCGCTACAAAAATAAAATAAAAAATTAAGAAAAATGGTGTTACTATAAAAGTCAACAAATACCTGTAGCAATAGTGGCATATTTTAAATGCATTGAACCTAATCCAGTACACTACTGATTTCAACCTGCTCTTAGCATTTAGCTACTTGGAGGTTTATAAGAATGCTAGTAACATATGACACATATTTATCAACAATGTGTAATTAGAAATATTTAAGTATGTTTATCAGCAGTCTGGTTAAAATAGTATAGGCTCTGCCTAGTTTGGGATCAGACAGCCATGTGTGAGATGTGTCAACTTATTATTGTTAATAGTCCAGTCTAGGTAGACTGTAAATCTTTAGAACAACCTCAGAGGTTATTTCATTAACAGTATACTTATGGATATAAGCATCACATGTTATTTTTTTTTTCTATTTTTTGGCATTAGAATCCAAACCAAAAATACTGTAAATATCCTGTAAGTAATGTAGTAATACTAAAATAATTGTATTCTTGGAGTTTGATTATGAGTTCAAAGAATCCGAACACAAAGCAAGTCAATAAGAATCTTATTGAAATGTGAAAATGTAAGAGCAGAAAATACAAGAATGAAAGCATAAGCATTATATGATACTATTAAATAAGTACCAAAATTTTTTTTTTGTTGCTTTTTTCTTTAGTTTAAATAAAAACATTAGGTTTGATTAAAATTTTTTGTAAAAAATTGTGTGCAAGACAAACAAATACCAAGTTTGATATATTTATTTATCACAGGAACTTCCTGCTCTCCTCCTTGCCATTTTATTTATGAAAGTGACAATGACAATAGCATGGAATTTACAAAAAAAAGGTCCATGGGGATACTCATTATAACAGTAGTGATATGAAAAAATACATATAAATAGGACATTTTAACCAAAACCTTCTACATTATGTAAGTTTACAGTTTACCAATTTGTTTGTTATTTTCCTTTTAAATAATGGACAGAGGTGTCCATGAGAAAGAAGACTATGTTAAGTCAGCAGACACATTAAGCAATCTGTCTCTGTCGTATCAGCAAAAAAGTTGTGTCCTGTCATAGAGCTGTGTGTTATAGAGCTCTATTTGTGCATATTCAACACATACCAGAATAGGTGGGTTAAATGAAGCATGAAGACTAACAATGATATTTAGATAGGAATTTGCTGAGATAATGAACTATGATAATGTGTACTAATTTGTAAAGTGATTTAACCACTAATTAGTCTCTAGAAAACAGCCACAATTCAGATACCTTGATAATGAGCAACGAAATATCTAAATTACTGATTCTCCGAACAGGTTCATAAACCAGTTTAAAAATAATGCAACTAGGTACCAATTCATTTTAACAGGCTAAAGATCAGTGAATCAGGTCAAGAATGCCATACACAATATGCATTTCATTCACCTTGTGGCAAACTACAATAAGTATCAAAAGGACCGTACCGGGCGTGCATCACAGTCACGGCGACACGGACGAGCCAGCATGGCTCTTACAGCGTAGGAACTTCAAACAATCACCGTTTCTTCACTAAACACGTACAGCGGAACGTCGATTAACTTATTTATGCCACTACGTTAACAACACGCACCATTTACCTATCGATTACACCAACGATTTATTAAACTTTATCAAACACGAACTACACTTTACACTAATCACAAAAATCGGTGCGAATATCTTCCACAAAGTGTACACAAATAAACCAACTCCGAGAGACTACTTGCGAAACGATATGACAACTACCTATGTCGATCTATCGCAAATATTCCTGAAAAAACACAACTACTACTAAACTTTACACGTATTTACAACAATATATTAATTCACGACTGGAATACAAGTAAGTAACTATATTTTGCGTTTTTTCGGCAGAAATACCAATAAATTAGAGCGAAGTACGATTGCGCGAACTACCGCTCCGCGAAGCTATCGAAAACTGGCACAATATTATTGCCAACCCAAGAAATAGAAAAATATTGCAGCTGACAGTGATATGACAACTGACATTTGTAGTGATAACATCTTAAAAACGAAAATTCAACTTTTTTACCATGGCAAGCAGTTGAAGCAGTCACGTTTTTTTATATTCTTAGTATTATTGTAGTATTATAGGAATAAGAATCCTATTTCAAATTTATTACTCATGTTCACTTTTTTTTAATACAAAACAACATTTTATCGTTAGGATATATTTGACAGCTACCTAACAAACCGTTGGAAAATACCAGATGTGCTACACAATCCAAATGATTTTACCAAGAACTACTAGGTTCTTTCCAGTACGAATGGTAAATGAGATCTTTTCCGTATGTTCAGGTAGAATCTATAGTAGAGAACCGCTTCATACCTTTAAGCATATCCCCAAAGTTCCCAATAATATACAAAAGGTAATCTCTGTTAGTCACGTTATTTAGCACCATTGAGTTTATACAAAACCTATTGGTACTGCCTTTTTTCTTATTACTCTCAAAGGTGGATAGTCGCAGCTACAGTACCTACGCTAGTACCAGGAAGACCATTGAGTCTTCTTTCTTTTCTTTCGTCTCATATTTTTAACCATGCTTAATACTTCCTATTCCAGTGCTTCATTTTACTATTGGTAGGATAGTGCAATGACATGGCGTCATACGAAAGTCACGTCAATCGCCTATTACCTGCCCCACTGTTGTAAGTGAGACCACTATGTTAGTTAATGTTGAGATAAGGAAATAAAAAGCCTTATTCGTCAAACCTTGCTACTCTTTAGTTTATCGCTATTCCAGATTATTACTCTAATTACACAATTCTGATTTGCTAGGAACAAGTGCAATACTAAATATTGTTGAAAATGATTTTGAAGTGGAAAACACTGCCACGAATACTACTACTATATTAAAAGGTTTTGTTTTTTACACAACCTATAAGAAAATAAAATAGCATTTTCTTTTGTGTCAAGATACTTTCAATAGTACTTAATTCATATTTTCGTATCTACACGAATAAAATTACAAAAGTATAAGTGTGGACTTTTCCAGTTGTTTACTGGATCCAGTATAGATGGCGCTAACTTCCAGAACCACAGATTTTAATTTTTTTAATGTCAAGGTGATTTGTGTCATTTGCAATCATGGATAATAAGCAAAAGGATATTATTATGCCTGCACATAAATATAAGTTTCCAGTTATAGGGAACGTGCGCAAACTATAGGTGGCAGCACAAATCGACAAGAGAGCTAGTGTTTATGTGGTAGTGTACTCTTTGAAGAGAGCCAGTGTGGTTAAAAAATGATCTTTTTAGATCTGTTATTGTGTTACCGACAACGTTTAAATTATATTTAAATCATTTTCAATAGTATTATGATTAAAATTACAAAATATGGGTTTCTGCCAATTAGAAATGATCGTCAGCGTGGCCAGGATATGTCAAAACGCCAAAAACTATTCGAATCCGGACACGTCTTAGAAGTAGAAGAAACAGTTAAGAATCATGAAAAGGCAGTAATATCTGGAAAAATTGTAGCACGAACAAAAATTTCTAACTTCTAGGATGCCAAAATAACTGTAAAGCATTTTCCGAACTTGGTTTTTACGTAAATATTTTGTCTTAATTATTATTTATGCCCTTTTTTCAGTTTGATTGCAATAGAAATATTAGATGAGTAAATTGTAAATGTAAGGCATTCCTATCTGAAATATATCGCTGCATATTGTAACTAACGTAATTGTTTACTAAAACAACATTATTTGAAGTTATGTTTACTTACAGATTTGTTTGTTTTGAACAGTACAAAACTTTGCTATTTTTACAAATAACATTATTTATCATTCCTTAATGTTTTTGAAACTCATTCTTACATATGTTTTTACTGTATTTATCCACTTATGTCGTTTATCACAATATGGAAAGTGAGTTCTATTCGAGAGAAAGTAATAGAATTTTATACAAAGAGCAATAATTACTATTGCTCTTAGATTTTATACCATTTAACTTATTTTTCTTTGAAGTGTTCGAGCATCCAGAAATGCAACAGTACAATTTCACTTAGTTAAATGTTATTTTCCATTTCCTTAATGTGATTATTTAATAACATGAAGTGCCAATATGTTAGAAACAGTCTCACAACCTGATATAAAATATGAAAATCACTAACTAACAGTAACTGCCAAGTTGTTCGTACCACTATTCGCACTTAAGACAATGTTCTGAACTTATTCCTACCCTTTTTATAACCCCACTATTCATTAATATTTATCAATCGACCAATAGCATTGCGTTACCGGTATAACCAGTCAAAATAATGTCATTTAACTTATTCTTATTAAATAGTGAACTGTGTTAACATCTATTATATTATAGTTTGTCCCTATTTTTAATAAAATAAATAAGAGTTTTTGATGTGGTGACGACGAATGTCAAGTATTGTTTACGTAAAATATTCGGATTTGCGCCACCAGGCAGCTAAGCCATCGTTGTGCACATTCTCTATACCAAAAGCATGCGAATGAATACTTTAACAAAAAATATATATTTGTCGTTTTTTTTCAGGAGTGATAATTTACTTTTGTAAAAAGAACTCAGTTTAAGATAGAGACAAAATTTTTGTAGTAATTTTTTCGTAAATGCTGAAAAGCTCCGCCTTGAAGCCGTTTTTGTGACAGGATGTCATTTTAGGGTGGCGTAGTTTGGGAACGTTTGGGGGTGGTTCATCTGTAATCGAATGCGTTGTACGAATTTTATTTTCAGTTTTAACAGTGAATTGTGTCTGTTTCGGTGGTATTGTTTACTATCATAATCAAAAACTATAATGGCAAAGTAGTATGTTGCATTAGAGGGTGTTATTCAAATTCAAAATTCTTCGTGGATAGTAATTTTGCACAAGCAGATTAGTTAAGTTTTTTCCGTATTTCATTAAATTAAGTATTTCGTAAATTAATATTTTTGTCGGAATTATGATTCACGTCTACATTTGGATATTAAGATTATTTTATAATATTACCTAGAATGTTTTATGACTACTATCAGGTAATTATAACAGGGATAAATATTTCATATGTTTACATAAAACAGTGTTGTGTTCGTGTTTTGTTGTTATGGATATCAATCATTATTACTTTCTATAAATTCTATAGTCAACCTATTATTAGTGAATTCAAACTGAAGTACATGTATTTTTTTTCGTCTGAACACCTTTAAATATAAATTTGATTTTTGAAGGACCTCAACAGGTGTATATTAATAATCAATGCTTGGCCGCCATAAACACACCTACAACAATTGAAAAAAAAGATATAAAAGTGCAAGGGGTAAAGTTTGATATACCGAATGTAACGTAAAGAAAAAAACATACCTATTACCAAAAGAACTGCAATCGTAATTTCAGCTATGCATCTTCTTGGTTATTCGATTGCATAATTCTATAGGGAAATAGCACAGATTTGTATATATATTTATAATATTTAGTTATAATATTCGCACTACAAAAGAAATTATTCAAAATTCTTGTCAATGACGATGAAAAAACCTTCCCGCAAACTACATTTTCAGTGTACAATTTTACATTTGATATCGATTTATATCTAAATTATAAATTAGTAATAAAATAGATAGAACATAGCGATATTTTGTTGTTCGTTTTAGAGAAATACTTTGAGTTGGTAAATAAAATATACGATGAGAAGGGTAACCTTGGTAGTCAACAGCGTAGTGGATGACTGGCACTTACTAAAGAGTCGCAGCGACGACGTCTAATTATGAAAAAAAAAAAATGGTTTCATAACAAGGAGATATGTTTTTGAACCATTCACTACTTTGATGTTCACCAAAAATTATCTAAGTCTAGTTAAAATATATTTTTTTTGTTAACGTATCGTAACAAATTAACTGCACTTTAATTGGGACACAGTTATATTTTCAGATGAAAACCCCCTTACGTAAAACCATAGGGAAGACTACAGACTACAATTATGGGGCGATGGTGGATTTGATAATGTGATAATAATAATATAATATTAATATTATGAAATTTATGGAAAACAAATTTTGAAACAAGTAATTACACATTAAGTTCTTGTAGAAAGTTCAAAAATGTTTACATTTAAATAATTTTATTTTGCACCAAATTAAATATGTATTGTTTGAAGGAAGAATGTGAATTGCCGGGGAGGTATAAAATGAGAGCGAGTTATAACTCTCATTTGACCGTGGTCGTTCGAGGTAGCAACATCGCTCAAGAACAAGGGTTCGTGTTTCTTTTTGATTATTAAACTTGTTATAGTTGTGCAATTATTGTCGGTGAGTCGTAAGCAATCTATTAGTATTGGTTTTGTTCCTTGCACTTATTAAATTGTCGTTTTTGTTTGTTTTGTTAAAATAAATAAGCCTATGAGTCACCTCGCGTGACGTGTTATATTTTTTTCCATTTCCACTTCTGATTCCTAACAATATATTAAATCTTATAGGCGTTGAGCCTATAGGAAATTATAACTAATAAATATCTTTATCAAGCAATTTTCTTAATTTATTTTTGTCCTGCTAATGCAATATTGCCCATATCATATGTGTGGTTATATGCATCGACATCAAACAGGATAAGATATACGCGAACCGTATCGCATGTCACAGCAATACGATCTTTTTAGTGCTAAAGTTTTGAACGCTTACTACAGGTGGTACTACAATATATCTGTCTGATACTCCAGGGAAGATAGACGTGATTTAAACTTCTCTAATACATACTCAAACTCTTTCCACATAAAACCTTGAAAGAAAAACATGTTGATGTTGAAGGTGGAAAATAATTCTAATTACTTTATTATTATTGTTTATCGATATGAGTATTATCGACAGCATTAGTACAACACCATTTGTTGTGGGCGGAGTACTGCCATATTTGACAAACATTTAGCTTTAGGTCACGTGACTATTTTTCCCATCTGCATTACTTCTTTTATCTATATTTGCAATCATGATAGAATACATGCCCTGGCATCTCGGGTACAATTGTTTTGTCAAAAGAGCCATCTACACCAAATATATCGAAAAGTGTGTTACCGTATTTATATCATGTTTCTTATAAGGTATTTCATATAAATAATTTATTACTTCATATTTTAAATATTTAATTATTGATTCAACATAAGAATAATTATTAACCGACGAAAAAAAGAAGGTCCTCTATTCGACCGTATATATATTTTTTTAGCCATTTGTGTCCTTAATGTAGTTAACCATAATATATGCTGACAACTCTGGTTAAATGTCAATTTCAGAAGAAAATTTTCCGGTTTGATAATAAAATCATTTGTTTTTTGTAATAAAGTGTTGGACATTATTCATTGTATTATGAATTGATGAAAAGAAGTCAACTATGTTCTCACAGGCAAACTTATTTAAATTTTTATAAAAGTAAATGTGATGACAGTGACATGCTGTCACTTGCTTGAGAACATTATATTCTTGTATTGTAAATGAAATGATAATAAAATATTAATAAACGATTAAATAACACGTTTTGACGTTTGTATTTATCCCGTTTTCATAATTATAGCTATAGGTAGGTACCCAGACATTTCTACACTTATGGTCAGCGCCTCTACACGTGAAGTAGGAAACTAAATTTGTTGTCTGCTTCACGTAAGAGGCGCTGAACTAAAAACATGACAAATCTCCAATCTACGTATTTACGCTGAAATGTCAGCGGCACAGATTTATACTATTATTGAAGTTGCTATGATTTTCTTTTAATTACTGTTTACTTACTGTTTGTAAAATTCTTAGTTTTTTTAATATGATTTGTTGGAATGAAAGACACAGTAAGATTTTGAATCTGTTATTTTGAGTAGGTAGGTATTAGGAAAGTCCACATTCTATGCAGCCAAAGAGACAATCAAGAAATACAATTTTAATATTGCGACTGAACATTCCTAAGCGTAGCGATAGCTAATTACAAACTTTACAATATAATATCGACAATAATACAAACTAAACTATACAGTCTAACTACCTACATTATGCTACAATTAATATTGTTCAAAAGATCAAACATCAGTCAATAGCACGACTATTCACGTGAAGAATCAAGCTTAGGGTAATCAAATATTTCACTAATAAAACAAGGTAACATTACCTTTTACAACATAATAATTTCAAAAGTAAACATTTAAGTTGCCACAAATTGTGGTTTCACAATCATAAATTGAAACAGACTTGAAGGCATGTAAATAAATAAATAATTAAAACAACAACTACAACAATCGTATCTCAATGAATTTCACTTGCATTCACACATCACAGTCACAATGTATGACATTGTAAATATTGGTCCAATCACACCATCAGTCTTAGATATTTTTACTTAGGAGAAGTATACTACCAGGTAAGCTGAAGGGACCAAGGCGAGATCTAATGTCTACGGCCCTCACAGCAAAGTAGTATTTGAAGCCAGCCATAAATTGTGTCAACGTACACGCCATTGGCAAAGGTAAAGCTTTAACATCACCAATTTTTTTCCACAGTGTCGTACTGGCTGGCTGTGAAGTTTCCTGATAGGCATACAGCTGATAGCTAGCGATTTCTTCATAACTGTCTTCTGAGACGCCTTCTATTTTCCATGATATGACTATGCCGTTTTCCACTTTAGATAGTTTGAGGTCTGGTGCTGGCGGTAAGGATTTCCAATTCGGGGGCTGGTATTGTTTCATAGCAAATGGCAAAGGCGCTGGGTGTCTAGGTGCTATTCTGTTCATTCTAACTGCATTAGGGTCTACTCTTGTAACTTGGGGTGTGGGACATCTTGGCCTTATACCTGGAAAAATATTTGATTTTAACGGTAAAATTCTTGTTTTTTAAATATTTTGGCATGAATTACATAATTATGGAGTAAGTCACTTACCTGATGCTGGAACTGTTTTTAACATAATAGTTTGTCCTGGCCGTAAAGCTTGATTCTGGGGTCCACTAATCGGAATGTACACTTTCCTTGGACTGTTCACATTTGTACCAAACGGTTGCCGTTGGGGTCCCATTAAGTTTTGTGGTGGTACTAATCTAACTGGCGGAGCTGGGGAAGTTCTGGGTCCAGCGGGCATTTTTGCTGGAGGTTCATCATCAGTCAAATCAACTGTTACTGATGATGCTGGTGATACTTTATTGTGCTGTCTTTTTTCTGCTTTCATGGCAGGCGGAGGGGTTTTAAGCATTCCATTTGGTGGATTGATGTTCTTACCCGGAGTAGCGTTCATTTGATTGATCTGAGGTATAGTGCTAGGTGTTTTCATTGCGGGGTTATTTGCAGGGACAAGTCTTGGAACTGGTATAGACTGGTTAACTTGTTTTTGTGGGCGAATTCCTTGACCTAGAGGGATCACGTTTTTATTTTGAATATTATTTTGGTTTCTATTGTTCATATTCTGCTGTGGTCCTTTCTTTCGAGGGACCGTTTTCTCCATATATACCTGCATGCCTACAGACCGGGTTATCTTTAGAGGTGTTATTGGAGTGTTACCCATGACCTTCTTCTGTTCCTCTTGTACGGATTTTAAAACTACTTGAAGATCTCTATTTTGCTTTGTAAGCATCATAGCTTTCTTCCTGTACTCCTCGAGGCCTTGTGTCATAGATTTCAATTTATTCTTTATGTCACTTAAACTACTACGGTCAACTATGCTTTCTACTATTTTCAATATGCAAAATTCTTCTAGGTCATCTCTTGTCATATCGGAGAGTTTTTTTTTGGCAGTTTTCACAAAATTATCTGGGATCAGCGGTGGTGGGGGCTCGTTTTTGTCAATTTTTGGCTCAGGGGTTTTCTCCTTAATATCAATTGCCATATTTAAATCCTTGTTTGCGACCGGCGGTGGGGTGGTTTCTGTAAAGCGAGAAAGAAAATTATTAAAATTTTTATAAAAAAATATGTTAACATTTTTTCCCACAGACTTGTCTAGGAACTCTAAAAGTCAACTAGAATTTAGTATATTTTGAAAGCATTCAATAATTGTTAATAACACATTTCTAAATAAAACAGTCTTTATATGTTCATTATCTTTCTATGTCTTCACATTAAAAATTGTCAGTAGTTCCCTCATTTATTATGGTGAAGTGAACCTTTATATTTCATTAAACTTCATGATTTCTAATATTTACTCTTTTTCTTAGACAATATAATCTTTTTTTATTTCAAGTATTATTTACCTTTCTTATCATGTGACTCAAATAAGTCACTAGTTTCTTGTATAGTTTTCTCACCAGTTTCTAAATCTGTATTTATATCTGTATGCACAACCGTTTCTTTATTTATATTAGGATCTGCAGGTGATTTGGTTTCAGTCTTGTTTGTATCTTCATCAATTAACATGATATCATCATCATCTTCAAGGTCAATACATTTATTATTTGCGTCTTTTGAAGGCTCAGGTAAATCGACTTTTGGAGGTTCCGCCATTCCAAAGTTCACTTGAGGAAGTTCTTCTTCATCATCGTCAGATAATATATCAAGCGTATTAGACAATTTACAAATAATGGGTCTGTCTATAATATTTACAGCAGTAGTTGTAACTGGGGTGGAGCCATTCACGTCTGTATCATCTTTTTTATTGCTTGTAGTTTCTTCAACTTCGTCCTCTACATCCATATCGAAATTTAGTTCTATAGTAGAATTAGCTGATTTTGTAGCGATTGCAGCGTCTTTTGCTATTTCCTCGATATCCATAACATGGTTATCAATTGGAGTATCTATTGTACTTGTCTTTAATATTTGTCCATCAGACTCACACTTTGAAGTTTCAGAGGTCTTTTCGGTATTTACATTTTCTTTAGGTTCCATTATATTATCAGTTACTTTTACTTCTCTATGTGAATCTGTTTTGTTTTCATCTCGATCAAAAGGTTCTTTAAGTTCTTCAATAATTTCAACATCTTGATTTTTATTTGAAGTCGAATCTATTGTATCTGTAATTTGCCCTGTATTTTTAGTAGCTTTATCTATTTCTGAGTCTATTATATTATTACTTTGTATAGAATGTTCTTCCGTCTCTTCTACAATGTTAATTTGATCATTTCCATCTTCTGTTACTGGTGCCGTCTTTTCAATTTCTTCTACTATTTCAATATCATCTTGTTTTGGTTCTTCTGTTGGTGACTCTACACTATTGTCACAGGCAATAGAATGCTCCTCTCCTGGTGTAACTTCTATTTTTTCATTGTCTGCTATGGTTTGTACTGATTCTGCCTCCTTTAGTTGGGAACTGTCTGACTCATCAATAACCTCAATTGTATCATTGTCATTAAATACCGGTAGGATTGCAATTTCATTATGAACAGCTGAATCCATTTCCTCTGTAACAGTGAGTTCGTCTTCTCCTTTTTGCATAGTCAGTGGTGTTTCCTGTTCACCTTCAATAGGAAACATTCCCTGACTTTCTGTCATGACATTATCATCTTCATCTTTTTCTATCGGAATTTGTAGTTCTTTTATGCATTGTTCAGGGTTCGTATCTGTCTCTTCTTCTTCGATCTCAACTATATCATCTGGATTAATTACTGAAGTTCTATCGAATTGTAGAGGTTCTTTTTTATCATCCTCAACTTCAAATTTATCTTCTCCAAATGCAAGAGTATTTTTAATTCGATTGTTGTCGGATCTCTCTAAAACTACATCTTCAGCTTCCGTTTCTGGTAGTGAAACTTCTTTGAAAGGTTCTTCAACAATACTTATTATGTCATCTTCTAAGTAATCCTCATCTAAGGCTTCTTTTCTTTCATCAATGTCTATAGTTTCATTTTCAATAGAGTCTTTGCCATTGATGTCAGTTTCTGAGCCTTCTATTTGAGATTCTTCCGTCTGTACGTCTTTAATTTCGTGACTATAATTCTTTTCATTAATAATTTCACTTAAATCTACTTTACTCAATTCCGCCTCATTGTTATCTATGTTTATCGGTATATCAGCTAAAGCTTCATGTATTTTACTAATAACTTCTTTCGTCTTTTCACAGTTAGAGTCTTCCTTTAAGTCTGAATCCTGTTTATTCCCATTGCATTTTTTGTCATGGTGATTGTCAATGTCTAAATTTACGATCTTAAGATCATCGTTTTTATTATTTTGTTTATTCTCAACAGAAGACATGTTTATTTCTATATCTAAGGTACTTTCAGGTTCAACGATCAATTGCATTGTTTAACATTTCCTTATATATGACTCCAAAGATGTCAACCTGGAACAAAATACAATAAAACGTTAACATTATTATATCCTGTATTTCTTAATATAATTAAATCGTACGAGTAATGCACCATTATAATAATGGGGATAATCAATTCACAAGAGCTTCTCTCTTGTGAATTGCTGAAATTATTTAAATAAAATTTTTAAAGAAGATAGTAGTTACATACATCACTACACTACAATCTACATACACATGGCAATCGAACACGAGTACGTACGTAATGGATTAAATATTCAAGTTGGAATATTTTAATAAAGTACAAAGTTTTCTATTCATGTATAAAAATAAATCGACTGTTAAAAAAATAGTGCCCTGTATTTACAATAGAAATAATGAATTACGTTAAAAGTATTTTATGGTACCTAGTATATGTCTATCTATATCTATCAATATATCTAAAGGTAAAGCATGTTTCTTACTATTACTACTACCACTCTACTACTTCTTCCGACTTTCATAAATTGTAACCAATAAATAAATATTTTAACATTTTGGACTCTAAACATAGAAGATGATGCTGCTTAAAACTTACGACACGGTCTGACAAATCAAATAAGGTGTCAACTTTAGAATGAAAAGCGATAATTTTGCAAAATTGTATAAGTAATAGGCATGGCATTTTCTGCGTTAGCTCATAATTTCATACAGAAGGAAGTAAGATAATTACAAAACCCAAACCAGTTTTTCTGATATTCGACCTTGAATATACTTTATTAGAGATTTCGAAGAGGCTTTTGAGCTACCTCACTAGTTTAAGTTTCATTGTCATGCATTGACATAAACTCAACTCAACACACATGGCTTAAAAACAATAACAGATTTCCTCTAAAGCACTAAGTATGCTTTCATGAGTCCACAAAACTGAATAATCTGACGTCATCTGAGTTCGAAATATTAGACTACGCCACGTGAGAATTAAAAATAAAAAAACAATATTATTTTAGTTTTTATATCCTCATCGCTTGAACTGCAAATATGACTATATCGCCCCTGAGTAGACTGAGTAATCCCTAGTTGCCAGAATCGTACACAACCCTACAGGGTTGATGAAGGACTACTGGCCTATCCAAAAATAATTTGTAATATCTTTTGTACAGACGTAGATCCGCTCTAGAAGAATGCCTTCATTTCATTATATTCAGTTATTTTTAAGAACTCAGATAAAACGATTAAGTTACGATGTACTCGATAAAGCTTGGCCTGCGCCTAAAACTAGGCGCAGCCGATCAATGCGGAACCGTCTCTTTTAAGGTGAGCTAAAGTGTGCAAATTATAAAGAGTCGATGAAGGTCAATTAAAAATAATTTCAAATTGACCCTATACGAGACCCCGATCATTACGAAACTTTGATCACCAGAAATTTTCTCCAATATTACTTTTAAGGTTTTCTGTACTTTGCATTTAAACCAGATTACCCAGAGAATCATATTGTAGTTGCATCGATATTATCGATCAATAGGTTAGTGACCTATAACATTTCTTGTCCATGATCTAGTTATTGCAATAGAATGTGCTGTATACTGAATTAATTTATTCTAGAAACCTAATCATTACTGCTATCAGGTCGGACACGGTGAGCAGTTTACTTTCGTGAAATAACTTAGAAAAGGGAGCGCTGGGCACTACTAGTATTTTAAATTCTTCCTCCACTCCTCTGCATCTCTCACTCTATTAAATGAAATAATAATAATAAGAGTAGGATAAGGATTCTTGTCCGCTTGTATAGAACAAGACCAGCTCGGCATCCTTACGCATAATTTTACGACGATTTTCTAGTAGTGGTTAATTAATGGCATTTTTTTCAATAATAATGGCTTTCCTTCTCAAATTGTTTACCGTTAGCCGCGGATTACTTGGCGAGTTGCCATGCAGTTTTTGACTTTATTGTATTGAAATATATACAGATTCTTATTATCATCTACAAAAGTATTTATTTATACTTATCTGAAAAGATTTACTTTAATATCGTCTTCTGCAGGTCTTTATATTATTATATATATTATCTTATCCTATTAAATATCTGCTAAGGTTTGAATAATACGTCCAATAAATCGTACCTACTAACAATCTTTGATAATGTATATGTCTAATCAAAGCGAATACCACAAAAATAGCGCAATTCTTGCGGTACCTATTCACTTTCTTATGAATGTCATTTGTGGGCAACTGTATCTAGAATGCATGAAACAGTAAAAAAGTTTAAAGTCTTCAGTTATGAAAATAAATGTTTTTCTATAATTTTGAATCGAAATTCTAAACTTTTAAGATCAACTAGATTTATATTTGTAACATTTTCAATAACTCCTGGAATGCACAGACCTATGACGTGCACGTGACAAACGATGAAAATACCAAAAGATTTAGATTTATAAAGTGGAATTAATTTTGAAACTAAACGCTATAACACCCTTGAAGGAATTATAAGTAAGTCACACTAGGCTGCTTTATATTTACTCTGACTTTTCTGAAGTATCCCACGTTTTTATGCCAGAGGTCGATTTTTATGATTACTTTATGCTGCTTTGTGCTATAACGACATATACGTATATTTTTTGTTACAAAGGTAATCGTCGCTGCCTAAATAAAATTTGGCACCATTGACTATTGTCCATATTCAACTTTAATTAAATACCTAGGTAAATAAAAACTTAAAAAATATTATTAAAAGCATTGCAGTCAACAATAACAACACTACCAACTAAAACCTTTCCAAATCAAACAGCACTAGGTACTATCACGAAAAACCTAACATCATGGCGCCACCGGCGGCAGTCTATTAAATAATGCTTTAATATTCTTAAAAAAAAAAGGGAATTAGATATTTTCCATCTTTTTTCAAGATAGTTTGGTATTGTTTTTAGTTTAAAGAAACATATCAATGCAAAATACTTGTTTATCTATTATATTCTTATAAGAAAATTTCACGATTAAAAGCCATTTTGCTGTGTAGTAACTGTTCCACTGAACCTTTTAGCGCAGCGATTTCTAAAGTGCCTGGACCTAAGGGTTCGGTGGAAAAGTTACCAGGGTTCCGCCAATATTCCCAAGGATGTTGGGTGTCCATAAAATTATAGGTATTTGATGAGTGCTCCTTTACCTTAAAACTTTAGGAACCGTTGCTTTAGCGTATTACCATCGTCTTTCAAAGCATGGCATGGGGCAGAACAATGGCCAAGGTTGCAGAAAAATTAAATATATTATATTTAATATATTTTCTATAATAATAATATGTATTCCAGAACCCATGAAACATATGCATTGTTCATTCTCTAAATTTCGTGAATAGGCTTTGCTTTTTATGTATAATCTCGCAAGACCTACTCGTATTTTCCGTAAAAAAATATTTATATATTAAAAATGCTTCGAAATAACTAAAAATTTTTTAGTAACCTAATGAATACGTTCTACAAGATCATACAACAACTAACTACTAATGATTCATCGTGATGACAGCACAACTTTCTATTATTATAGAATTCCATTTTAGAAATTAGTAAGTATTTTATGAAATTTTATCTAATTTGTGTAAACTGTATAATTGTTCATAGACGTTAAAATCAATCATTGTTCTCTAAACACCTGCATAATACATTATGTACAGCACTGAATGTTTCATGACTGAGATGATAATGGTAAATTTATTGAGTCCTGTAATTTTAATTAGATTATTTTTAGATGTAAGTACATTATGTACGTCGAAAATTAAATTTTAAAATATTTGTAACAAAAATGTATAAAAATAAAATTTGTTCATGTTTATATTAGGTTGTGTTTTTAGTTTGCAATTTTAATATTTTTTTTGAATTTTGTTGACATACTTATATTAAAACCCAGGATGTGAAAACTGACAAAAAAATCAACTCGTAGGTACCTATATACAAGGCTGCCATCCGTCCGGGTTTCCCCGGATTTGTCCTACTTTAGAGACCGTCCGGGCAGTGTCCGGACGGGGTTTTCAAAAGGTGCCCGGTTGAAACCCGGACACTCTGTGTCATGGGAAAATTATAATTGTCAGATGAATCGTAATCAAGCTGTTTAATTTAATAAAAAAATGTAAATGGAAACTGCGTTTTTTTTGCGTGCGAATTTTGGGTGGGTGTCCGGGAATCGCGATTTCACACATGGTCCGGGCTTTTTGATGTTTTTGTCCGGCGTCGGTATTTTGAGTCATGGCAGGCCTACCTATATTTGACATAGGCAATTGTATAAATATGCAAAAAATATTGATCAGGTAATTTTTTTTTATATTTATAAATTCAAATAAATTTTTATATTTATAAATTCAAATAAAGGACTTCACGCGTAAATAATCGAAGTCATCGATCGATAAAAACAAACATTCCGAGAAGTAACCTCAAACAAATTTTTTATAGTTCCTGGTGGGCGTGTTCATAAATTAAGAAGAATGGGGTCTGGAATTAGTCAAAAGTTTTTCAAATGGGAGTTTTTTTCTTTAAGGAAGGATTATTCTTTAGTGAACAATTTGAGAACTTGAATAAAGTCAAGAAATATATTTTTGGAAGTATTTTTGTAAAAGAATACATATACTTAATAATATTAAGTGTACATATTAATATAGGTAATTTATAGAAATGGCACTGCCAAATCTGTACAACATAATAATAATGAAACAGACGCGCATTCTAAAATCATCACGAGATGCACGAGAGCAAATCAAAATGGCTGCCGTCCGTTTCACCGCGGAAAATACCGGAATAAATTCCCCACTCGGCATAGTGCTGCAACGCAAGGCTGATCGCCAAGTTTATAAAGCGAAACGAGTATTGGTGCTGTCGCATTCGCT
Organism: Euplagia quadripunctaria; assembly: GCA_963859945.1. Classification (NCBI taxonomy): domain Eukaryota; kingdom Metazoa; phylum Arthropoda; class Insecta; order Lepidoptera; family Erebidae; genus Euplagia; species Euplagia quadripunctaria. The sequence continues at coordinate 3,889,447 of OY982574.1, read as the reverse complement.
CTGGGCGAGTGCAGCGTGATCTCGACAGAGACGCATATACTCCCCGAGGGCAAACGAATATTAACCGAACGTAGTGAAGGTGGAAAGCTGATTGTGAGGCTATTGAACGAGAACCCAGCTGTCAAGCGGCAATCATTGCCGGAAAGGACCAACTGTAGAAGTAGGAAGATAAATAAACAAATAGTATTATTTTGAGAAATTCGTGTTTAATTATAAAAAGGAATACTTTTACGCAGTTCCTACTTTCATTTTTTTCAATTTTATTGGGCGACTAAGAATTTTTATCAGCGCATTTTAAAAATAGACTGTCAATATATTTTTATGTCTATTAAAACATGAGAAGTCCAACATGAGAGTCCATGTCAACTGGGGCATGGTACAAAAAAAAAGGTTCTCCGGTGATCTTCGGTTTTAACCAAAACAGGTGAAGTATGGAAATGTAGTATAAGAAGGGAATACAGGGAAATACGCGAAAGCGAAAAATAAGATTAAAAAGAAAAGTGTGATTACTAAAAAAATAAACTTGTACAAACTTGGCAAACGATGTTATTCAGAACTAATTCAGATCCACTCGCACTTATCGTTATAAATATAACCAAATAAAGTGTATGAAGTTATATATATAGAGAATAATTAAAAATATACATTCATCAAAGATGCATAAAGCGATGCGGATACCTGTCAAACTTTTATTTCAATTTATCGATACTAAAAAAACAATAAGTGCTATAATCCCTTGGCCTAATTTGACAAGCGCCGTCAAAAATGTCATTGTTTACAAAAAAAAACCAACAACAATCAACATCATATTTATGTACCAAATATGCCATCAAAAACCAAAAAATTAACATTGAACAAAATAAAAAACTTCAATATTCATTATAAATAACTAAATAAACCAAACGTCATAAATAAGAAAAAAGAACTTAAAAGAAACAAATACAGACATCGTTCATTAATGTTGAATACAAAGAAAAATTTTAAACGTTTATTTACTATTCACTCACCTAAATGACTGAGTAAGAGAACGCAGGAGTAGAAGAATTATGAAGAAGAATGTAAAACACGACAACATACGGGTGTTCGGTTCCGCGTCCGAAGCGACACTGACAGCAGACAGAGAGAGAAGAAAATGGCCGCCGTCATTAGTAACGAGGATCGCAGACCGAACACGAACTAATAATACAGAGTAATGTTACTACAGAGAATCGTGTTTTTGCGCCGTGCGATGCAGATGGTGGCTGGCTAATGAAAGGTTCATACTGAAACCGCGTGCGAGTGAAAAGGATAGCGCGTCGTTGACAGCACGGATCAAACGCAGCTTCTATATTCGTACATTACCCTGTGCTTTAATACAGCGAGGTCACGTTACGATAATGGTTGTTCGTTCTCTTGCGTTCTACTTCTGTTTTAAAGAGGTTCTTTTTTGGGCCACTTGCAAACTTTAAGCCAAGGTAATCAACATTGCAAATGATCTTTTTTTCATTGACGATGTACTAAGCACATACCTTTCTTAGCAAATGATATGAATTTATGAAAAGTAAGTAGGTTAATAAGTCATATTCATCCCCAAGTGGCGAAATCCACGGAAAAATATCTACACACTAAAGTTTTAACTAGTGCATTACTAATAACAAATCCTGCCTACCAAAGTCGGTCATTGCCTGTTTTTCCGTTTTATGCTACAATACATTTGAAGGTTATTCTGTATTTGCTACAACATTAGGTGTGAAAACCAAGCTAAAATATCATGACTAGGTCCATCGGTTTATTCTTACGCATAACTGTTAGCAAGGAAATAAAGTAACTATGAACAAAATCACAAAATAATAGATGTATTTTGTGGGCATATCGAGAAAGAGCGTGCGACGTTGCCGTTCTTACGTAAAACTCCGTCGGAGTCGAGTCGAGTGGTCGTCGCCGAGATCACCCGATCAGCTCCGAACGCGCTCGACCTAACAGAAACGTCAGTAATACGTCATCATAAAAATAGAATATGTACTGCATTGTCCAAAATACTTTCTAATACTAAACCTAAAGTTTACAATAAAAGACTGGAAAAGCCGCTTCCTGGCCAATATATATTTGTCCTCGATTACATCAAAACTAAAGTGAATCTACTACCTACCTGGGTACCTAATTATCAGTGGGCATCATGGTCACACTCCCTGCTTATTTACAAAAATTAAATATTTACCTAATATAAATCCTAAAAAACATAAATTAGCAAACAAATGAGGTAGGTAGGTATGATAATCTAAGGGTATGGGCTATGTAAATATTATATTTATAACATTTCTCGTCAAATGATTAATACAATCACTGATAAGATAAATTCTGGCAGTGGCAACTGACAGATAGTGCAAAGTGGAAAATGTAGTCTGGTATCACATTCTACTGTTAGCGTGGTGTCTTCTTCCAATACTTCCTAACGAAATAAACCCAAGAGGGTTACTTAGGTACCTAAGTATAACTTTTATATTCCATAAAGATACGAATAGGTAATAAAACATTTACAAACGAAATTATTGGCCAATAATGTTAAAAGACGAATTCATCAAAAATAAATATTATTATATTTTATTCTGGCCTATGTCGTTTTCAACCAAACATATAATAATTTTGTTTACATCCTACTTAATAATCGACTTTAGTAACGCAATGTTCGCAATACAATGCTGCCTCAGTAGAAGCTTGCACTATGATTGAAGTTAACGCAGTCTTTAATGTATAAGCAACAATAGCACTTTTCATCCAAATAACTAAAAAGACTACAGAACGTAGAGCTTAACGACAGCACCAACACTTATATTAGGGATGATATTATTATTAAAGAAATATGTTATGGAAGTGACAAGTTTTTCAACAAACAAACGTTTTGATTCGAAAAGCATTGCCAAGAATCTAGAATTTACAATAAGGTATAAGTAATTAATTGTTAATCATAATCATATAATAGCCATAGATGGAGAAATTATCAGACGACAGTTCCATTACAAAAGACAATGGATAAAAAGCTAAGAGCGAAAGAGATAACAAGTTTTACGTTGGAATTAATCTTACAAATTCTTGACTGTAAACAAAATGGCTGACTACAATCTATGAACTCAACTCATTTTAACGATTAATAATAATTTACGCTACTTTTGCTTCACCTTTTCCAGTTACCAAAATAAAAAAAAATAGTTATGTGATTAAAGTAGGTACCAAAGTATTACAATTTAAGAAATTATAAAAAAATACATCAGTCATTGATGAAAACCATATCATCCTTATTATTTTACTGAAGAAAGCATGTAGAATCAATAGAGCAGGGAACAAGCCAGTAGCGGCAGAAACGTAGTCTGCTCTGTAGGCACATATAAAGTGGCAGCGCCCAGTAGCGGTTTGGCAACGCCGCAAAAACGCTAGTTCGTGACGGTTCTGCCAGCGAGAATATCAATGTGTATTCAATGTCATGCGCGATAATACCACTTTTAGCCAGTTAGAACAATGAATATTGTACTGCGCATGCAGTTTTTGAGTTGACTGGCAGACTTCGTTGAAATCAAAATGCCAACTTCAACAACTATTGAATATATGTGGCATGAAAAAAGTTGTCCATGAAAAATACACCACCGCGCGTCGGCGCCATGTCCACGTTATAACCATGAACTATGAAAAACTGCGACGTTGCCAGGTGGCCGCATCGACTTTACCATCTATATAATGTTCTGCACTTCTGAGTTTAGGTGCGGATGGTGCAAAACTGACGCCTGGGAACTAGAGACTGAATGAAAACGTGCTATTACCTAGTCCAAATTTTTAATTTAAGATGTTGGTCCTGAGTCTGAGAGACAATCTACAAATATCTGTCTTCTTAAAATTGAAAGAGTACTTAGCTGAAAATCGATATTATGAGTTAATGACATAGCAAAATTTATCTGGGATTTGGGAGTTTTAAGAAAATGATAGGAAATGATTGATCATGGAAAGTTCGCTTGTGAGACGATTAGGTCCAGTTCAGCGTTTCCATTATGACTATGGAAATATTGGACTGTAAATCTAATTATACATAATTACCGGTACCCAGGCACCTATAGAATGTATTCATTTCAGAAGTTCTCTACACTCCGAAGTAAATAAATGCCAACCTACTAGATATACTAAAAGCTGGACTTACCAGTAAGCAGAATGTGTAGCCAAGCGGTAAACCAGAATGAGAGCGCTGACCGCGAACGAACTCTCTCGAAGAAAAGAAGATTGTAACGTACAAATACAATATACCTACCTATGCCTACACACTAAAATGTTTATGTGTGTGTATAACGACGATAACACGAATGACTACGATGTGGCACGAAAAACGCCATTTTGTTCAAACGTCGCGTCGCTCGGCTCTACAGAAAGCGTCACAATCGTTGTCTCATTCTAACACCTTAAAACTCAACGTAACTTCTATTTCATGCTTACCTATTTCATCTATTTGACCCAGATACTTCTTTCTTCTAGTTTTCTACTGTAAATGTGCAGGTGAACATCAAGATTTTCTTAAAAAAAACACCAAACTCTCAAACTATTCTAGTCTGGTATATTTGACAATTAATCCATCAAATATACCTACTATTTTGTTTTTCGAATTCCATTTGATTGTATTTTGTTTATTTTCGTAATTTGAAAAGTGATTCGAACTCTGTCAAAAATGAGTTACTATATAAACTCGGAAAACAGTGAAACTCTTGGATGATCGACTATTTAATGTATTTCATAGAATAGTAATTGTCTACTAACCTACAATTATGCGGGTACCTTGCTACTTAGATTACTGTACCTACCTACACATAGATTATTGAATTTAATATTTATGATATACCTAGGTACTATCTAATACAACATCTTTTGAGATATTTTGCAGCATTTAGTCCCAAATGTACTTATAATATTACATGTAGGTACCTACTCCCTAACTATTTTGTTTGTTTGCGCATAGCGGCATAGAGAAAGTCTTTATACAGATGCAGAACTACTTGACTTTAAATGATAATGATTGCTGTTGGTAAATTGAACTTTAAAATGTATCGTAAGCCTTTTATCGACAGACCCACCACTCAACCATTGAACGAAAAATATTTTTTATCTACTAGTGACATCTACTATAACAGAGAAACTGATGAACATAAGTTTACTCATCAGCTTCACGTTGAAAGGTATAGATGGCAGTAAAATAAATTTTATATTTTAATTCAACATATTATAGTGCCAATTTCAATTTGAGAATACATAGTATATAGTATTCTCTATCTCTATAAATACATCAGTATTCACTTCTCGGAAATACTAAGTTGTAATAAATTATAATATTATTTTATTATTAGCGATCATCTCAGATCTTAGCCAGTTTTACTTCTCAGTGTCACCAATTGGAGAGTTTTACCCCAAACTTGGGAAATTTCTTGGGGCCAGTATATTTTAGGTTGTAAATATAATATAATAAATTAAAGCTATAAAGCCTTAAAGGCTTTATAAGCTCTTAAAAGTTTTGTTTCGAGCCTTTTCTGCAACAAAACTCTTGACTGAAAGGTAGCTGGTTCGAAGTTTTCCCCTAGGGACTACAGTTGTAGATGGTTATGGATTCTCAAGAAAGGAGTGTTTAGGTTTTTAAAAGGTCGGTAAAGCACATGAAAGTATTGCGTGTCCTCTGGAGTTTATAGGCTGCCATAACCGCTTACCATCAGGTGGACCGTATGCTTGTATGCACAGACGTGGTATAAAAAAGTAGTTTAAAAAACCAAAGGTCTAACAATTTATGATAATTGAGTCAGGTTAGGGAACGTACTCATTCTACGTGACCCATTTTTTACAATTTTTTATACACCTCTCCCCCCCTCGGTAACCACCCGTAGTGGTTGCCAAGACCCCCCCCTCCCCCACTAGTTTTCACGTAGTAATTTATAAATAAGGTTTTAAATCATTTTTTACCAACAGAAAGTTAAAAAGCGCTAACCGCTTGTTTGTTACCACCTGTGAGTTTAAGAAGCACTAAACGCTGCGCGCCATATTTGAATATAGCTCTAAAAAGCACGAGATTTCCCTAGAGGATATTGACTACGTGACGAAAACCTAAGCCGCCTCCCCGCCCCTGTGAACAAATGTGGTATTTTGAAGACCTCCCTCCCCCCTCAGAAAGGGTCACGTAGTATGGGTACGTTCCCTTAGGGACGAGTTTCTGAAAATAATTCAGGAACAGAGAGCTTATATTGGCAACACTTAAAGACTGAAACGACTGAAACGGTTGTGTTATATGTATGAGCTGACAGCTGATATTCTCTTCTCATCGTCTTGATTAGTGATGCGCAAAATGTGTCACTGAGTTGAAAAGATAGATAGGTACATATCGCTATTTTTTTTTTAAGATCTCCGAATAGACGTTCATTTTTTACGTTGAGTCCATAATGAAATAATATATATACAAAATAGATACATATCATTTCGGTATAAAGATATATATCACTCATTGACCTTACTTAGCTCATTAAGCTCAATTGATTCAATGCCTCATCTCGCTCGTTTAGCTCAGTTACAAATATAACTCACCTGCACCTTTCTCGCTCAACGAAACTTTTACTTGTAAATGAAGTTTTCGTATCTTTACGGTGTCCATTAATTTCTTTATTTTAATACATATTAAATTGATTTCCTTCATATTATGCAGGATTACTTGACAGTACGCCTAGACATTATTATTTAAGTATAAAATAAAAAAGGAACTAGGTGTACTCTAACAGGTTGTACAAAAACATAGAAAAATACGCCCAGGTTGGTTGGTTGGTATTTAAAAATAATATTTTATGTACAATCATTTTGAAAGACCATAATTAAAAAACAATTTGCAAAATCTTTTACATTTTTATAATTATAAACAAAGTAAGTCTTTAATTCCTAACAAAGCAAATAGAGATTTGTTCTTAAATAATAAGTAACTAATATAAAACTTTGCCACAAATGAAATAATGTATATTTTCCCCTGACAGTGATCCCTGACATCGATACGAAATTAGCGTGTAGGTGTACTGTATTTTCATTCTCGTCAGTCGGCTATACAATGCATCTGGGAACACCCAAATACTCCGAAATATTTAATTCCGAATTTCGATGTTCCGATTTTCAAATGTCCGAATTTCATAACACCTAAGAATCATAATGTCTATTATTAAAAATCACGAATTTTATTTTACCGAAAGTCGATATTGCGATTTGTTAGTTTTCCGATTTTCATACGTTCGAAGAATCAAATTCTCGGAAGGTTCTCGGTCCGAAAAACTACATTCCGATTTTCAATACTTCGAATAAACTAAACCGTCAACATGTTGTGCCAAAAAATTTAGTAACAGAAACGAATCGCTGCAAAACCGACTTCACGCAGTCTTGTCTGCCCTACCCTAGAGTGTAATTTAAGCCCGCGTAGGCGCGGAGGGGTGGGGCGGCCCGCGAGCTGAGGAGCAGGTAACCTTCGTCTTACTGGCCGGCTTCGCCGGCCAGCCTCAGCCGCGGCGGCGGGCCTTGAAACCATCTGCGACGATAAGCTCGCGTGGGGCCGCCCAAACCCCGCAGCGCCGGAGCCGTGACAGAAACAATGCTTGCTGCATGCATGCCTGCTTGAATGCTGCATGCCTGCTTGCATGTTGCATGCCTGCATCGGTATTCGTATTTTTGATGTTTCGAATTATCATTAAGTCGGACTTTTTATTATTCGATCTATTGAAATTCGGTATTTTTAAAATAGTAATTATAAACGTTAGGAATATTAAAATGTAGGATTTATAAAAATAGGAGTAATGATAAGTCGGAGTTCTTATATTCGGAATTTTGAACCATTCGGAATTATGAATATCGGTATTTTGAAATTCGTGTTTGTGACTTTCGGAATAAAGTTTTTCGTATTTATGTAGTGTACCCAATGCATCTATTACACTCGCACTCATTAACTTATTAGTTAGAACTTAGAAGGTATCTATCACTCGCTCGTCCATGAAACAAAGAGCTGGGGTATTGGTTTAACTCAATGAGCTAAAGAACTGAGCTACCTACTGATATATTCGGAGCTAGTGTGAGCGAGTGATACATTATGTTGATGTGAGTGAAATAGATCTTTTTGATCACTCACTCAAGAGCTACACAACTCTTGTCTTTATCTCATTGACTGACGCCAACTTAGGGGTTTTCTCCCCAAATTTAGGGGTAAAAAAATTGCACTGGGGTTTTTTTAGAGGGAAAAAATGCTTAGGGGTTTTTTTAGGGGGAAAAAAATGTTTAGGGGTAGTTTTAGAGATTTATAAAATTTTGTTTAAAGACTTGGAAAAATCATATCTTTTAGATCATTAAATATCATTTTATGATAATAATGACATCCAGTGGTGAATTATTATTATTAAATGGTTATAAATAATAGTAATTCTTATAATAATAAGCATAAATAAGTTTTTTTACACCACTTGTAATTATTTGAAATAAAAATAGTAATTAAAAATTAAACGTTTGATTTAGATAAGAACCTACATTTTTCAAATTGTCAGTTAGGGGGTGTTAGGGGTTTTTCAGTTTACTCTTAGGGGGATAAAATTTCAAGTGTTGGCGACACTGATCTCATTGAATAATATGTTGAATGTACTGAGGTTTTACTTTTAAGGTTATGTAAACTGTAAACAAATGGTTTGACTTCCCGTAATCTTTGATTATATATAAATAATCAAAGCCTGTAATGTTATTCAATAAAATAATACATTAGTTCTTTTTCTGCTTTCTAAAATGATATATAATGTTACACATCCTTCAAGGAGGGCAGTATATGTCAGTCTTTTATTGTTTATTTATATCTGTTATATGTGTAAGAATTTTCTTTTAACTTTTTCTGTTATCGTTTTAGAATTTGTTACATTTTAACTACAGAGTGGTGACGTTCTCAAAATGTCACTTAAGCGAGAGTTTAGATAGCAAATACACAGAGAATGAGAAAAATAAAATATTGCATGTTATAAACAATTCTGACATGGATACTCTTTCAATGTAAGTACGTAATATATATATGGTAAAAGGTACCAAATCAGCGTCAAATACGCCGGAACCTGATTTGAAAATTCACCAGTCACTATTTGTACTGTAGTTAAAATAATTTTGACTAAAATCAGTTGGTTTGTGAGCGTAGGATATACAAGATCTAATAAAAATATTTTCTAGGAATGGCGTCCAAATCTTTAATCTAGTTTCCTTATTGCCTAGACATGAGTATGACATTTGTGTTGATAGTTAATAGAAAAGTAATAGGTACATTCTGTAGTTGCTATTAAAAATATTGCTGCATAGACTACTGCTATTATCAGGCATGAGTTTATTGTTAGGTTTTTACATAGTAATAAACTTATTTTCATTCTGAAAAACAACTGCTGCATCAGTAAATGCTCTTTTAGACCTAAGAAAATGAACAATTAAGTCTTCCATTCTACTCTTATTTGTCATTGCACTGCTTCCTCCTTTTCCCCTTATACTCTTTCATACAGTCCATCCATAGTTTTTTTGGTTGTCCTCTTCACATGGACCCGTCAACTGCCATACATAATATTGTCTTCACAACATTTTACTGAAGTAAAATTATAAAAAAAGTATGCGTGCAATTCACACACAGTAAAAGTGAAACTTCAGAGAAGTAGAATAAATTTAATTTTAGATCTTTTATATAAAAGTTATTGGTCAAATTATTTAACACATCTGTGATGTGTTAAATAATTAACATAAATTAATTAACCAACGAATTTTAATACGCAAATGCACAAAAATTATACATGTGAATGATACATGTTTGTCGCATTTTAGTGTGACTTTTTCATTTCATTGAATTTTAAATCACAACAATTCTAAAGAAATTTCACTTAAAAAAACACACAGTGGGGGTGGTGGGGGTCCCAGTGTGCGGACCTAGCTAATAAACTTATCAAAGTTGGACCTACTTTTGCAAGTAAATTTTTATGTGTATTTCGGAGGAATTTGAATAAGTCTAATACTTTCAATATGGTATATAATTTTATATGAATACAATTTTTAACTTTACCTCATGTGTGGACTGCTATCTCTCTTTCCATGCAACGGTTGCCAGCGAGAGATTTTTGACACAAATTCAAATTGCAATAAGGTTGCATATTCTCGTTAGGGGATTCGGACTTCCCGGTTAATGCCAGTTTGCATGTACTGTGAAACTGTCAGGGGGTTGCAGAATACCGGGCTAAGTATCTTATTTCGCCAGGGTCACTCTCCTAGATCATCTGTAACGTAAGGTTAGGTTAGAAGGTGCCTATAGTACAAGAAAAAATTCTAATACCATTTGAAAACACAGGTATATGTGGAAGAGCCATGCTTACGCACGTATGGGCCGGCTTGATCGTAGTGAACCACGGCCTCACAGAAAACCGGCAGTGAATCAATGATTGCATTGCTTTCGCCGAGTGAGTGAGGTTACCGGAGGCCCTAACCCTTCCTCCCCCCCTCTCCTTCTCTTCCACCCTTTCTCCCCCCCCCTCTTCTCCCCTTTCACCCTTCCCCTACTTCCACCTTAAAGGCCAGCAATGCACTTGTGACTCTTGAGTTGCAGGTGCCCGTGGGCGGCGGTAGTCTTTTACCATCAGGTGACCTGTCTGCTCGTTTGCCCCCAACACAATAAAAAACAAAAGGATTCTAACAATACGCCTAAAATGTTCAGGCATTTAGAAGTTAAAGTTGAGTAAAGAAACTCACATACATACACAAACCCTGAAAACATTACACTTGTGGTAATCAAGATAGCAGTAAGTCACGTCAAGTCTTCTGACTGACTGTTATCTCGATTACCGCAACAGCAGTACAGTAACACATTTTTCGTTCTAATTCCAGTTATGACATTAGTAAAGTGAAGTTAAAGAAATTTAATGAATTTCGGAGCAATAATGGACAGATCCAAACACTATCTGACATAGAATATGTAGAAGGGTTTTCTGAGAAGTTTGCCAAGAAACTGTTTACTAGCATATTAAATGGATCATCTAAAGAAAAAAATATTTCTAGTAAGATTAAAGGTCAGATCTTACATCCAAATTTAAGTCACAGTGTAATTAAGGTATGGCTAATTCATTTATATAGTTATAGTCACCTCCCGCAGTTTTACCTGTGTTTATGGTCACTGCCCTTCTCCTAAGCGTCGTAGCTTGATGTTTTATAACCTATAGTATTCCTCAATACCAACAACAAACACTGAGAATGATGTTCTGAGATGAGCATGTTTAAACAGACACAATTTTTTTTTTAGTTTTTTATATTAGTAAAGATTATACACAGTAGCATGATATTGCTTTTAACCAAGTAATAATTTTTTAATTTAAATAAAATAATGAATTTTAAATTATTAAATTTGTAACTTGGCTAGAATTTTTTTTGTTATACTATTTGCAATTTTCCTCATTTGCTATGAACATACCTTTTTTTACATTAATAAATCAAGGGCTGGTAAATTCGGCAATGATATATTCAGAAACTACATTATTATTATGATTCAAATAACATAATCAGACCTAAGTACATCATTATTGAGTGTATTACAATACATTAGAATTGTTATCTATGTTATTCAGTAATATTATAAAGCTGAAGAGTTTGTTTGCTTGAATGCGCTAATCTCAGGAACTACTGGTTCGTATTGAAAAATTCTTCTAGTGTTGGATAGCCCATTTATTTAGGAAGGCTATAGGCTATAAAACATCACGCTGCGACAAATAGGAGCGGAGCAAGGACCATAATCGCAGGGGAAACTGCGGGGACGGCTAGTATTACACATAAAATGTATGTATTTGCATGGTTATTAAGGTTAGCTGAAGAGCCATACTCTTTTCCTTCATGTAATTTTTAACTGTGAACGTGTTTGAATAACCCAAACATGGTACTCCCATCACCACACTGGTATTCCTCATGCACCACACTGGTACTTTAACCAATTGAGTTATTCAAGTATATGAGGATAAAACTTCTTTATCTAATTCTCGTATAGTATTAAAATTATGAGGGATAACCTCATAATTTTCAAAATTTGAAATGTAAGTTGTCAAACGTCGGTCTTCCGTAAATAACAAAAAAATAATTTGAACCTAATTGTAATAATTATAAAGTTTCTTTTTTCAGGATTGTCAGACTGTCTTAAGTGTGTATGTAGCAGTTAATTCTGTGTGTTGGACACTCATAAATAAGAATAATTATGAGGTAATGGAATGGAAGTATTACGGCATAGACTATCCTGAAGGCAAGAGGTTTCAGATAACTGACATATTGAATATTGTAAGTATTATGTGATAAATAAAAAAAAATATAGTTGAGACCACACACTTTATAGTCAAAATTCTTAAGGGCCCCTAACTTTTTTAGTTAGGGGCCCTTAAGAATTTTGACTATAAAGTGTGTGGTCAACTACATTTTTTTTGTGGTGTGGTCATCTACATTGTTTGGATGGCTAAAATCCCTAACTAAAAAGTCCAAACTTTTTAGTTAGGGGCCAAAATATATATTTTAGTTAGGTGCTAAAATATATATCACTACATATTATAAAACAAAGTCCCCCGCCGCGTCTGTCTGTCTGTCTGTTCGCGATAAAATGAAAAACTACTGAACGGATTTTCATGCGGTTTTCACTAATAGACAGAGTGATTCATGAGGGAGGTTTAGGTGTATAATTTGTAACCTTATTTCGAAACTACAAATCTTAAATAGTATGGAGAAACGGATGTTATGTCTCTCCAACACAAAGGGACCAGATGGGGTGATCATTCCTGGTGTGGCCTAATGTTAGTTTGACATAATAGAAGTTGTATACAATTTTTATTGGGCGATGCAGGATCAGTAGTTACTACGTAGTACGGCTTATCTTCAGAAGATGGCGCTGATTTAAATTTTTTGCACGAGGATAACGCCACAGTAAGAAAGAAAGTGAGAGCAAACTAGAACATCCATATCTTCCTCCCATTTTGTTATTAATTTTAACTATATTTCACCAGGCTTGGCGAATTACTCAACAATTACCTCCAGCAGACATATATGTCATGAAAGCGGAGGCGACAACCCTTAGAGCGGCCGGCAGCGATCCTAATAATCCAAAGGTTTTGGCTGTCAATCTACAGAAAGCGCAGATGGTCTCCATGATAGTGGCTCTCATTAATGCTAGGAGTCAACAGTGGGTATAACAAATATGTATAAAATGTTGCTGACTTTTTTAGACTGGAAACTACTGATAATTGTTGAGAGTGTGCAGCGGTTCTTGTTTGAAGTTTTAAGCATCCATAGAATGCTTGGAATGGCAGTTTTTTTTTAAGTGAAAACTTCTTTAGGCACGTTTGTGCTCTTTTGCTGTGGGGAAAAAGCACTGAACTCGTGATCGTCACGCTAATAATACATATATAGACCCACTAGAGGGCGCTAATCTAAACATTGAGTTCTGTCAGCTCCTCATTAATTAATGTCATCAACCTGCTAATGTGACGTTTTAAGTTCGTCGTATCGTTTAAATTTTCACTTCTGTCGGCAGTCCCATGACTGCCTATTTTTTTTTGTTTGGAAGCTCTTTTTTCCTCTCCGTGTAATCGTCATCTTGTCAAGGTCGCAAGGAATTGATTAAGGAAAATCATATCAGTTTTACTGCTGGCGGAGAAGCATTACTCACGGATTTTCGTGTACCCCAGTCACCATTTGCGCCGATTACACATATTTGCAGGAGAGTGAATACTCTTTCCTCTTTATCAAGATGCTACCTTCTCTGAGCTTAATCGACTGATGAGGTGCCATTTGTGCCATCAGTAAGCCACAACCTCATTACAATTTTTACAGAAGTTTTCTTCCTAGCAACCCCGAAGAGTCCTCGTGCATGTTCGTTGTCAGTTCGAATCTTGTAGACAGTTAATCTGCTTATCTTACCTGGGAAGAAGTTTTTCCTCGTAATCCCAAACAGTTCGGAGAAACCCCAATGGTGTTTATTGCTTCAATAGAATTAATTCCAGCCCACCCTGTCTCTATTGCTTCGTGGCGTCCTCTAGCAGAGGGACATGTGGGGAAGCTTGTTCCACTCCTATGTCAGACCAGTCATCCCATATGGAGCAGCATAAGGTTTTCTGACTAGATAAGAAGAATATTGTAAAATAAATCATACACATCTATATATTATTTAAATATCTAATTTACGTTCTTTTATTAATAATAATTCTTTCTTTCTTTAATAATTTCAAATTCTTTGTGTCTTGTAGGCACTATTTTGGACACCTTCCTCTTGTTTTGTTGTTAATGAAAATTATCATATTTTATCTTTTGTCATTGGTTGATTTTTTATTTGTTATTATTACCTACTTAAGTGTTTAATAGTATTTCTTATAAATATGTTTAATCATCATCATCAATATATAAAAAAATCAATGTCACTTTTCGTTGTAATTTTATAACTCAAGAACGGGCTCACCTATCCCAACAAAATGTTTAGGCTTTGTTCGGACTATTTAGTAGATGGTTTATGTGAAGTTTGCACAAAATCGGTCGAGCGGTTCTTCATTTAAAATTTTAAAACGCGGACGAAGTTGCGCGGGTCAGCTAGTATCTAATAAATGTGTTGTTGTTTTTGAAGTGAAAACTTTTTTAGGCACGTTGGGCACTTTTGGTATGGGGAAAAAAGCACTGAACTCGCGTGACCCTCACGCTCAGATAACATATGTATATACAGATGTGTGTGTGTGTGTGTGTAAACATATATGTAAGTTATATTTTCACTTCTGACGTACCGTCCTACGCCTTTTTTTTTCTTATCCTTTTCATTGGTGTATTTTGGAGTTAGGAATTTTTTGTAGACGTTGTTGTGTTGTATATATCTCAACTACCTTGGTTGTTTGTTCGCAGATCGAACGATGATGGGAAGTATGATGACATATTAAAACACAAAGTGTACTTTTTGCGGCCCACACTTCCGTACAGGTCAGTATTTTATACCAAAGTTTTTCTTATACACTTATAATTTCAAAATGACGAGTGGTGTGAATAAACAAGACTAAGTAAAACCAAATTTATTGCGATTTTATTGCTATAGAACTACATACTTAAGTATCCAAATAGTACAGGGACAAAATCATAGATGGCGCTAAACCAAATTTCACAATTTGAAATAAACTAAACCGGTTATCATAGTATAATATTGCCGGTTGGTATAATGGGTGTTTAGTAAAATGTTAAAAAGAGATATCCGCTTTTTGTATATAAATATATATATATATATATGTTGGTTTTTTATTCTAAGTAAAATCCAACAGGGATCAAATTCCACTGAAATAAGAAGCAACTAAAATATGCAATTGGAATGTTAAATAATATATTTTTTTAATTTGACAGCCTTCTCGTATGTGTCATTATCATTTAAATAAGTTAAATTTGTTAGGGTAATACAAAAATGAGTTTTCATTAAGCAATTATTTTGGATAGCCGTTTGTTGATTGTTTTACTTTATTTTTATGGGTTAAACACACAAAGTCATGGTAATATCCATATGGTATCTAATTAGTAGCCTGCTTTTACTAAGCTCTAATCTGAAGTAGGCATTCTTGTTAATGATTTAGAATCTATATGAGGCAGGCGATTCTCGCAGTTGTAACTTGCAACTCTTGAGAGGCGAGTTAATATTTGTTGAATATCTTGACGAAAGGGGCCGCCTGATAGCAAGTGGCTACCTGAATATCGGAATAAAAGGTAGCCTATACGTTAATCCAGATGTCCAGCAATCAACATACTAATTCATCGCAATCGGTTCAGTAATTTTTGCGTGAAAGAGCAACAAGCATCCGGCCTCTGTGAGCTACTGCAGTCTCAGTCCCGTTCCCCATCCGAGACTTGCACCCCCCCCCCCCCCCGTACCCCTTACCCTAGGTTCCTCTCCCTACTCATATTTCATAAAACAAATTTACCCTCTTCTTTCTTTCCCGTCTTAAAACGACTACATCCCCAAGGAGGGTTGGCTCCCTGCCATAAAAGGGTCCAGCCAAAACCTTTTGCAATGTTACACTTTGCGCCAACCCCAATGAGAATTGGGATAAGTGTACGAAGATGATGAGTCTCGGGATCAAAAACCCGTAGTCTACAAATCTTTCCATGAAAACTCTAAAAAGGAGTTTCTTCTGTGGTACCAGAAGAAAGGAAGGTATGTTTTTACATGTGCACAACATTAAAAAATGTTTATATTTTGGAAGTTCGTAAAGGACAATGTCCATTTTGTTCGAAGATTTGGCTTGACATGAACAGTTAATATTTAGACAAATATAAAAAAGAAATCGTAGCTTATACTATTAACAAACAGAATGATATATTATGGTAGTAGCAGAATTCATGTAACATTTTTTTTTAACATTAACATTTGATCAGTTCATGTACTTAAATAAAACACTCTATTAATTATCCTATAATATAAACGTGAAAGTTTGTGAGGATGTATGGATGGATGTATGTATGTATATATGTATGGATGTTTGTTACTCTTTCACGCAAAAACTACTGAACCGAATGCTATGAAACTTGGTAAGTGGATAGCTGGAAACTTGGATTAACACATAGGCTACTTTTTATCTAAATATTCCCACGGGATCGGAACTTACGCGGGTGAAATCGCGGGGCGCTGCTAGTTTTTTATATGTTAACAATATATTATCCAGAAATTGGGCTAGGTTTATATTTTCTTCATACCTTGCCCAACCTAAAAACGTAATTATTGTCATCACATTAGCGCAGCAACCTTCCTTTTAGTCGACACTACAATTGCAGCAATACAGCTTCCCTAACCTGTTTATTATTATTATAAACTATGTATAAATTTTTCATTACTTTTTTCATAACAAAAATCTTCTTAAGGTTCCTATTATACTTGTGCAGGGAGTATGTATTTTTTGATACTAGTAATTTAAACTTTCATGTGCAACAAGTATGTGCCATCCATTATAACAATAGAGTTTCTCACACCATCAGTTTCACTGCCAAATACTCCGGTAAAAATGTTAAACTCGCGTCAGGACACGTGACCTGATCGAAAATTCGTAAGACGGAGCCGAGTTTTTTATATTTAAAAAAATATTTTTACGCCATCTGTGGATTCTGCGCGATACTACTGTAGTTTGATATATACTTATGTATTATATGGTATAGATCCACTAGAGGGCGCTAATCTAAACATTGAGCTTTGTCAGTTCCTTATTAATTAATCTTTAAAACATGTGTTTACACTTCTGACGTGCAGTCCTACGACTGACAGTTTTTTATTTTATTTCTAGATTTATAATTTCTAGATTTTAATTTAGCACTGCTTGTCTCTCTAATGAGCCACATTCTGGGAAAAAAATTAGCTTGCGTGTCTGGAGCTCTAGTGGGATTAGGTAGAGTTATACTCGTAGTTGGTGGATTAACTTGAGATGGTGATAAAGGATGTGATGCTGCATGATCAGCTCTCTGCTAGCAAGAGAGTAATTGTCCAGGAAGCGTGAAATATGACACTCTCGTTTCCGACCTGTGATCAATGTGAAATTGATGTGCTATTTTTGATACCATAACATCTGTCGGGTCGGGTTAGCTAGTTTTAAATATTTATAAATCAAATGCATGGAACACAAGTTCGCGGATTGATATTTTTACGGTGCTCAGGAACTCCACACCGGGCCGCAGTCAAACTTCAACAGTAACTCTTCTTGTCATCTTCTTTTTTCTTAGCCTATCACTCACATTCATCATCATTATGACTGACTGGCCTGTTGGTCTAGTGGTTAGTGATCCTGACTGCTGATCCAGACGTCGTGGGTTCGATTGACCACCACCTAGCACAAAGAATTGTGTGATGAGCACGATCATTTGTTGTGTCTTGGTCTTATTTATCTATAAATAGCAACCCACCCCGGCTTCGCACGGGTACAAATTATACACCTAAACCTTCCTCATAAATCACTCTGTCTATTAGTGAAAACCGCATGCAAATCCGTTCAAAAGTTTTTCAGTCGAAGAGACAGACAGACAAACAGACAGACGCGGCGGGGTCTTTGTTTTATAATATGTAATGTATTTAGAAATATATAAGTATGTTTATCAGCAGTCTGGTTACCGTTGTACACGCTCTGCCTACCAAGATGTGTCAAGTTATTATTATTATTATATTATTCGCATGCCAGTAAGGGCAAGCTGACTGCAACACACCAACGAGGTCGGTTTACGACAAGGGGTGTTAAAACTGTTGTATTTTTTTAGGTTATACGGTACTCTAGTGGGCAACGAGAGGGTATCAACAGAACAGACGGTAGCCATGCTTCTAAGGGATTTTAACGAGAGATCTTCGAACAACTTACACGCGTATGTTCCCGAGGACCTGCAGGAAATGTTCACATCACAAAAAGATCTGCAAAAAGACATGCTTGGACACTGTTTACTACTAAGCTTGACTTTCATGGACATATGCATATATAAAAACCAGGAGCGCATTGCGAAGTTAATTAAACGTGGAGATAAGTAGTTGGTATACTAATATTTATTAACATATTTATACAAATAAATGAATACTGATTTTTTTTTGGGTCTTTCTTTATCTAAAACTCACATCCCACAAGATAGTGCGACGACCTAGTCAACGTAATGGAGGGCTTTTGATTGAAAGTGGAATAAGATATTCTTTTTGTGGAGTCGTTAGGTAAGGCCTGTGTTTGATGACGATGATTATTATCACGTGATAAGTATCATGTTATATCACGTGATAAATATCATGTCATATCACGTGATAAGTATCAAAGCCCTATTTTCAGCAGTGGACAGTTATATCACGTGATAAATATCATGTCATATCACGTGATAAGTATCAAAGCCCTATTTTCAGCAGTGGACAGTTATATCACGTGATAAATATCATGTCATATCACGTGATAAGTATCAAAGCCCTATTTTCAGCAGTGGACAGTTATATCACGTGATAAATATCATGTCATATCACGTGATAAGTATCAAAGCCCTATTTTCAGCAGTGGACGTTCCATGGCTCAGATGATGGTGATGTCGATGATTATTATCACGTGATAAGTTAATATCATATCACGTGATAAGTATCAAAGGCCTTCTTTCAGTAGTGGATGTTCTATGCCTCAGATGATGGTGATAGTGATGATACTTGTCGTATATACATATATGTATGTATATGATACGTGTGACACTCATCGAGAATTTACCAATACTATTTACCAAACCACATACCGATCACAGCACACCTAGTTAAGATATTAACAAATGAGTTGAAAGTCATTACTACGCGCGACGACTGAAGTGATATATTTATAAAAAAAACCGGACAAGTGCGAGTCTGACTCACGCACCGAGGGTTCTCTATAGACCTCAGTATCTGGTATAAATTTCAAATTGCTAAGTCCACTCGTTCCTGAGAAAATCTGTGGTGACACATGGACAGACAAAAGAGTGATCTTATAAGGGTTCCTTTTTTACCTTTTAAGGTACGGAACCCTGAAAATATGTTGGAACTAACGAAAGTGTCTGGCTGTTTGGGAACCATTTTTTTATATAGCTAATAGTAGTAGTAGCAGGTATCATAATATTCACTGAGTTATTATTACTAGCGTATAGAGTAGACACCGCGAAGAAAAAGTTTGTAACGCGAACTGCGGCCCCTGCACCGCAGTGACAACAAATCTTTGTAGCAATTCGTTGGGCAACACGCGTAAACGCCACGAAAATCACGGTGCTTAGGACTAGGACCTTACACTCGCGAGAAAACTACAACTCAAAAACGAACAAGCGCTGCTTGTTAATACTGTAAGATTTGACTACAAATTATTGTTTTAGCGTCGCAGCGCTTTTTAGTTTTAATTCAAATAAAAACGGAACATGTATTTTGTTCTGAGTGGCTTCTCTAGTACATAATATCTCGATGCATAAATTTAGCTTTTATACTATGACAAAAGTAGTATTACAATTTATCATAGTTTAAGAGTGTCTGGCGGAGCCAGTATACAAAGTGTCTGGCAATGAATGACGTGTCTTCTGATATCATCCCGAAGATAATATTCGTGGGAGAGCCATGCTTCGGCACGTATGGACCGGCTCGACCGGAGTGACACCACGGCCTCACAGAAAACCGGCAGTGAAGCAATAATGATATTGCTTTTCACCGAGTCAGTGAGGTTACCGGAAGTCCAACCCTTCTCTCTCCCCTCCTATCCCCCTCTTCCCCTACTCCCATCTTAAAGGCCGGCAACGCACTTGTGATTCTTGAGTTGCAGGTGCCCATGGGCGGCGGTAGGCATTTACTATCAGGTGACCCGTCTGCTCGTATGCCCCATATTATATAAAAAAACATAAATAAAAAGTGATTCACGCGTGAACATTACAAATGAAACTTACCTCCATTATCGAAAAGACTATAGTATAGGGAAAATCTGTGAAGCAAGGTTAAGAATGATTATCACTTGATGTGTAAGATGGCGTAACTATAAGGTGGCTAATTCATTAATACATTTTGTAATTGGTGCCTCCTGTGTTCAGGGACCTTTGGTGCCCGGGGCCCCTCGAGCCGGACGCCCGTGGCATTTTGTTCGCTCTGCTACCCTATTATTATGCCAATGTAAGAAGGTATCGATGAGCCCCACCGGTTTTGGTCGTGGAAAGTTATTCTGAGTCTATCAGTGTCGAAAGTCTATCTATTGTAAGGCCACCAGCGTTTCACACGTGTTTTAACCAGGTCAACCATATCTGCAAATTTTTAATACTTTCTTAATACTCGGATACAAAAATGTTCGTTAAATAAAATTTTATAAATAAAACTGCAATATATTGCTTCAGTTGGACTAAAAAGTGTTTATTTGATAAAATACAACGAGCTTACTTTTTACAACATTTTACTTCTATTAATGACAAAAAAAAACAAACAAAACCCTTAATACAATTATAATATACATAAATACGATGGTATCAACTTCAAACGTATCATACGTAACTAACATAAATGCAATTCTAGGCAAGAACATTACAATTCAAGTAAAATATCAACTATAAAAGAAAATAATGTAATTAAAATAATTAAAAATATTTTAAACGTTAGGTACATCAAATCTAATGCAAAAATTCTCTATAGATCACACATACATTTTTGACCTTAACCAAAGTTGAATTTTGTATTTAATACTGATATTATTCATTTTGGAAGAACTAGAAAATATATTTACAACTTTTTATAATATTATTTTTCATAAATGCCAACGTTTTAATTTTTCGCCAGGATCTTTGTGACCATATCGCAACCAACTGTTTTTTAGAAAAAAAAAACTAAGAATTCTATGGAAAATAACTGAAATCTGTTGTCTATTGTTGTGTGTAAAAAGTTCGATCTTGTATTCTGGGATTGTCTAAAATGAATTTATATAGTCTATTCGGTGTCTCTGTAGGTATGTAAGAAAATATATTCTATTGTAACATGTGGACCGAGGCTGTCAACACTGATTAACACTGTTACTGTATGTATATGTATGTATCACTGTAAAGAAATTATAGTGCTATGTACAATATAAATTAGTATTTTCTACCGCTGTAATCGGTAAATTTTAAATTAATAATTTAAAGATATAGCAGGTACTTTGTCTGTTTTCAATAAAGTAATTTACAGTTAGTTAATCAGCTGGAAATAGCCTCGGGTGCTAATATGTAGAAACCTAACAACAGTGTAAATTTACCAGCCTATTGTATATTACAATAAATATGTATAATGATATAACAGCACCCATTATTAATGAAACCAATTTGCTTCAAGTTACACCGCCTACAACGCTTCGTAAATAAAATATGTATAATATCACCGCTTTATTGTATATGTCTGTTGTATATAATATTTGTATATTCTGTATATTTGTATTATTATTAAAAACTGTAATTGTGTGGCTTAAAATAAGTATTGTAGCAAAAATAAGCTAAATAGGCGACGTAACTTTATTTATATTTATACACACACAAAAACTTTGCCTTCAATAAAATCTGTAAAAAACTCAATCCAGACTACAAGATCATTAATCTAAATATGTCCATATTTTATTAAAAAATTCAACAACACTTATTTTATTGTGGAACTGTTTCAACAAGTCTCTATTGTGATAAAAAATTATCTTGTATTCTATTATTTTCCGACAGCGGTTGGCGAGTGGCAGTGTGTACAATGTTTCTTGTATACTAACTTTATGAAATTATAATAGGCCATTTTTATGTTGGCTACCAATTATTTTATTAACACTAACAACTATTTATAAAATAAGTCCATTTATAAAATAAATTATATAATAATATCGCCAAATATTTCAAGTGTATTGCACTGGAACTGCACTAGCTGCAGATATACGATTTTGTTTTAAAACTATACAAAATGATGCAAATAACACTAAACCCGGGTTCACACGTCACGATTAAAACGAGTCCTAGTTGAGGGTCGCAATATGCAGACCCGATGATAAAATAAATAAATATATTAGTGACACAGATTATAAACGCCGTTTTAAGTAGTACTACGTTGAAAATGGAAGACGTTGAAATAATTCGTAGCCAACTTTTCTATGAAAAATAAGGTTGTTACACTAAGCTCATGTCAACATGCACTGAAGAAACGATTCAAATATTAAATATCGTTAACACTGTTTCAAAGTGCGACCAAACAGAATATGTAGACATCCTATGCGAATACTACCCTAATATATTGAAACTTGGCATGCTTTAACAAAACGAATGGTAATGTCGAGTACACAGTATCTTACAATATATTGCTTCGTTTTGTAAGATTAAAAATTACTAAGCATGTGGATATGTGTAATTATTATTAATAATTATTAAACGAAACATGTAGGTCGACTTAAGCTTTCGCCAATGATTATTATATTATTTAGACATTTAAATTTCACCATGAGATCACAATTAAATGCACGTGAAGGAATTAGCGATAAATGTCTAGTTTCGGAGCAAGTACGACTAAACTAATTAATTTTTATCAATGGCAATGGCTCAGTTTCACTAACATTGCTCACACACATTGTATTAAATACAATTGACGCTATTTTGATAATTATTATGTTTATATGCAAAGTATAGATTTACAATGCAATCTTATTCTCTCCTTTTAATATTTTTAACAACTTAAAAATATACAAAATTAAGTAGGTATATTGAAATTGCGTTAAATATGAAGAAGATTGTTTTGATTAATCTGTAATTTTAATATTCATCAAGACGCTATATGGATATACAACGCGTAGTGGAATTTTATTCCATTCAAGAAAAAGGTATTTGACAGAAATTGGCAAAATGATTACAGATTGTATCTCTATTCTACAGGTCGGTAAAACATGTCATATAAATAAATATTACGTATTATAAAGGTTAGGAACATGCTTCAACCTAATTAATGTTATTGAAATAAATCCACAGGGAATATAATCCAAGAATTACGTAGAAACTGTATGTATGGATATCCGATCAGAACTGGACGGCACGTTTAGATACGGCATTATTCTGTTTACAACTGTTGTCAACTACAATTGCCAATTTAAATTTCGAATTTCAGTACTCGGATCGTGGTACACGATCATACTTTTCAGAACTTAATAAATAGTTTCATAAGAAAGCAAAACCGTGCTCTCAAAAAATATTTTACAAAAAATCATTTCGTACACATTTATAACTAATAAGATTAACTTTACAGGTAATACATACACGTGTAATTGAGCAAAACTTAACAAAACAGTGAGCAATACAAACAGAAACAGCCTGGGACGTTATTATTATACCGAAATCTGCATTCATTCATTATAACTATTATTCAGATCCATTGAAACCGAACCATTTTAAATACATAGTTTGTTTAACACTTTTGCTTGGAACTGTCCGGTTTCAATAAAAACCAAATAAAACTTTTTTTAACTTGCAACACTGCCTCAGAAATTTTCAATGATATGTATTTATAATAACCACACTGAATGTAAGTAGAAAAAGAAAATTGTAGAGAAATCAACGTGCACGTGGAGACATAATATATAAAAAGTTGTGCAAAATTGAATTCAGTTTCATATAGTCTATTTTCCACAACTCTTTCGTATGTAAACAAGTAAATACTTAGGTACTTAGCACGTTGGATATACGCCACTAACGTTAAGACTATTTCACATTTACCTTTGTAATAATATTGTATGTAATAAATGTATAAAATATCATCTGTAATCTCTGTATACTTAATCACTTCTTGTTTTATATTTAAAAATTAAATCCATTTGTATCGGTATAAAAATCTAATAAGTATAAATCTGAGGTTATTTCTCGGCTATGGCACTGTGTTGTTTGTATGTTTGCATTCAAACTTTGTACAAGAGCGCGTCGCGCCGCCTCTGCCCAGTGGACAAACAATAAGTATATCGTTTATTGTATAAAAATACTTATTAACTATTATTTTATAAGGCTGCTTGTGTGAAGTGTTAAAAATATAATTGAACCAAATCCTATGCTATTGATTTTATTGAGAGGCTGGGGGCGGCGCGCGCCGCTTCAAGGAGGATCACACATGTAAACATTGTGGAAAAATTTTAGTCACGGAAGATAAATGATTTTAATTTCCTTCGATAATGATGTTTTATTTTCGTTTGTAAACCTCCGAAAGTTTGATAGGAAACTAAAACGGGAAAACAAAATGGTACGGTCGCTCATCAGTTGTGAACATCGCCTTACAATAGTCTCGTTAAATTTAGACACTATTTGTGAACATATGAAAAGACTTCAAGATCATATAAGATCAAGTTGATTCGTATACATGATATTTGGTTTAAAAGAATTGCGACTTGCAATGACGGTTTACGTCGCTGGCGAGATCATTTAGAGATGAAGAGATAAGGCGATGTATAGGCACCTACCAGCTGTCAGGAATCTTTATCTTAATGTATTTTTTGTAATTTTGCTTTTCAGAATATAGGTATATGTTTTCAAAAGCTAAACTCCTGCAAAAACATTATATTTCTGGGTCGCGGAAGACTTTACAATTAGACAACAAAAGGGCTTAAAGAACATCCACACTCAGGACAACAATTTATAAATCACAAATAAAATATCGTTTTATGAGGTGTTGGAAACTGGAATAACGAGGTGGCAGTTCACGGATACCACTGCAACAACCTTAGGTTTAACTCAACCTGTGTGTGTGTATGTAATAACTTATTATGCACTATCGAATTGAATAGTAAGTACATTTTAATATAATGTATAATTTAATGTAAAGCTTTAAAAGACTACCAAAATAGTTTGGCCCTTTTCTGATGGAGACGCTATTAGCAGGACTCCATAGTTTAGGGCGTTGGCAACACTCAAATCCTGGTGTTGTGTGTTTATACTCTAGTAACCGCTTACTCTCTGGCAGGCCGAATGCTTGTTACCCAATATACTGGTATAAAAAAAAGTTTAAGGTTCAGATTCGTGGCAGTAATAATTGTAAACTATATAGCACATGTTAATCAGCCGATGTTCACAACTAATGGCTATACAATTTCCATAACTGTCCAATGCTTCAAATTTGTCGTAACATCAACACATAATAAACCAACTAAACAATAATATTGCATCGATCACATATCAGTGACAAATAATAATATGGTATTTATATGATGAGAGTGACTCCCACAAATCCACGATACGTACTTATTAGGTATATCTAGTTCATTAACAGTTCATATTATGCGGTAGGAAAACGAAACCATCACATTAATATTGTAAAATAAGCTATATAAGTCGTCTATAGATACAAACAGAGATGTTAAAACGTTAAAAATTTTGCTAGAATATCCTGGTTCGTGCGGTCTTTACTCCATGAGAAAATCACGTCCAATAACCTCAATGAAATTCAATATGCATAGGTACATATTATTGAGAGTACAATTCAGACGCATTACATACATCTTATTCTGATGACTAATTCTCGCTATGCATTTAATTAGCTTTAATTCTAATAATCTCCAAAATGGACGTATATATAATATAGACGTTCTCACGCCAGAATACTCCAACAAGATCCCAAATTCATATATTTTTATTCTCCCTAATATCTAAGTTATTTCGCGATGAATGATCGAATTCCTGGGTAATTCGAAAGTCGATAGCCTAAGCTAAATTAGAAATAAGATTTACTCTGGCGTACCCTCCGTCCCATGGATCAAACTACAACAAAGCACTTTGCGACATCACACACTTTACCTAAATTGGTAAAATTTACTAATCTCACTCATCGTTAATACGTTATCAAATCAGTCAAGAAAGAGAAGGCGATAGTCAAGTGCCGGTGAAACTCCACCTTACACCGTACCTATCACAAAACTTTAGATACAATTTAGGAACACAAACACTTTTCGCTATCGAGTCGACTCACAAAGAGTCGACTCATAAATAATCCAATGCACAAAAGTAAATTAATTTTGAAACATTCACTCGACTCCGTGAGGAAAACTCTCGATCACGTCTCGACATACGAAGATTTAACGCTAAATGAGCGAAATAGATACCTAACCTACCTATCACAGTCCTCTCTCAGTCTGACCCTTTCCACTTAAATGCATCTCATTTTGTCACATCGTTGAAGAAATTGGTAACAACCTAAACTAGGCCAACTATAATAGAAGCTGGTAGAAAAAATTTAAAAATCACTACACTATTTGGCACCTATTGTGTTACGAAGACATCTCAGTACCTAATCTCACATTGTTAATTAAGAGTAAATGCATTAATTAATGTAACAGAACCATTTGTAAGTACGTACTAACAAAGTATAATGTTGATGGCAAAAGGTAACCTACATTTTTGGTTTTCATTCGTGATTCTGTTTCACCGAAACGATGTTCGTTTGGTCCTCTTAAATACGCTACGTCCAACTCTGCCTAAAGCTAACTCGTAAATTCATATCATTCTTTATCGTTACTTTTAAACGTATTTTGAGCATCATGGATCCTTTATAAAACCCCAGTATTTTTGCCAGATTTTATCTTAATACTCGTAAATAAAATTAACTTAATACCTCTACAAAATATGTATATTTATTACAATTAGCACAACGTAGCGCCGGAAACATTCATCGCGAAATATTGTTATGTGGTAAAAGATCAATTCTTATTTTTAGATTTCAACGAAGTGTATTAAATTCTAATGTCCCGAACATCCGCTCGGACCGTCTGCGAAAATTTCGACAGAATTCATAATCACCGAGAAAACTAACTCTTACGTGGTAACTTAACGATTACGGGGCAAAAACGCTATCTGTACTCGCATCCTCGACGGTAACACGTGATGAACTTTGAAATTGT